>JALIGW010000010.1:4232500-4660000 GCA_023053685.1 Diadophis punctatus similis
TCTAAAAAGTTAATTAAAAGCAAATATAAAAATTAAAACACACTATAAAAAGAATCATCACCAACCATTCAACATCATACATACTTGGGGGGTGGGCTCGAATGAATTAAGCTCTACCCCCCGCCTGCAGGAAAAGCCATGTCTTAACAGCTTTCCGGAAGGCCAGCAGAGTGGGGATAGTTCGGGTCTCTGGTGGAAGTTGGTTCCAGAGCACAGGGCCAGCCACAGAGAAGGCTCTCCCCCTTGGGCCCGCCAGCCGGCATTGTTTGGCCGACGGGACCTGGAGGAGGCACTTTCTATATATCACAATAGTTTCTTAAGCAGATCTACAGTAAAGTGACCAGATTTTTTTTTTAAGCGGGACACCGACGGGGGGGGGCGGGGCCGCCTGGACGCCGCCATTTGAGTTTTGCCCTCTGCGCATGCGCAGAATGCTGCGCATGCGCAGAGGGCAAAAGACGGCTAATGTCGGCGTCCAGGTGGGGGGGGAGGCGGGAGGCCTTTCCTCACCTCCCGCCTCCCCTTCGGGAGCCGGCAGTGGCTTGGGCTGGCTTGGGAAGGGGAGCAGCCCCCCTCTTGGCTCTCCTCCTCCCTCCCCCCCGCCCGCCCGGGGGTCCCGCGCCGCCCGCTGATCTCGCGCACGTCCTTGAAGGCTGCGAGAAGCGGAGCACGGCCCAGCCGGACATCGGCCTCACCTTCCCTCACGGCCCTGGCACCGCAGCCGCTGCTTTAACACGACCCACTCGCCGGAGGACGGAGCGCCCAGAAGCTGGCCGTCGGGCCTGCGCTTCACATCCGGCGCGGGGTGATGACGTCGCGCGAGGGACTTTTTCTCGCCCTCGCCTTCAGCAGCATCTCAATTGAAGCTCGTAGGTGACCAGACGTCCCGATTTTGAGAGGGCCTGCTGCTGCTGCCCAACCTGGCCGTCCTCGAGTGCCTGCAGGCCCGATTTTTTGAAAGAATGCCCTAGTCGTGCATTCTTTTAAAAAATCGGGACTTTTTAGAGGGCGGGCGGGACGCTGGACAAAGCATTAAAAAGCGGGTCTGTCCCGCCAAAATCGGGACGTCTGGTCACCTTAATCTACAGCCTTTTACATACATTACTTTTGTGTTGATACATTTTGTATATTATCTTACAATATTTTCTAATTTTACATCTTCGTACACTTTCTCTTCATCCTTCTGTCGTTAATCCAATCATACCACTTTCCCCATATTACATAATAATCTGAATATTTTTGTCCTTTAAGTTCTATTGTTAATTTGTCCATCTCCGCACATTCAAATATTTTTTAGATTTAGATTTATTATTAGAGTTGGAAGGGACCTTGTAGGTCATCTAGTCCAACCCCCTGCTCAAGCAGGAGTTCCTACACCATTTGAGACAGATGGCAGTACAGTCTCTCCTTGAAGGTCGCAAGTGTTGGGGCTCTCACAACCTCCGCTGGCAAGCTGTTCCACTGGTCGATCGCTCTCACCGCCAGAAAGTTTCTCCTCACTTCCAGGTTGAATCTCTCCTTGGTCAGCTTCCATCCATTATTCCTTGTTTGGCTTTCTGGTGCCATAGAGAACAGCTTGACCCCCTCCTCTCTGTGGTATCCCCTCAAGTATTGGAATATTGCTATCAATGTCACCCCTGGTCCTTCTCTTTGCCAGACTGTCCAAACTCAGTTCCTGCAACCGCTCTTTGTATGTTTTATTTTCCAGACCCTTTATCATCCTGGTTGTTCTCTTCTGCACTTTCTCTAGAGTTTCAATGTCTTTTTTGTAGTGTGGTGACCAAAATTGGATGCAGTACTCTAGGTGTGGTCTGACCAAGGCTTTATAGAGTAGTACTAGTACCTCTCTGGTCCTTGATTGTATCCCTCTATTTATGCAACTCAGGACTGTGTTGGCCTTTTTGGCTGCTGCTGCACACTGCTGGCTCATATTTAGTTGGCTGTCTATCAAGACTCCGAGATCCCTCTCGCAATCGCTGTTATTGAGTGTGGTTTCGCCCAGTTTGTATGTGTACTTTTGATTCTTCTTACCTAGGTGCAGAATTTTGCTTTTCTCCGTGTTAAATTTCATTTTATTAGTTTGGGCCTAGTGTTCGAGTCTGTCGAGGTTCCTCTGGATTTTGAGTCTGTCCTCTGGGGTGTTTGCTACTCCCGCCAGCTTGGTGTCATCTGCAAATTTGGTTAGTTCTCCTGCTATTCTCCTGCTACTTTAATTATCAAACTCTCGGTGGGTGTCTTTGAATTTCTCCAACATTGTGCATAGGCAATCCTAGCTACAGTTATAATATGTAAGATCAAATACTTAGAGTTTTTATCATATTTATTTGTTCACACTTCTATGCCGCCCAACTCCCAAAGCACTCTGGGCGGCTTACAGCAAAGCATAAACAAGTCAGAATAAAAATATCCAAGAAATAAGTTTAAAAATACATTTAAAAATTTAAAAACCATTCAACCATTCACAATATTCAAGGGATGACCTCCTCAATCCACTCCATGGGGTTGTTACCCCCAGGCCCGTCGGAAGAGCCAGGTCTTAACAGCTTTCTGGAAGGCCAACAAGTTGGGGATGGTACGGATCTCCGGCGGTAGCTGGTTCCAAAGAGCCGGGGCAGCCACAGAGAAAGCTCTCTTCCGTTGCCCCGCCAGCCGACATTGCTTAGCTGACGGGACCCGGAGAAGCCCGACCCTGTGTGATCTGACCGGTCGCTAGGAGGTGTGTGGTAGTAGGTGGTCCCGAAGATAGCCTGGTCCTGAGCCATGTAGGGCTTTAAAGGTGATGACCAACACCTTGAATTGCGTCCGGAGACCAATAGGCAGCCAGTGCAGCTCGTGAAAAATTGATGTTACATGGGTATATCTTGTCACACCCACAACAGCTCGCGCAACTGCATTCTGAACCAGCTGAAGTCTCCAAACACTCTTCAAGGGTACCCCCATGTAGAGCGCATTGCAATAATCAAGCGGTGAGGTGATAAGGGCGTGAGTGACCATGAGTAGGTCCTCCTGATCCAAGTAGGGTCGCAATTTGTGCACCAGGCGAACCTGTGCAAAGGTCCCCCTAGCCACAGCTGTCAGATGTTGATCCAATTTTAGCTGTGGATCTAGGAGGACACCCAAATTGCGAACCCGTTCTGAGGGAGTTAATTTCTCTCCCCCCAGAACTAAGGAAGGACAGTCGGTATAGTCCTTAGGAGGCAATATCCACAGCCATTCGGTCTTGTCAGGGTTAAGTTTGAACCTGTTTACTCCCATCCAGACTCTCACATCATCCAGGCACCATCACATCCACTGCTTCACTGAACTGAGATGGGGTAGAGATGTATAACTGGGTATCATCAGCATATTGCTGAAACCTCACCCCGTGTCGCTGGATGATCTCACCCAGTGGTTTCATGTAGATGTTAAATAAGAGGGGAGAGAGGACCAAGCCCTGAGGCACCCCACAAACAAGGGGTCTAGGGGTCGACCTCTGTCCTCCTGCTAACACCGACTGCGACCTATCTGATGATACCCAGTTATACATCTCTACCCCATCTCAGTTCAGTGAAGCAGTGGATGTGATGGTACCTGGATGATGTGAGAGTCTGGATGGGAGTAAACAGGCTCAAACTTAACCCTGACAAGACCGAATGGCTGTGGATATTGCCTCCTAAGGACTATACCACCTCTAACAGCACAGGCAGGGCCATTGCAACGCAGCTGGGAGGCAGGTACGTCAATAATAAGCCCAACTGAACCCCTGAGTCCAACTTCACAAGGAGCGACTCACACCCAACAATCTCCGGGGCAGGGATCCTACGAGGAAGAAGACTACGGCTTGCTATAATTGCCACTCCTCCAACCCTTCCCTGGGGTCGCGGCTGATGCAATACCTGAAACCTGTCCAGGCACATCTCTGAGAGGGGCATGCCCCCGTCCTGGCCCAGCCAGGTCTCGGTTATGCATGCCAGGTCAGCTCCCTCCTCCAAGATTAAATCTTGCACAAGAGGAGCCTTGTTGACTATGGACCTGGCATTCAACAGCAGCAGTTTGAGCTCAGGGCCCTGACACCCCCAATCACCAGGTATACGGGCTGAGCCAGAGGGGCCAGAACAAGTAATCACTTTGAGACAGCGAATCCTTGTTCCCCATGAGTGGCCTACCCCACGGCTCCTGCCGTATCTACCTCTCCCAATTATGACCGGGATATCCCGGCTCTCCCACCCCCCCCCAGAGATCCCCTCCCCCATGCCGTCGGCCCTCTTATTCTCCGATGGGCTAAACATCTCATACATACCAAGCCGAGGGCCGCAACCGAGCCCCCACCTGCTTCTGTTTGCACACTTAACAGGGGGTGCCCCGCTTCTTACCCCCGGCCCATTCATCCTTCTCATTCTTCCCGAACTCAGTCACTTCACACCACCCACTACACAAGTCATCCACAGCCACTCATGTACACCCACACATTCAACCCCCGAGGTAGCAATATATATATATAAACAACAAAATTAATTTTTATTGTCTTTTAAATATCCCTAACAAAAAGATTTCTGGAGTGAATTCTACTGGTGATCCTACTACTTCTTGTAGCCAACTATGTATCCTTTTCCAGTATTTCTTCGCTTCGGGGCACAACCACCATGCGTGAAAGAAGGTACCTTGTTCTTTTTTGCATTCCCAACAAAGCAAATTTAAATTTGGGTATATCTTCGCTAGTCTTGAGGGGGCCAGACGCCAGCGATAGAACATTTTATAATGGTTTTCTTTATAGGATACCAATTTTGTTATTTTATAATTTCTGTTCCAAATTTGTTCCCAGTCAGCCAAATGAATATTATGTCCCACATTTTTCGCCCAGGCTATCATCGTCCCCTTTACTATATCTTCAGCTCTGTTGAATTGTAATAAATAGTTATATACTTTTGTAATCATTTTTTCTTCTGGGCCCATCAAAAGTTTATCCAATAGGGGCTTCCGGTTGGCTCCGCAAGCTTCGAAGACACTCCTCGTCGGGCGCCTGATCTCGGGTTCTGTCAAGCCGCCAGAACAGCTGTCTGGCGGCTTGAAAATCTTCTCCCCGGGCATAGGGGAGAGATGAGAGCCGGCGAGCGAGGGTAGAGCCCCCCTAGTGCCCCAGGAGAAAATCTGGGGCGTGAAGGGTGAGGGCTCCCTATCAGCCTGCCACTCGCTCCGGGACTTGGGACATCTCCGCTTTTGCGGAGCAAGAAGCCGCGTCCAATTTCTGCCTTCAACATGCAATTTTTAACATCAAGATTCACAGCAGACAGAAAAAGCCAGGAGACTTGGATGGCAAGTATTTAAATTTAACTTTAATGCTGATTCTCCTTTCGGAAGTGAAACTAATTGAGTTAACGAGCAACAAAATGGCGATTGAAGTTTCAAAGGGCCTGAAAAGTGAAAGTTAAAAGGAAAGTTTCATTTCGCTAGCAGTCCTCTGTATGAAAACGCCTGACTTTGATGAACTTTCTCTCTTCTTTTTGATTTTGGAGTAAAATAAGAAGTCTAACTTTAAAGTTTAAATGGCCTCAAAATACGGAAAGACTGTTTTTAACAAAGGACTTGATAGTTCTCCTGCTCATTTTTCAAGAATGCAACCTATTGTTTATTCAACAACCCCACAGACTTTAACGTTTGAAAAGTTACAAGAAGCTTTAAAAGCCATGAAGGATGAACTTGTTATGGAGTTTAACTTAAAAATCAATGAAATTAATGAAAAAATACAGGCTGTTTCAGAGGAGATTGTAATTCGGAACCAGCAATTAAGGGAAGATATATTTTTGGTACTTAAAGAACTGGTAGAAAATTTTGGAAGAGGAGGTGGAAAAAATTAAACAATCTGTGACAACTTTGAGTGACAATATAGAAGAGACTCAAAATAAAATTGAAAAGTATGAAGCTGAGGCATTAATGATTCAATACAGAAATATGGAGTTTGCCTTAAGAGTAAGAGGTGTAAAGGAGAACAGACAAGAAAACTTAAAAGAAATGATGTTGGAGGCATTTGTGCAAATGTTAGGGGTGACAAAAGAGGAATTGGGTATGCAGATTGACAAGATATATCGGGCCAATTCCTGGGTGGCTAAACAGAAACATCTGCCAAGAGACATAGTAATATATTTTACTACAAGGACATTACGTAATGAAATCTTACAGGCGACTTTTAAGAACAAGCTCCAGGTAGATGGACAGGAGGTGATGACAATGAAAGAAATTCCCCCCAGAATGTTGAGAGCCAGAAAGGATTACACCTTTCTGGTGGATGAAATGAAAAAACAGCAAATACAGTATAGATGGGAAGCTCCAGCTGGTTTATCGGTGATATATTTGGGAAAGAGATATTGGCTCAATACGATATGGAAAGCAAGAGATTTTTATGAAAAAGTGTTAAAGGCCGAGATATCCAAAATACCAGAAGGAAGAAGAATGGGGGATTTACAGAACCAGAGTGATGTTCATAATTTGGATCTATTTGTTATACAAGAAGAGATAAAGGATCAGAGTCAGACCAGAGCAGTGGCTATATATCAGGATGAATCAAGACAACAACAAATCAAGTTGACAACTCAAGAAATTATCAAACCACAAGTGGGTGGAAGAGTTGGATCTAAAGTTCGAATGAGAAGAAGGAACAACTAGAATTTGGCTTCAGTATGGGTAATCGTAGGCCAGATGGAGAGAAGATCTAAAATTTGGTATCTTGCAGTAAGAGGACAATTTGATAATATAAATAAAAGATAATAGTTAAATGCATATAGAAAGATTGTATAATGTCTTAATGGAATTAATTTGAAAAATTGAGTTTAAGGATTGTATGAAAATGGGGTTAAAATAGTGGAGAAATTATAAGGATGGAAATATGGGAAAAGACTAAATATATAATTTAAATGTGGGTGATGTGAAGATGTTATGTATTTTTGTACACGATGGTTATGTTAAAAAAATGAAAAGAAAATTTAGGCTTTTTGGATAAAAATATGGTGGACTATTCAAAATATTCTACAGAAAAGATCAAGTTTATAACACAATTTTTCCTGCTGGGAACAACTACGGACTGTACTGTAATAGTAATTAAGTTGACTCTAAATGCCAGACTATTGGAGGTATAGTGTTGGAAGAAGGATCATTTATTATTGAGGAATTGACGTTGATGGTTGCGCATCTGGCTGAGATGGTGAAGAAAATTTCCCTTTTCTCTTTTTATTATTATATTTTAAAGATTATCTAAATGAAAGATATATAGTAATAATTTGATATATTGGAATGTTAGTTTATTAATGATATACGCCTAATTTTTAGATTATGTTTTAAAAGTTTTGAGTATCTTAAGGATCATTCAAATGGAAGATATATATTGGAATGGAGTAGATGGATTGATTATATTCAAAAAAAAGTATAAGATCAAGAAGACTCAGATAGTTTATTAATGATAAATGCCTAATTTTTAGATTATGTTTAAAAGGTTTTGAGTAACAAGGAGTTAAAGAACTAGAAAAAGTTTGAAATTAATAATTCGTTAGCATATTTTAGTTTTATGTTTATTGAATACTATACCTTGTGCTTTTTCTGGGAAGTCGGGAGGGTGGGTGGGTGAGAGGGGGGGAGGGTAAGGGGGGTGGGGAGGGGTTTGGGGGGAAGGGGGGGGGGAGAAAAGAGAAAAATGTTTGTACTTTGTACTTTTTGCATTAAAAAAAAGTTTATCCAATTGTTCTGTCTCTATCTCAATTCCGAATTCATCACTATCTTTCTTATATCTTGATTGGAGTTGAAGGTATGGCCACCAATTTATAATTATGCCCTGTTCCTCCAGCTCCTGTCTACTATTTAATTTCCCATATCCATCTAAAATATCCTTATATTTAACCATTTTACACATGTCTATCATGTTTGGGTGGATCATCGCCTCCATAGTGGACAGCTAGCTGGGGATTTTCAAATAATTTTTTTTCCGTCTCCTGCCATGTTTGCATCAGTGAATCTCTTATCTTGTGTCTATGGAAGTATTTTTGTGATTTATTTTCTTTGTCCCACAGAAATGTGTGCCATCCTTTTTGTAAGTCGTGGCCTTCCAATTTTAGTATCCTTATATTTCTCAAATTAACCCAGTCTCTAAGCCACACTAATGATGCTGCTCAGTGGTGGGTTCCTACCGATGCTGTGCGGGACGCCGCACCAGTAGGAGCCTGGCGATGACATCATTTTCAGGTGCTTTTTTCTGGCTTCTCAGCTGTGTTTCGGCTTGTAATGCCGTCCTAAGCATGTGTGGAAGTGAAATCGCCTGATGGAACACGAGTTCACTTCTGTGCATGCTCGCAATGCGCACCGGTAGCAAAAATAACCGGAACCCTCTGCTGATGCTGCTTTGTAGTAGAGTCTCCAATCTGGAAGCCCAAAGCCACCTCTATCTCTACTGTCTTGTAAATCTATTAATTTTATTCTTGGCTTTTTACCTTGCCATATAAATTTCAAAGTCATTTTGTTCAAATCAATAAAAAATATTTGTCCAATTTTATAGGTATGGTCTGGAAAAAATAAAGTAATTTTGGTAGGACGTTCATCTTAATAGTTGCTATCCGACCTAGTAAAGATAGTTGCAATTTCCCCCACTTCTCCAGGTCTATTTTTATTTGTTGTACTAATTTCAAATAATTATATTCCTTAGTTGAGGAATATCTAGCTGTTAGATTAACCCCTAAATATTTTTTTTTGATAATTTGTAGTTCCAATTCTTCTTCTAAATCTTTTTTCTGTTTTAATGTCATATTTTTGACTAATAATTTGGTTTTTTGTTTATTAATTGTAAGGCCCACCATCTCCCCATATTTTTCTATTTCCCTTATTAAGATCGGTACTGTCTCCTGTGGGTCTTCCAAAAAGAATACTAGGTCATCAGCGAACACCTGTATTTTATATTCTTCCTTTCTGATTTTGGTTCCTTTAATGGCTAAATTCAATCTATTTTTATTTAATAATGTTTCTAAAGTCAAAATAAAAAGTAGAGGTGACAGTGGGCATCCCTGTCGAACTCCTTTCATTATTTGAAATGGCGTGTGATATCACCATTTATTATTAAATTGGCTTTCTGGGAAGAATATATTTTTTCAATCATCTGTTCAAAATTTTCTCCAAATTTCATTTCTTTGATTTGCCAAATCATACACTGCCAATTTACATTGTTGAAAGCCTTTTGCGCATCCAGGAAAACAAGCGCTGCTTGCTTTTCTGGATGCGCTTCATAGTATTCTAACATATTCAATACTACTCTTGTGTTGGTTCTAATCTGTCTTGTTGGAAGAAAACCATTTTGGTCAGAATGTATAATTTTGTTTAATATTCTTTTTATCCTTCCTGCCATAATATTCATAAAGATTTTGTAGTTGGCATTCAACAATGAAATTGGTTTGCATCGGCACCTTCTTTCACGATCATGGTGATATATGCCTCCCTCCACGAATCTGGTATTTTTGCTTTCAATAGGACCTCATTATACAATTCTAATAATATTGGTTCCAATAATTCTCCCGTATTTTTGTAGAATTCCCCTGGGAGGCCATCTGGTCCAGAAGATTTGTTGTTATTTTGCTTTTTATTCGCATCTTTTAATTCCATCAATGTTATTTCTCTGTTCAGCATTATTTTATCATCTTCATCTAATGGTGGCATACTTCCCCGCTTCAAATACTCATTTATTGTATCCATCTCTTTTCCATCTTGTTTATATAAGTTCTCAAAGTATTCTGAAACAATCTTCTTTAGTTTTTCTTCATTATTTTGCAGATTTCCTGCCTCATCCTGTAATTGATGTATAATCCTACTCTCATTTTCTTTTTTAAGTTTCTATGCCAACCACCTGCCTGGCTTATTTGCATTTTCAAAAAAAGACTGTTTCATGAACCTAACATTTTTTGCGTATTCTGTTTGTTCTATTATATTTAATTTGTGCTTTGATAGAATTAGCGTCTCATTTGTTTGTTCATCTCCTGGTTTCTTTTGGAGTTTATTTTCTAGTAGTTTTATTTCATCCAGTAGTCTATTTTGTTGTTTCCATTTTTCTATATTCTTCCTTGCAGTATATGCTCTCGTAATCCTTCTGGCATGGGCCTTCATTGTATCCCATAAATTTTGTAATGAGGTGGGTTGCTTTTTATTCTCTTCAAAGAATAAGGTTAATTCTTTTTCAATCATTTGTGGATATTCATTATCTTGCAGGATTTGTGTATTTAATGTCCATCTCTTATTCCTCCTTATTTGACCTCTCCATATTATTACTAAAGGATTGTGGTCTGCCCAGATATTCGGGGTAATCTCTACTTTCTCTATTTATTTGCTTAGTTCTCAATTTGCCCATACCATATCTATTCTTGAATATGACTTATGCGGGTTAGAATAAAAGGTAAATTGTTTTTCTTTTGGGTGTAATGCTCTCCACACATCTATTAGATTAAATTATTCGGTCATATAAAAAAATGTTTTTGGTAGTGCAGTTCTTTTTCTTTGCTCCCCCCCTCCCACTAATATAGTCTTTTTTAATGTCCACTACTCGGTTATAGTCTGCCACTATACATACATTTTTATAACCTGTCTCTATTATCTTTTCAGGGGTTTTCTTATAAAATTCTTTTTGATTTTTATTGGGGGCATAGATATTTACCAAAAGCATTGTAATTTTACCTGTCTTGATTTCAAGCAGTGAGAAGCCGGTCTTTTATTCAGATGGGGAAAGCTGTTTTCCTTACAGCTTCATGGGCTTCTGAATAAAAGACTTTGGTTTCTCTGCCATGTGGGTCAGCCTCTTCTGGAGCTCTTCGAAAAGTAAGTACAGTAAAGCCATGGGAAATGGGGTGGGGAAGACTGGATCCGACCCACGGAGGCTCCATTTCAGCCTGTAGCAAGGCTAGGGAGGCCTCCGGAGGCTCCATTTCAGCCTGTAACTGTTGGGGTGAGAATAATATCTCATAGAGGCGATTTGGATCTTTGCTTGGAATTCAGACAGTTAGAAATAAAGCCGAGATTAAAAGTCTAATAGAAATATTTATTTCAGTACAAAACAATAAATCCTGAATAATTACATATTTGCTAAGAAAACGCGACCGTTCCGGTCAAGAGCCAAGTCAAAAGTGATTAATGGTGGATCAGGAATGTGGACATGCGTACAAGATCATATCACGTGTTCTGCTTGTATTGGAATATTCCATAATATTAGAATAAGGGTGCATCACCCTGCATAGACATACAACTGACAATATTCACTATGTGACAGTAACAGGCCCGGGGAGGCCTCCGGAGGCTTCATTTCAGCCAAAAATGGGCCGGGGGGGGGCGCTAGCTGAGGCACCGCGGGCCAGTTCTTTGCTATTTCCAGGACAGCCCCGCGGGCCAGATCTAAACACCCCGGGCCTTGAGTTTGACACCCCTGCTTTAATAAATTCCATTTTCAAGAGGCAGTGAGGAATATGTACATTCTTCTTTTTATTCTTTAAGTCATAGTGGGAAAATAAGATATCTATCATTTGTTTTCATTTCTTATTAAGGTGAAAGTTTTTTAGAACAAAATGGTGCTACTTAAGATGATAGCTCTTATTGTTAAAGAATTATTGAACTATGCAAGCTCAAGGATTGTATAGTAGAGACTAGTATAATTAGGCAACATAGCATCAGAAATTATAAAAAAGGGTGGAAATGCCACATACTGTACTGTATATGCATATGTGTTCAATCATTTGGAAGTTGATAGGTTGAAATCTTAATATCAAAGTAATGTCATTGTCAAAGATGTCAAGAAAGTTTTGAAATATTCATTATTCTGAATAGTGAATAAAATAATCTAACATAAGCACTACAGGTGGCCTTATGATTAACAAATGAGAATATTTATCATGGAAAGATCTGTTGAAATTACATAAAACATTTCAATTCTAACATATCCTGATTTTGGATTAGTTAAATTTACAGCCTATGCTTCATTAAAATTATGGTATCCAATGCCCTTTTTTTCTGCTATATAGTTCGATATCAACAGTTAGAAATCAGTAATTTGAATGATAGAAATGTAAATGTAATTTTGAATTTTACAGGCAGCTGCAAATTGATAGGGACATTGACAGAACACCATCACGAAAAGATTATGCTGTCTTTTTGAAATTTGAAGCTGTAGGAAGCAAAGATGATTTCTTACACACAATGCTTGGTACTGAAATACCCATCCAAGGTATGGTATTGACAAATACTGAATTAAGTGTAAAATAAATGTTTTTTCTAGGAAAAGTAATGAGATCAATATATGTAATGTTAAAAAAACATAAAATTAATTTCTTGATGAGCATCTAATAAGAACATGTTCCTCTTTTTAATTAATGTGTATAGATAAATATTTTTGAAGTTTGTAATGCTCTAATACTGATCTCATTGAATTATTTATATATTTCATTAGATAAAAATTGATCATGATTATTGTATTCTATGGAATTTCTTGAAAGTACTTTAATTTATATGCACAAAGTAACATTTCTGATCAGTTATGCAGCTTTTGAGTGGCCTCTATTTTGTTAGCTTTTCTGAAATTATAAATTCTGGTTGTAGATGGGACTGCCAAACATCACAGTTTGGGCTTTCAGGTACTGTTGAATGTTATGAACATTTTCACTAGAATAAATTTGAAAATGCATAACAACAATAGAGTATATGTAGAGTTGTTTAAGATTGTTTGAAACTATAGATTGTACATAAATTGTTATAGGATACTCAGAATCGTGAACGTTTGAACTATATTTGGGAATCATTGTTATTTGATACTGCTTAATTCTAGAATATAAATATGTATACTTCATGACAAGAGTCAGAGATATTGTATTGGGCATTATTTCATGTCAATTTTAACCAGGAAACTCATTAAGTCAAAGCATGAATGAGCTATGTATTGGTTTATGCAACTTGATTACTTGTTTTAATGAGTAAACATGTCAACATAGGTAATTTAATGTTACAACTGCATTTAGAAATATTGATCATTTTACCCAAATATGATAGATTTGTTAAGTCATTTTAAGCTACATTTTTTTTTGAACACTCCTGGCTTGTTTTAATATAGCTAACTGTAACTCCATCGTCAGACATCACACTAAGCTAATCATCCTAGTTTCTGTTTTTGTTCCTTATGCCCAAAGATAAAATTTAACATGATTATGGCTATCTTTTTTGCTTTGATGAGTTCTTAAATACTTATAGAAAGATCCCATTTCATGCTATGCAGAGGATGCTAGACATTAATATAAACAAATGACATATCAATTTCCTTGTTATCTATAGTCAAGATTAATCTGACAGGGTAGACTGAGGTACTGCTAGTCCATCCACTCCCAACTCTCCCCTCTCCTTCATTTAATTATTTCTGTTAGTTCAGGATTAAAAAGTCACCTACATTTGATGTATTTAATAATTCCTGAGCTTTCTTTTAGGAGTTTTCACTTAAGGCAGCAACTCCATAGTTTACCATTTGAGTGCAACCATTTGTTTTCAAGAATGCTTTATTATTTATGTGAACAGTTCTTTGCAGAAAAGATTTTTGTTGTTACCGTGTTTTCCTGAAAATAAGACCCAGTCTTATATTTTTGGGGTTCCAAAATAAGCATTAGGGCTTATTTTCAGAGAAACACGATATCAGGGTAATCAGCCTGGCTGCGCACCCTGCCCCTGGTGCATGCACAAGAGGTGGGGGGACTGATGGTATCTGGCAGCAGCTGCAGCCTGCCGGTCTCTTGATTGGCGCACTCTGGGGCTGCGCAACTTGCGCAGCACAGGTGAGTTGATTCCCTGTCCAAGCAGCAGATGGAGGCAGAGTCGTGGGGGGGGGAGGCAGGTGATCGAGACGCACTGTGGGGCTGCAGGAAAGCTGAGAATCGATGGGCCAGAGCAGGCGGCCGGCTGTGGGAGACTCATTTTCATGCAGCAGCAATGGCAGCAGATGGAGGCAGAGGCACGGGGTGGAAGGCAGATGATACTGATGTATCACGTGGGCAGCAGGCAAGCTGAGAGACATGAAGACGGGCCTCCTGTGGCCACTCGCTCCGGCCCACTGACTCTCGGCTTGCCCACAAGCCCGCATCCAGATTGCGAGCCTCCCCCCCACCTCTGCCTCTGCCTGCTGCTTAGACAGATAATCAACTCACCTGCTGTTGTGACCCAGCACCGCAACCCCCCAGAAACACACACACACAGTCGTTGGGAGGCAAACAAAAAGGTTCCTTTTACTAATAAAGTTTCTTAGTAAAACTCAGAGGGTTTAGAAGTCCAAAACAACACAAACGGAAAGTCTTCAGGAATAAGGTTCTTTGGGTTACGTGAGGGTTAAATAGCACACAGACAAAAGTTCAAAGCAAGACTCATTAATTCTTATCTGAACAACTTGGCTGGCTTCCCGGAATAAAGCTGGCAGAAGCTGGTGATAAGATTCCCAAACAGACGTAGAAACGAAACTCTGGATATGCTGCGGTCAGTGAATTGTTGTTCTCAGCAATGAGCACTAATTACCATGGCCTAATATAGCCACTGAAGGGCGTGGCCCAATTAGCCCTCACTGCTTCCTCCTATTGGACCGACGCTTACTCAGCCAGTCCTGTCTTCTGGCTGCTCTGCGTGCTCTGGCATTCAGCATGAGTTCTTCATCTCCTGATGAAGAACTCTGCTGCGCAGGTGCAGAAGGTCCTGGGAGATCGTCCTGCTCTGGCACCGAGTCCTCATCACCAGCCGTCTCTGGTGCCAGGCACATAGGCTGGTACTGCTGCACCATGAGCGGCTCCGCGTCCTCCGGATCCTCCAGACTCGGCGCCGGACGCGGCCAAGGCACAACACTATCCCTCACCGCAGGGCCCTTCCCCCGGGTCTGTCGGTCCGGATGCGGCCGGGACTGGAATTGAGCGTGGAAGGCCCGGACCAGATCCGGAGCATGCACGGCGGTCGCATCCTCCCATGTGAAGTCTTCAGGGCCGTACCCCTTCCACTCAATGAGGTACTGGAACCGGCCCTTCATCCAGCGGGAATCCCGAATACTGGCAACTTCGTATTCGGGTGGGTCAGCGGGAGTGCGGATCACAGGCTGAGGCGGAGCGGGAGGGCGGAGCGGACAGGCAGGACGTTCGGGAACAAGGAGGGACCGATGGAAGACGGGGTGGATCCTGAGAGAGCGGGGCAACGTCAACCGGTAGGCCACGGGGTTAATGACCGCTTCCACCGGGAACGGACCCAACAAGCGGTGGTCAAGCTTGCGAGCCGGTCGGTCGGAGGGGAGATGCTTCGTGGACAGCCAGACACGATCCCCGACCGCCAGAGGTGGAGTTGCTCGCCGGGAGCGGTCCGCGACCCTCTTGTAATCTTCCTTGGCTTTATTCAACGAGCGTTTGACCAGTTGGTGAACGGCCTGGAGCTCGGACAGGAATTCCTCTGCCACAGGAACAGGAGAGTCTAGGAGCGTGAGCGGGAAGAAACGGGGGTGGTAACCAAAGTTGGCGAGGAACGGAGAGGCGTGCGTGGAGGTGTGCTGAGAGTTGTTAAAAGCAAACTCGGCCACGGCAAGGTATTCCGCCCAGTTGTCCTGCTGCTGGTTGACAAAACAGCGCAGGTACTGTTCAAGGATGCCGATGACTTTTTCAGTGCCCCCGTCAGTCTCCGGATGATGCGCTGACGAGAGGCAGACTTGGACCTCCAGGGCCGCCATCAGACCCTTCCAGAACTGGGCCGTGAACTGGGCTCCCCGATCCGACACGACCCGATCCGGCAGACCATGCAGGCGGAAAACATGCTGGATAAACATGCGGGCCGTGGCACGAGCTGTCGGCAACCCGCGACAGGGGATGAAATGTGCCATTTTGGTCAGCATATCGACCACTACGAACACGGTCGTGAAGCCGGCGGACGGGGGCAAGTCCGTGAGGAAGTCCATAGAGACGGCCCCCCAGGGTCTCTCAGGCGTCGGCAAGGGCTGCAGCAGGCCCGGCGGCGCTCCAGGGGCGTACTTGGCCTGGCGACAGCGAACACAAGACGTCACATAGGCCTGGACGTCATCACGGAGTCGGGGCCACCAAAAAGTCCGAGCCACCAGGTTCAGAGTCTTGAAAAGGCCGAAGTGGCCAGCCGCAGGGCTGTCGTGGCACTGCTGCAGGATCAGGCCACGGAGCGGACCGGCAGGAACGTAGAGCAGGTCCCGGAAACGGAGGAGGTCGTCCGAAAACGTCCAAGGGGACTCAGGCCCTATCTCCTGCCTCCGTTGTGCCGCGTAGGCGTCGTGTCGCTGCGCCTCCCGGATCTGTCCTCGGAGGTCCACGGGATCCTGGGTAGCTGCAAAGGACTCGACGGGCAGGACCGTCCGGGGTGGCAGCGGTTCCTGGGCTTGGGCGTATTCCGGCTTGCGGGACAGCGCGTCCGCCTGCTGATTCCGGCCACTCGGGATGTACGTAATGCGAAAATTGAAGCGGGAGAAAAAGAACGACCAGCGTATCTGGCGCTGGTTGAGCTTCCTGGCCGTCTGCAAGAACTCCAGGTTCTTATGGTCTGTGCGCACCTCCACTTGATGACGAGCCCCCTCGAGGTGGTGCCGCCAGGTCTCGAAAGCCGCCTTGATGGCCAGCAACTCCTTCTCCCAGATCGTATAATTGCGCTCCGACGAGGTTAATTTCCGGGAATAATAAGCGCAAGGGAAGAGATGGCCGCCATCTTCCCGGGTCTGGAGCAAGACGGCGCCCACGGCAATGTCGGACGCGTCCGCCTCCACAACAAAAGGGCGGTGAGGGTCTGGGTGCTTGAGGATCGGCTCCTGCATGAAGGCATCCGTGAGGATCTTGAACGCCTCCTGTTCGGAATCGCCCCACCGGAAAGGGACTTGTTTCTGCAGGAGTCGAGTGAGAGGCGCGGTCAGAGTGGCGAACCCCGGGATGAAGGTCCTATAATAATTTGCGAACCCCAGGAGTCGCTGAACGTCCTTCACCCGGCGCGGGGGTTGCCAGGTTTTCAGGGCCTCGACCTTGCCCCGGTCCATGGCGATGCCTTCTGGCGAAATCCGATGGCCCAGGAAATCCACAGTCGTCTGAAAAAACTGGCATTTCTCTAATTTCGCGTATAGCTGGTGGTCTCTCAACCGCTGCAGGACTTGACGGATATGTTGGATGTGGCTGCTCCGGGACGTAGAATAAATCATAATATCGTCCAGGTACACGACAACGAACTGGTCCAGCAAATCTCTAAAGATGTCGTTCATGAAATGCTGGAACACAGCCGGAGCGTTGGTCAAGCCGAACGGCATGACCGTATACTCAAAATGACCGTAGCGGGTTCCGAACGCCGTCTTCCACTCGTCCCCCTCACGAACACGCACCAAATTGTAAGCGCCACGTAAGTCCAATTTGGTGAAGATGGTCGCCGAGCGGAGGCGTTCCATCAACTCCGGGATGAGGGGCAACGGGTACCGGTTACGCACTGTGATGGCATTCAACTTGCGATAATCGCAGCACAGGCGCAAGTCCCCGGTTTTCTTCTTGACGAAGAGGACGGGGGCAGACAAGGGCGATGAGGAGGGTCGGATGAAACCCCTGGCCAGGTTTTTATCGATAAAGTCCCGCAGTGCGGCCAGTTCGGGTTCTGACATGGAATAGAGGCGGCCCACAGGGAGCGGAGCGTTGGGAATCAGATCCACAGGGCAATCGTAGGGCCGGTGCGGGGGCAACTGGTCCGCCTCCTTTTCGCTAAACACATCAGCGAAGTCTGCAAACTCAGCTGGGAGTGAAATGTCCGGAGGGTCAGGTACCGCGCCCGCACAAACCTGGCGCGTATGGTCCACACACTGGAGACTCGGGAAGGCAATGAAGTTCTGGGACCATACAACCTGAGGGTCGTGGGTGCGCAGCCACGCCAGTCCGAGAACCAAAGGGAAATGGAGTCCCGACGTCACGTAAAACTGGATGGCCTCCTCGTGCCGTCCAATGCAAAGGCGCACCGGCTGCGTGATGGCCTTAATCGGACCGGACAGCAACACCCGGCCATCGATTGTTTCCACCCTCATCGGCGGGTCCACGGGGCACAGGGGAACGGCAAGATGCTGGGCGAACGCCTCGTCAATGAAATTGGTGGTTGCCCCGGAGTCCACCAAAGCGTGTGCGGAGACGCCGCGGTCCCGGTGGTCAATAAAGACCTTGGTGTCCAAGAGCAGATGCCGCGGAGGACCGGGATCCACGTCAGCTGAGCCGGAGTCCTTCGGTGTGCATGCCCGACCCAGCGTCTCCGCTAGGCCGGGCGCTGGCCGTTTCCCGACGGCGATGGCTGGGACGGTGGAGCAGGACCAGAAGCGGTGGGCCCCCGACCCTTCCTAGGGCACGAGCGAGCGAAATGGCCCGGGTCGCCGCAATACAAACACAACCCCCCTGCCCTGCGTCTGTCCTTTTCCGCGCCGGTCAAGCGGGGCCGAACAGCGCCAAGGTCCATAGGCTCGTCACGGGGAGCCGGGGCCGACGGAAGTCCACGGGGAACAGGAGGTGCCTGAGCAGCGCGACGTGGAGCCAGAACAGCGGGGACGTCAGGTGGCGCGAGAGGCGCCGGAGCAGCACGGCGTGCGTTCCTCGCTTGCAACCGGGCATCAATTTTCAAGCAGAGCCGCACCAGTTCTTGGGTGGTTGCAGGAATGTCCACGCGTGCCAGCTCATCCTGGATGCTGTCTGCCAAGCCCTCCTGGAAGGCATCCAACAACGCTGCCTCATTCCAGGCCGAGTCTTGGCTGAGGAGACGGAACTCACTGATGTATTCCCTGAGTGGTCTCCGGCCTTGCCTCAGCTGCCTTAATTGCCTGCACGCTGTCTGGGCCTTAATTGGATCCGCGAACATCTCCTCCAAATGAGTGCAGAAACGGCCAAAGTCCTGGAGGAGGGGACTGTTCTGGACCAGTAGAGGGGTGGCCCAACGTGCTGCATTTCCAGACAGCAGGCTAATTACAAACCCCACCTTGTCCCGGTCGTGGGGGAAATCCTCTGGCCTCAGAGACATGAACAACTGGCACTGGCCCAGGAACGCCGGGAACATAGCCTCGTCACCATGGAACTTATCCGGCATGGCTATCGGGCAGCGTGTCCGTTGGGCTGGGGCCAACGCAGGAGCAGCTGCCAACTGATTTTGCTGCCTTGTTAACTGAGCGTTCATGATTGCCAGCTGCTGCCGAAGTTGAGCATTCTCGTCCTGAAGCTGCTCCATGATGCAATCTGGGCTTGTGTGTGGTCAGTTTGGGCTGAGAACAAACTGTTGTGACCCAGCACCGCAACCCCCCAGAAACACACACACACAGTCGTTGGGAGGCAAACAAAAAGGTTCCTTTTACTAATAAAGTTTCTTAGTAAAACTCAGAGGGTTTAGAAGTCCAAAACAACACAAACGGAAAGTCTTCAGGAATAAGGTTCTTTGGGTTACGTGAGGGTTAAATAGCACACAGACAAAAGTTCAAAGCAAGACTCATTAATTCTTATCTGAACAACTTGGCTGGCTTCCCGGAATAAAGCTGGCAGAAGCTGGTGATAAGATTCCCAAACAGACGTAGAAACGAAACTCTGGATATGCTGCGGTCAGTGAATTGTTGTTCTCAGCAATGAGCACTAATTACCATGGCCTAATATAGCCACTGAAGGGCGTGGCCCAATTAGCCCTCACTGCTTCCTCCTATTGGACCGACGCTTACTCAGCCAGTCCTGTCTTCTGGCTGCTCTGCGTGCTCTGGCATTCAGCATGAGTTCTTCATCTCCTGATGAAGAACTCTGCTGCGCAGGTGCAGAAGGTCCTGGGAGATCGTCCTGCTCTGGCACCGAGTCCTCATCACCAGCCGTCTCTGGTGCCAGGCACATAGGCTGGTACTGCTGCACCATGAACGGCTCCGCGTCCTCCGGATCCTCCAGACTCGGCGCCGGACGCGGCCAAGGCACAACACCTGCGCTGTACAGGCAGCGGCTGTTCATTGTTCACGCCCACTCCCTTCACTGGGGCTTATTTTTTGGGCAGGCTTATATTAGGAGCATGCTAAAAAATCAGGCTAGGGCTTTTTTTGGGTAGGGCTTATTTTCGGGGAAACATGGTATTAGCTTCTATTTAAAATTTTTGTTGCATTAGAGAACAATATTTGTATTTGTAATGCATTATTATTTGTTCCTTTATAGCAGTATATACTATGAACACTTACTGATATACTGTTACTCTCTTCACAACATACAATAGTTATTCTATCTCAATATCTTTTTCAGGGAATCCCCACTGTGTTGAATTGGGATTGATAGGCTCAGGGCTTCCAGTCATGTTGACATTCACCCCAGGACCAGTTGTCAGTTTCAAAGAATGTTACATTGGTGAACACACAGATCTTGTTTGCACACTCCAAAATGAATGTGATGTTCTTCCAGTGACATTTGTTTTTCATAAGATTGCACATTATAATATTTGCCCTGAAAAGGGAAAAATAAAAGGAAAGTCTGTAAAGGTATTCACATATTTTCTTTCATTCTTTATAATATATATTTTTAAGATATTTCATGTTGGAGTGTGTTGCATAACATAATGTTGTACATTTAAAGAAATGGTCCCTTTTTTAGGGCAGAGAAGGTAGCAGAGAGCTCTAGATGGCGCTTGGACATGGAAGAGCTGCTACTTTTCTGTTCTTGTCTTTAACCATGGCAAAGGAGAGAATGTAACACAATCTGTCACAGACATCACCACTTTCCATTCTAAGCATTAAATCCTTTTTCTCTTCTTCACTTTTTGGCTAAACCACATTAGCCATTTTATTGCTTCCATATGCTTCTTCTCTCATTACTGTCCACAATATTTGAATTGTAACTTATTTTCTCCTATGTAGTAGTCACAATTATTTTCTTTATATTTATCTCTCAGACACTTCATCAATTACAAGTTTATACTCAATTCTAAATTATGTTTTCTTGTCTTGTATCCTCTTTTCTTTCTATCCTGCTCAGCTGTATTTTGCTGGTGTTCATTCACATCCTCAAACTTTTTTTTCAGCTGCTGAGTGGAATGCTCTCTCTTTTTTTGTCTCCTGGTGAGATTCAATTTTTTAGAATATTTTATTAAATTATATAAGCAATACGCATCTAATTTCCAATTTACTTCTCTCGTTTTATTTCATCATTATTTGTTTGGCACCTCAGTTTCTCTCTTTATTATCCATTTGTATATTTAATTGGTATTATGTCTATTTCATATGTGAAACAGAACATGATAATATATCATTCAATTCTGTTGTATCATTTCAATTAGAATTTTTTTACAGATTTTGATTTTTTAAAATATAAGAAACAAATCAAATTAAAGTTTTAAGAGTGAGAGTAAGCATAATGTAACAAATGGAACTTTTTACAGCTTGCATTAGCTTTTGTTGTCCTTTTTAATGTGTTTAATACTTTTGTGGGTTTTTTGTTTTGTTTTCAGGATGTGATATTTTCATTTATCCCACGACATTTAGGATCCTTCACAGTGAGGCAGAAAGTAGATATTATAGGACCAGTAGCAAAAAAAGATGACTTTCCAGTTTTAGAGATGAAACCATTCCATCAAATACATTTAGTTTTTTCTGGCCTCTGCAAGTCGGCATCCACTAATGTGCTGAAAACCAACCCTGGTATGTTATTAATTAAAAAATGCTATGTTTTTACTTAGAAATATATTTCTTTCTGAGAAACGATTTTGACATTTTCCCAAGATAGAAGTGATCTATTTATCACCTGAAATGATAACTTCTGAAATGCTGTCTTTATGAAGAAGTAGAATAGAATAGAATAGAATAGAATAGAATAGAATAGAATAGAATAGAATAGAATAGAATAGAATAGAATAGAATAGAATAGAATAGAATAGAATTCTTTATTGGCCAAGTGTGATTGGACACACAAGGAATTTGTCTTTGGTGCATATGCTCTCAGTGTACATAAAAGAAAAGATACATTTGTCAAGAATGGTTGTCATAGGGTTCAAGTAAGCAATCAGGAAACAATCAATATTAATATAAATCATAAGGATACAAGCAACAAGTTACAGTCATACAGTCATAAGTGGGAGGAGATGGGTGATAGGAACGATGAGAAAAACTAATAGTAATAGTAATGCAGTAATGCAGTAACTGATTTAAATGCTGTATTAATTTTGAAAATTATCTGGAGGTCCATGTAGCTTAACATAAATGAATTTTAGTTATCAGTTAAGCTTATTTGTAAGCATTGATTTCATTCCCCTGGGACTAATATGCCTTTTAGGATAAGTAGGATATCAGATATCTCCAGGACTCTTAAGTAGATCATGGTGAGATGGGAAAGGCTGGACAAGCTATCTGTTTTTCCTGTGATTTTTTAAAAGCTAAATAGAAATTTTTAATGTCTCAATTACATTTTTAAACATGTGGGTTTAATTTCCTGTGTGGGTGGAAGGTGCTGATTTTAATTTTAGCCTTTTGCTTTCTATTTTACAATTTATAAAAAGCTTAGCTTCATAGCTTCATATACCACTTCATAGTGCTTTACATCCCTCTCTAAGTGGTTTACAGAATCAGCATATTGCCTCCAACAATCTGGGTCCTCATTTTACCAACCTCAGAAGGATGGAAGGCTGAGTCAACCTTGAACTGGTCAGAATTTGAGTCCTAGCAAGGGAGCAGTGAGTTAGCCTGCAATACTGCATACTAACCACTGCACCATATGTCTGTAATCTAAGTGCTATTACAATAAGCTGCTTTTTGGGGGGTTGGATATGAAAAATATACCATGATGTTTTATTTCCATTTGAAATCTAGGAGAACACCTAGTTCAATTTTCTTCAGATTAAATTTTTAAAAGATGCATTATTTGCCTAAAAGTGATAGTGTTAAAACCCCCAGTTATTTAGAAAAAAGATACATGGGAAATGGAAAGGCCAGATGCCTTTCTCAATCTTCCAGGAAACTCTTTGCTTCTACCCTTTCTGGTAATCTTGCTGTCTTGAAGATATATATATATATATATATATATATATATATATATATATATATATATATATATATATATATATATATATATATATATATATATATATATATATATATATATATATATATATATATATATATATATATATATATATTACAGCAAGCTATTATGAGTTAGCATAAATTGGTTGGAAGTTAATTTGAGAGGGAGGTGTACTCGCTACAATTTTGTTCATAGAACTAAAAAGTGCTTACCTAAAGAAATAAAAGTAGATTCCAAAGGAAGATATATAATGGTGGAAATTGAAATAGGGGGAGAAAAAATATTATTAGTAAATATATACGCACCCAATCAAAAACAAAAAAACTTCTATCAAAAGATACATGAGAAATTAATGACAACTAAATATAAAAATATATGTTTAATAGGGGATTTTAATGGTATAATAGATCCAAAAAGAGACTACATAACAGGGAAAAACAAAAAAAATAACAAAAATACACTACCAACTACATTCAAAGACATGATAGAGGAGTTGAATTTGACAGACACATGGCGATTATTACACCCTAAAGACAAACAATATACATTTCATTCAATACCACACCAATCCTTTTCAAGAATAGACATGGTCTGGACAAATAAAGAAATGTGTAAGAACATAGCATCGGTGGAGATAGCCCCAAACATATGGGCAGACCATAGCCCCTTAATAGTAATATGGAAAGGGAAAAAGAAAGGAATAAGGAGATGGACTTTGAACACAAAAATACTCCAAGAAGATGAATACATACAAACAATTACCAAAGAAATAAAATTATTTATGAAAGAGAATAAGAAACAGCCTACAACCATACAAAACTTATGGGATACATTAAAAGCATATATAAGGGGAATTACAATTGCCTATACGGCAAAGAAAAATAGAGAAAAATGGCAGGAATACAATGAAAAAATAAAGGATATTCAACAGTTAGAAAAAAGACTGCAAAAAGAACCAAAGGAAGAGAATACACATAAATTATTAATGGAAACGAGACATAAATTGAACTTAATTGAACAACAGGAATATTTGAAGGACATTAGGCTTACAAAACAAACATTCTTTGAAACAGCAAATAAACCTGGTTGATGGCTAGCTTATAAAATTAAAAAGGAAAAAAGCAATAGAATTATAAATCAACTGATAGATACAAATGGGGAAATACAACACTCAGACGAAAAAATAAAAGAAATTGCAACAGAATATTATAGAGACTTATACAGACAGGACCCAGTGGAACTAAATAAAATAAAAGAATATTTAAAGGAAATTAGTATGCCGCAAATAGAGGAAATTGATAAGGAAATGTTAAACAGGGATATTACAATACAAGAAATCCAAAACGCAATTCAAAAACAAAACAACAATAAAACACCAGGACCGGATGGATTTCCAGGGGAATATTACAAAAAAATGAGTACAATACTAGAGGATACTCTATTAGAGCTATATAATGAAGCATTAACAGGAGCTAGGATACCAAATACGTGGCGGGAAACATATATCACCACGATCATGAAAGAAGGTACCGAGAAAAATCATATACAAAACTACAGACCAATTTCGTTGTTGAACACAGATTATAAAATTTTTATGACAATTATGGCAGAAAGAACCAAAAAAATACTAAATAAAATTATTTATTCGGATCAAAATGGATTTTTACCAATGCGGCAGATAAAAAACAATACAAGAATTGTTTTAAATATATTGGAATATTATGAAGCGCATCCAGAAAATCAGGTCGCCCTAGCTTTCCTGGATGCGCAAAAAGCGTTCGACAACGTAAATTGGCAGTATATGATAGGTTTGATCAAAGAGATGAAATTTGGCGACAAATTTGAAAAAATTATAGAAACAATCTACACCTCCCAGTCAGCCAAGATTATGATAAATGACATGACACAATCATTCCAGATCTTTAAAGGAGTACGTCAGGGATGTCCAATGTCACCTCTGCTCTTTATCTTAACATTGGAAACATTACTAAACAAAATTCGAAATAATAAGGATATTAAGGGAACAAAGATTAGAAACCAGGAGTATAAATTACAGGCATTTGCCGATGATCTCGTATTTTTTATAGAAGAACCAATTGAAACAGGACAAAAACTGATTAAAGAGATAGAGGAATACGGAGAATCGGCAGGATTGAAAATCAATAAACAAAAAACTAAACTATTAACAAAAAATATGACAATAAAACAAAAAGATGAATTGGAAGGGAAATTAGGCTTACAAACAACCAAAACAATTAAACATCTAGGGATAATACTAACAAATAGATGTTCATCCATTAAAAAAGACAATTATGACAAATTAGTAAACCAAACAAGATTAGAATTAGAAAAATGGAAAAAATTACAGTTATCATTATTAGGGCGTATAGCTGCGATTAAAATGAGTATACTGCCAAAATTTTTATACTTATTTCAAACAGTTCCGATCAAATTAGAGACTAAATTTTTTACTAATTTGAATAAAATTATATCTAAATTTATATGGCAAAACAAAAAGCCAAGAATCAAATTAACGAATTTACAGGATGATAAGAGCAGAGGTGGTCTAGGACTCCCTGACTGGAAACTTTACTACAAAGCAGCATCCTTGGCGTGGATAAAAGAATGGATAAACTTAACTAACAAAAGAATACTAACACTAGAGGGCCACGACCTACAAATGGGATGGCATGCTTACATATGGAGAGATGGAACTAAGCCACAACTTAACTTCAACCAACACCTAATTAGAAAATCTTTGTTAAAAACATGGTACGAAATCAAAAAGAAGAACTACATGAAAATCCCCAAATGGCTTTCAATTATAGAAGCCATGACCTACCCGAACCTAATTGATATAACCAAAGCAGCAAAATATAGCGACATATTAGATCCGACAGGGAAATTAAAAAGTAGAGAACAATTGGCGGAACAAAATATAAATATTGATTGGTTGACTTACTTACAATTAAAAACTCGACACAAAAAAGATACTGAGGGTATGGGTATAGACATGGAAATGCAAAAACTGGATAAAATTTTGATTGGCCCGGACGAAAAAATAATATCAAAACTATATAAATATCTGCTGGAATTTGATAAAATGGAGGAAATTGTCAAGGAACCCATGATAGCATGGGCAAAAAACATAGGTCACAACATACACTTAGCTGACTGGGAGAAAACATGGAATATAAACTGCAAAATAACTAAGTCAACAGCATACAAAGAGAATTATTATAAAATGTTTTATAGATGGCATTTAGCTCCATCAAGATTGGCCAAAATATACCCAAAAATGAATTCGGCTTGCTGGAAATGTAAAAAAGACGTAGGTACCTTCTTTCATGCGTGGTGGTTGTGTCCCGAAGCAAAGGGCTACTGGAAAAAGGTGCATGCCTAGTTACAAGAAATTACAGAGAGAACAATGGAATTCACCCCAGAATTTTTCCTTCTGGGGATAATGGAAAAACAACATCCAAAAAATATACAATATTTAATACTACATATTACAACTGCGGCAAGAATAACATATGCACAATATTGGAAAGACAATCAAATCTCACCAGAAAATATACTAATGGACAAAATATATAGATGTGTTGAAATGGACATGCTGACTATTCAACTCAAAGGACAATGCAACTCAGAATACTACAAAACATGGACTAGATGGTACAACTGGACTAAAAAAAAGAGGAAAGACTGTGTGACAACGTGAGAAGAAAACAAAGACAGAAGAGACTGTAAATTTATGATTTAATGTGCATAATTGAGATATAACAATGTTGTAAAAACGGGTGTAGATCTGTATCAAAATATTCAGATGTTTAATGAAGAAAAATAATAATAATAAAAAAAAATAAAAAAAAATAAAAAGTGCTTACCTATATGAACACTGTTAAATATTCCTCTCATGGTTTTGGAGCTCTCTAAAGTTATATTTTCTAGTAAAAAATCATTGTGATTGTCATATGTCAGTGTCATATCAGATCATTCAAATCAACACTTGACAGGGGCAAAAATATTAATGTAATATTAAACAATATGACAAATTTGTAAGTTCAAATAGTCTTTAACTTAATGTCTGTAATTTACCCCAAAACTACCAATTTTACAATCTTTTTTGTGGCAGTCATTAAGCCAAACCAGTGATAGTTAAGTGAACCTGTTTTAGCCAATGGATGTTTTTTGTGTGTGTGTGCTGAAAAATGGAAATAAATATTGCCTTCCAACAAAAAATATGAATTATGGTCATGTGACTATGAGACGCTGCAAATGGCTGTAAATACAGCCCAGTTGCCAAGCACCCAAAATGTGATTGTGTGAATGTGGATAAGGGGCGTTGGAGCCACAAAATCAGGTCTTAAGTACTTTTTGGAGGGTCCAATATAACTTTGAATGATTGCTAAGTTGTAAGTTGAGGACTATCTGTACTCTTTTGGAATGGAAAACAAGGATTGCTAAAGCATTTTGGAATTTCAAATTTCTAACAGCAGTTCAGAGGAACTCTATTCCATGTACATGGTTTCCTGAAAGTCTCCCCTGGATTGTTCAAGGCATGGGTGCTGATTTTGGATTAAACATTTATTTCACTTAAATGTCAAGGTGAATGAGTAATTCAGATTATTCAGGTACTTAAAATGTATAGAATGCATGCAGATGCTTTGGATTCTAATTGGTGACAAGCAGAAATCGTAATTGGTTTCCTATATTTCAAAATGATGTATCTTATTTCCATAGTAGTTCTTTTTCAGTACAAGAATACCTGTTTATATTGTCCCTGATAATTGTTTGGTAGTGAACTATAATTTAGTCCTGAAGCTTAATATTCTACATGGAAAAGTATGTTTTGCAACAGGAGCTTCACAAACTTTAGTGTACTCAAGTAAAATAATACTAGCTCTTTGGGATATTTTTGTAATTATTGAATGCTATCTATCTATTAATTAATTAATTAATTTTTATTTATTTATTAGTATCTGCTCTCACCTATGAAAAGATTGAAGCCTTCTGCTTCAGTTAATTTTTGAGTTATCATTTGATCGTTATAGAAATATAACACATGAAAACACACACACACACACACACACACACACACACACACACACACACACACACACACACTGATTTAGTTAAATCTCTTTTTGGTGTTTTATGTCCTTATTAGGAATAAGAAATGGAATTAATTTATGCATAAACTCTGAAACATATTACCATAAAATAGAAATCAAATATATACTAGTATATTTGATTACTAATAGTATATTTTGATATTTAAGTTTTGTGTAATATCTTTACTTTAGCTCTTTTAATGATGCAATTTATTTATTTTCTTTGTATTTGTTTTCTCCAGTCAGTTTTACTGAATGAATTTATGGAATAAAATACAATAATTTATATTTTGGTTTGCTTGTCCTATATAATACGCTTTTTATTTAAATCCTGACCCAAGGTTTAACACCATTGATTTCCAATGCTACTGGGATATTTATAGCTAACAAGGGGGATCAACAGAGTGATGTTGCACCAATAGCACTACTTAAATCAGATAAGACACAATTACATGCTTACCGGATTAATAGGAACTTAAGCAATGTACTAGTAGCTCTTCCCAATGATCGTCCAGCCAGCATAAGACCCGCTGAGTGGCATAAGGATTACAGGTAATATAAATAATGATGATCTTGAGACATATTATGTTTAATATTTTATATGATTGTTTTGCCATAGTGAATATTACGTTTATATTGGAAATCTATTTTCTTCTATTAGTGATTTTTATTTGTGCAGAAGTATGTGTGCTGTTAATATTTTCTTAAATCAAATTCCAATTATTGTGTGTGTGTGTGTATAAAAGGACTAATATTTTGTATCTTCAATGCATATTTAAATATTCCATGTAGTGATAAAGTTGTATATCATTGTTCTGATTTAGGACTATTTTCACAAAAGCTCCCAGATATTGTTACATAGATCCAGAGTTCTCTTACACAGTATATGAAGAACTGGAAAAGCAAATGAATAAAGACTACTATGCAGACTACATTCACAATTTAAGAAAAGTCCGTTTAAAAAAAGAAGAAGCTCAGTAAGTTGCTTCTAGATGAAATACCCAATCTATAATACTGAAACATTTATTATATATCTTTACTTATTCAAATGACTTTAAATCTCCACTTATTCTACTAAGCATTTGGAAAACAATGCTTCAAAGGCAGAAACAGTCTGCAGCCTTTCAAAATAGCTGTGTCTTTTCCTGAATTCATTTAGGACAGGTTTTCTCAACTGGGATTCTGCGAAACTCTAAGGTTTCCCAAAAGATCACCAGGGGTTCCCCAGGAGATCTTGATTTATTTTTTAAAAATCAGAGACCAAACATAAAACCTATAAAGGGTTTATACATTGGTTTGGCCTGCTAGAGCATGTGTGGATATGAGGGGGATTGCTGAGGAGAAAAGGAGAAGTAGGGGGTGAGAGAGGGGGACACCAGAGCCTCTTTGCTGGGGCTTTCTTTGTTAGTGTATGCAGCCTTTTTACAGGTGCTTTGCCAAGATTATAGGAGAGGTTGAAGAATCCAAATACAGTGGTACCTCGGTACTCATCGTTAATTGGTTCTCAGAGGTGCGATGAGTACCCAAAACGATGAGTATCAAACAGTTTTTCCCCATAAGGAATAATATATAATGAGTCACAAGGCAGCTGACACTGACAAGTTCTAGTTTGTTTTCCTCTGTAGGTTTTACTTCCTATGCATAGGAATGCACTGCATACAAGTTAATAGATACAATTCAAATCCTTTTCTGATGATAATACTAACATTTCATGATGTTCCCCTCCTTTTTAATGGGTTTAACCTATTACAGGGAGTCCTTGACTTGCAACAGTTTGTTTAGTGACACTTCAAAGTTACAAAGGCACTGAAAAAAGTGACCTATGACTTTTTTCACTTTAAGACCATTGCAGCATCCCCATAGTTACATGAACAAATTTGGATGCTTGGCAACTGGTTCATGTTTATGATGATTGCAGTGTCCCAGGGTCATGTGATCACCTTTTGCAACCTTCTGAGAAGCAAAGTTAATGGGGAAGTTAGATTCACTTAACAACTCTGTTACTAACTTAACCACTGCAGTGATTCACTTAACAAATGTGGCAAGAAAGGTTGTAAAATGGGGCAAAATTCACTCAACAAATGTCTCACTTAGCAACAGAGATTTTGGGCTCAAGTTTGGTTGTAAATCAAGGACTACCTGTACAGTGGTGTGGATCACATGATGTCAGCCCTTTGAGTTAGGCCAGTTTTATGCGTGAACAACCGGACCCACAAGTGCAGATTCAAGCCAACTGCTTTATTGTGGTCTGCCTATAATACAGGAGTATCCCTAGATTGGTAGCCTTGTTTGTTGAATACCAAAGAAACAATGAGTACTGGAACAAAATTTTCGTGTCAAAATGCATTGAATACCAAATTTCATGAATTTTAAAGCAGTTGAGTACCAAGGTACCACTGTATTAAGGAGAGGGTACTGGAGGTTGCAAGGTGTCACCCTCCTTCTAGTTTTGTAAAGGGTCTTTGGGACAAGTAAGAGTAAACTAGATTTGGGGAACAAGCTTCATGAAATGAATATAATAATTTTGTAACTTCTGGCCTATATTTGAGCCTGTATGTGCAGGAATTCCCTACTGCCTGAAAAATATTTCAAGGGCTCCAGGCTTAAAAGGTTGAGAAAGGTTGATTCAGCAGCTACAGTGGGAAAAGATAAGGCTGCTTCAAAGAAGCTGCAGATGGCTGATCCCAAATACTCCAAAGCACCTTTTCAAAATTATTTCAAAAAGACTTTGAAGTCCTGTTTTCTGATGGGATTTTTGTAAAATGTGTCTTAAATGCTGAAATAATTCTGTGTATCTAAATGAATATTAGAATATAGAAATCTATGGAGATTCCAGTTTTACTTGCTTTATCCAGTTATCAGTTCTGATCCTAACAGCTTACAAATTGATCTCACATTTGTGGTGTCACTTCCATTCAGCTGTATTAGATTTTTAAACATGTTGTGCTCAGGGGTGGGTTCTACTTACCTTCCCTACCGGTTCGCATTGCGTCGGAAGTGCGCGTTTTGTCACAATGCGGAAATGACTCTCTGCACATTCGCAGAGGGTTCTTTGTCAGCCGCTTTCAAGGAGCGGCGACTGGAGGACCGGTTTGGGGGCGTGGCCAGCTGGCCATCGCTACTGGTTTGGCGAGCGGGAGCAAATTTCCGCCATCTGTACGGGCAAACCGGTCCGAACCGGCAGCAACCCACCACTGGTTGTGCTGTTAACTACACAGAATTGTAAAATACAAATAAAATACCGTATTTTTCAGAGTATAAGACACACCTTTTTACACCCAAAAAGAGAGTGAAAACTTGGGTGCATCTTATACACCGAATATAGCCCCAGCCACCCCCACCCTTTGGCATCTGTCTTCCAGCAATTTACTGGAGGGAAGAGCCTGTAAAGCCAAGCAAGTCACTAACAGCTTTCCGACGTACAGCTGGTTTGCCACGTGGGAAAATGAAAGTGAAACTAGCTTGCAAAGAGGCAAATAGCTGGAAGAGACACACAGATTTTTATTTTCTGCTGAACTGGATGGAAGGGGGTAAGTGAATAACTATAAATAACTATAAATGTCTGTAGAATGTTCAAATTATTTGACTTATTTTTTAAAGACTGCTTTATTATTGTTCTAGAGCCAGGTGTCTCCAACTTTGGCAATTTAAAGACTTGTGGACTTCAACTCCCAGAATTCCACAGCCAGCTTTGTTAGCTTTGCTGGCTGTGGGATTCTGGGAGTTGAAGTCCACAAATCTTACAGTTGCCAAGGTTGCAGATCCCTGTAAATCTAGACAACTTAACAAAATAAAGAAGCTTTTTAAAATAAATGCTTGCTCTGAAGAGGCCCAGTGCTATTGTATCTTCTTTTAAATAATAAGAATAATGTATACTTTCAGAAAATTTTATTAATTTTAACAGCTCTATATAAGTATAGTCTGAAATGTAACAGTGTCCTGTTTAGTATTAGAGTTTAGTTACCTTGGAGTAGATCTATTTAAATAATCAGGAGGAGTTAGTGTGACTACATTTAAGAAAACCTTCTGGCATAATGTACATTTCTCCAATTTTTTGCTATTTCTATGGGTCAAGCACACATGCATAGAAATACACAGCAAACAGTGTATATCATCTGTGCTGTTTGCTGTTTGGCAAATTGCTTGGAGGCAGAGGCCTTTTTTCCTTGTTTTCCTCCCCCAAAACTAAGGTGCGTCTTATACTCCGAAAAATATGGGTAAATCAATAAGGGAATGCCTATTTTAATATCACCATCCACCAAGTCAATAGTTTAAAAATCTTCAGATTCCTGCTGTATCAGAATTGATTGTTGTCAACTGAAATAACTGCCTCTCATTACTTTTGAATTGCATAAACTTCTAGAGGACTCACATGATTATTTGTTCTTATAAGTGAGGCAAGAAAACATTTGTCCAGTAGTCTTGATAAACATTGTTAAGAGAATTGAACTTTCATGCTCACTTTATAGAAAGTTGCCTTTGGAAAATAAGCAATAATTATTTTTGAAGAAAAAGTTCAAAGGTAGTCTGTGAACTGAGTATCAATCAGAATTTTCAATAACTGTTTGGCAAGACACTTTTTGTAAGAATTTTCCCTTCATACACATTCAGTTAATAAAATCCAGCAAATAAGTCAAAGTTCTGCAAAACTGTGTAATATATAGGTTAGATAGTTAAATATGACTTATCTTTCTTTATTATGATACAATAGGATCTTCAAAATGCTTAATAATCCTGTGGACATAGGATTAAAGCCAGCATCAGGGCTAAATTCTCCTATGCTCAGAATTTTAAAGCATGATAACATGGAGAAAGAAGCTGCTTGTGTAAACAGAAATAGACTGTTAACTAGTAAACAGCTAGCAGAAATCAAATCTACATCTATACAAAAAGAGGTACGTTTAGTATTGATGAATATGGTATCTTTTAGCTTATCATAATATACTTGATTTATAATATACTGTTTATTCCTGCTCTATTAACCATTTAAATGTACTTTTCATATTCTTTTGTGTATTAGTCCCATTAAAATAAATAGGATTTATTCCTAGAAAAGAATAAATTATTTGCAGTCTAATGAATCGACCTACAACTCCTTTCTTCGAAATCTAGTATCTTTTAGTAAATGTGCAGCTTGCAAGCTCCTTCTCTATATTCACTGACAGCCAATGGGAGTCTGGGTTTCAGTCAACATTCAGGAGGGAAAGTTTGGCATGTAGGCATAATCCAATACCCAAATTCTCCCTCTCCTGGATAAGTAAACCCTTCATTTTTTGAGAACTAGAAGTAGAAACCTGGGGAAGCTGTGTGCTATGATTGAGAGAAGGAGCAAGCTACTATTGATCTCCTCCAATGTCTGATTAAAATTAATTACCAGGGAAATGGCATTTTCAGTTAGCAGAGTATATAATACTGTGGAAAATGTTATAATTAGAAACAGCACTGATTTTTATGTTTATAATACTCTATTTTGCTATAATTTACCTAGATACTTTTGAATTGGGGAGGGGGCACTATAAAAATGATAAACTTGAAATGCCAAGTTTGTTTTACCATACTTGAGATTGGCAAGTGTATATTACATTTATTTGGAATATTTTTGTAGTCTGTTATTACACTGTAGCATTGCATATTGCACAAAAGAGATTGTACCATTTGTAGTGAACCACTGCCATCTTGTAGCCAACTATTATATATTACTAAATTAGGACATCTCTATAATTCATTTTCTGCAATTTGGCATGTTGATATTTAAAATTAAAGTGTTTTTTAACCTCCCCTCTTTTTAATAAGCTTTAAATTTTTAGAAACCTTGTGAGTTATTTTATCTCTTAAAGGGGGAAAGGGGGCTCAAACCCCTAGTTATATGTCTATACTCCATAGGTTCAGGAGATTATAACGTAGCAATTATTTCATTTTTTTCACCACATTTATTTTTTCAGGAGGACAGCATGATCTATCTTTCTCATGGGCTGGGGATAGGGGAGAATGTCAGGTGAAAGCAATTGAAGAAATTGCTATCCAGTAGTTAGACTAAATAATACATGTTTACAAATATACATTGATTTCTAGTAATTGCAGAAGTATTTTTTCTGCATGACACATTTATCTTGATCCAGTATTGGTTTTCTTAATTTAAATATTAGTAAATGGAGGTGTATGTATGAAGGAGAGATATTTAAGTGAAAGAATATTACATGGGAAGAAATAGGCCCTCCCTCCAAATATAAATAGGGCAACAATTTGTGGATTGAATTTAAGAAGAAGGTGAAGAATGTGGATTCATAGGAGGAATGCAAAATTAAAGGTGAACAGGAGGAGAATGTTGGCATGAGATACTAAATAGGAATGGTTACAAAATTAATATATTCCTGAGCAAGAGTATACTATTTGAGCAGAGCCTGCTGTTTATCTGTGAGAAAGCAATGAACCTGGTCAGCCTGAATACTAATCACTTGCTTCATAACTTTTTTAAAAAATTTTAAATTTTATTTAAGGAATTTATATTGCCGCCTATTCGCACATGGCGACTCAAGGAGGCTTACAGAATATAAAACCTCATATAAAAATAAAACTAATAAAAGAGTCATATAATAAATTAATATAATAAAATAATCCCCACCCCCTTCCCCGGTGACAGCACCTCACATGAGCCATTTAATGGGCTTCATCCTGCTCTGGGTTCCCCAGGCCCACTGGCAGAACCAGGTCTTCAACGCCTTCTGGAAGGGTGCTAGAGTGGGGGCCATTCTAATCTTTGGGGGAATGATGTTCCAGAGAGAGGGGGTCACCACGGAGAAGGCTCTTCTTCTGAATCCCACCAGGTATATCTCCCTAGGGCACCCCTCCCCTCCCAGCCACCTCTTGCCACACCCTGCTTCGGGTGTGCTGTTCACCCCCCCTCCCTTTCTTTCTCTTTCTCTTGTTCTCTCTCTCTCTCTGTGTCTCTCTGTGTCAATATCTCTCTCTTTTTTCTGTCTTTCTCTTTTTCTCTCTCCTTTCTCTTTCTCTCTCTCTCTCTTTCTCTCTTTCTTTCTCTTTCTTTCTCTCTTTCTCTCTCTCTCTCTCTCTCCCCCTCCCTCCCTCTCCCCCACTCCCCACCCCCACTTTCCAGGGGTGAAATTCACTTACCTTCCCTACTGGTTCGCAAATGAAGAAGAAAATAGATGCGATACTTTTGTATCTAAACAGATTAAACTCTTTTAATATTATGGGGTTTGTTTGGGTTTTTTAAAAATAGGTGGATGGTTGTCTTAATCCTGAACCATTGTCTCAGCAAGAAATTGAAGACTGCAGTCTAATTTTGACACCAAAACAGCTTCACCATATAGTTATTGGTAAGATAGTGATTTGATAACATATATTTTCCTATCTTAAATTATCAACTATTGTATAGGCGAAAAATTGGAGAAAAATGGAATAATTCTAGAAGAGCATATAGATGAATTAGCTTGAAGAATATGGAACCTTAGAGATTAAGTGCTCCTGAGACTATTGCTCTCTTTTTCTTTCAAGCCAACTTACTTTGAGGAGTTGACTTGTGGAAAGTTTTCTTGGTTGTATATAGTATTTTGGTATGTTTGTCAAAAAAGAATTACATTTTCCTCTTAACTTGTACATGCTGAACTTTTCTTGAGCAAATCTATTGTCATTAATCCCCTATTCACAGAAAGAGAAAGGAAAACTACAATTGCAATTGTATTGTCATGTTTTCAGTTTTTAAAAATGTAATTTTCAAAATAGTTATAATAAATACAATAAAATATAGGAATACATACATCCTCTGAAACACTACAAAATAATAGACTACCACAAATAGTAAACAGGCAATAGCTGAAAAGTGATAAAACCAACAATATTTTAACTGTTAAATATTTTAACTAAGTTCAATATTTTAACTAAGTTACCGGTAAATATTTTTGCCTTCTGTGCAAACACTTCACAGTAAGGACCTGTTTAAAATCTGAGGGAAATTTACATCACTAGCTGGACCTCATTACAGGGAATACACTTTTACCACAACTGAGTGAATATAAGCAAGCAATGTTGTAGTCAGTAGTGCATTCTGTCACATACAGAAATTGAATAAATGAACTAGATATAGATGGTTTCAGTAATAAACTGTTCTAAACTACTGGATCAATAAAAGCTCTTCGAAAATGTCTTAGTAGTTAACTGGCAGATGGTACTGTATAATTAGGGGTTTCACTGAGTAATCTAAATACATATTTTTCCCTTGATGTGGTCCTTGCACAACTTGGAGGGGAGTTCCTACACAAATGTGTAGTCTGAAAAATGAGGAATTATATATAGAATATTGTGCATATGTAGGTGTGTGCTATGATTTATGAGTATATTCCCCTTCTCTATAAAAACTATAATGCCTTTTCTATTCCTTCCAGGTCCTTCCACTATTGACTTTGGAGAAGTCTGTGTGCATTCTACAACTACCAGAAAAATGCATATCATAAACAACCTACCTGTGCATATATGGATACAAATAGAAATTAAAAGTGAAGAACTGCAACGGACTAATCCTTTGTTGCATGTCATAACACCTTTTATGAAAACTTGTATTACTGTGGTGTTTGAGAAGGACACATTAGGAAACTTTAAAAAGTAAAACTCATATCTCTCTGTAGTAATTTGGTAGTCAAGAAAAATAATTCTTCAGTAATAACACTAGGAGATGAAGGGCAGATAGGATTCTTGTTAGGAAGCAGTTGTAAAAAGTTAATTAAAATTAAGTATTCTTTTGTAAGGAGATTTCATATATGTTGTCCTATCCAAATTAAATTATAAGAATTATGTTTAGAGATAGTGTAAGAGCTTAGCAAGTCTAAGTCAATTTCAATATTCCTAAATTAAATATATCTAATTGCACAATTTTACCACTGGTGCTGCCTGATGGCATGGCAATAATAATAATATTTCCATCTGTCAATTACAAAAGGATACATTACTTGGATCTGCACATATACTACATGATACATTACAATATCCAAGCTTCTTGATAGGAACTCATTGTGCCTGAAAGCCAAGACCAGCTAAAGAACTGGTAGCTAAATAAAATACCGATAACAAGTTAGTCTAAAATCTATAAAAGCTAAAGCTAATCTAAAGCTATCTCTAGCTATAGTGACCTACTACTGCCTATTGTCTATAACTGTATTATGCTTTTGGATAGTTTCTGAGCAGAAACTATTGGAACATTAGATAAGCCATTGGGAGGGGGGGCAAATTTTGTAGCTTTCCCACCCAATTTCTTAAGGAATGGAATAATCTTCCATTTTGTTGAAGGGTTGCTCATAAAGAGAAAAGTTTAGAAGAGTGTTTGCTATAGATTCTATTTCTATTTATCCATATGATCATACTCTTTCAGAATAAGAAGTTTTTTGTTGTCTGTTGCTGTAGAAGGAAATGAATTAATGTGTGCATTAAAGAAAGCCCACTTGTGTTTATAAAAGGTTAAATTATATAGGTATTTAGCAGGAGGTCTAGGAGGGACTTTCTGAGACTTGAAAATCTTTGTAGGATTCTATTTTGGCTATCCTTGATTTGACTATATTAACAGCATCCTCATAGCCCATGTGATGTAGAAATTCAAATGAGAATCCATGTGTCTAACTTTTTTTCCAGGTTAATTGCCTAGTGTCTTTGTACTTACCTAGTAATAACAGTGATAGTAAACCACTGAAGATTAATATGACTCTAACTCGGGTTAACTATTCTGAATCTTGCTTGAGATTTAATACTTGACACTTCTGTTTCTAGCCTTAATATTATATTAAACACACACCTTGGTGCACCTATAATGGCCCTAAGGAAGATGGCACGATAATGATGTTTTTTTAGCAAGTATTTGACTATGTGTAATTGCACCAGCATAAGGGACCACATAAGGGACCACAATGTCACAATAATCATACATAAATTGAGGAAAAATAATTATCTGTTCCAACTTTAAAACTGTAAGCACAATAAAAAAAACAAATTATAAAGCAAAATCAAATTATGAGGTTAGAAATTTTAAACATATACTATATTCAGACATTATGCTAGAATTTGACCTTTTTATGACATCAAACAAGATATAATAATTTATATTTATGGAAAAAATACCACTCAGTTGGTTTTTAAATGGATCAATGTAAGAAAAAACTGTTCTACAAATGTCAAAAAGTGTCAGAAATTTTCAAGATGGTGCAAGTATCATCTTTACCAAAAAAGGAAATACTTAAATTTAAATCACTACAGGCTTCTTGTGTGGGGTGGGTGGGTGGGGAGGAAGGTAATGAACAATCTCCTACCTTGTCAAAATAGAATTGCTAATTCCAGGTGAAATTAGTGTTGAACTTTCTTCTCCAACCCAACCCAAGCCGCCCTGAGTCCTGCGGGAGTAGGGCGGCATAGAAAAGCTACCAAATAAATAAATAAATAAATAAATAAACATGTACTATATATGGGTGCAATGTGTAGGTGTGCATGTATACCACAGTTGTGCATGTGTGCCAAAAGCCACGCTCCAAAGAAATGCAGAGTCAAGACAAGAAATGAATTTATATTAATTTAATAGAATAAATAACTACTAATTTAAAATAATTGCCTTTAAGATATTCCACTTTCAAAATTGATTTCCATCTACATAAATTAACCATTCTTTCTCTCAGGCAAAGCCCACACATATACCCAGAAATACCCATACATTTTCCTCTCTACTTCTAGCAAAAATAATAACAAAAGAAGGGAGAAGTGGGATAAGAGAGGGAGGTAACTGCAATGGGGAAGGAAAATAAAAGAAAATTGGATCCAAATTGGATAGAAATGTGATGAAGCAAAGGGACTGCTGAGTAAAGAAAGATCTGTTGCCCTGTGACTACATGGATCGTCTGCTGGGTTTCTTTGGTAACACAGAAAATTGGTTTATCTTCTTTCAAAGTTTTTTTTTACAGTCCAGCCTGCAGCCATGGGATTTTCCAGTGGTCTCATCCTGTTTAGCATTCCCCCCCCCCAGCTCAGTCAGAGCTAGGAGTTTCTATATACTGCATATATGGTACTTAAATCCAGTTTTGGTCGCCACGATGTAAAAAAGATGTAGAGACTCTAGAAAGAGTGCAGAGAAGAACAACAAAGATGATTAGGGAACTGGAGGCTAAAACATGAAGATCGGCTGTGGGGACTGGGTATGTCTAGTTTAATGAAAAGAAGGACTAGGGGTGACATGATAGTGGTGTTCCGATATCTCAGCGGTTGCCCCAAAGAAGAGGAAGTTAAGCTATTCTCCAAAGCACCTGAGGGTAGAACAAGAAGCAATGGGTGGAAACTAATCAAGGAGAGAAGCAACCTAGAACTAAGGAGAAATTTCCTGACAGAACAATTAATCAGTGGAACAACTTGCTTCCTGAAATTGTGAATATTCCCAACACTGTAAGTTTTAAAGAAGATATTGGATAATTTGTCTGAAGTGGTGTAGGGTTTCCTACCTAAGCAGGGGGTTGGACTAGAAGACCTCCAAGGTCCCTTCCAATTCTGTTATTCTGTTTTCTGTTTTCCCAAATGAAGCGGCTGATGAGGAAAATATTTTTTTGTGTTACAGGTCTTTCATGTATTCAATAAACCAACGCCATCTTGGACATATTTTAGTGATAGCAAAAATTGTGCCAGTTGCCTTGGAGCTATCTACAAGGGAATTGACTTTAAATCCTGCTTTTAGCTTTCTAGCAAAAACTGGATTTAGAACAACAGTCACTCTATATAATCGAAAAAACTATCCTGCACAATTTACTTGGAAACCTGTCATCACAGATAAAGGAATGGGATTTTCCATCTGTCCAGAAAAGGGTAATGTACAAAGTGTTCTTTTTTTCAATCAAAGAGCAATTTTCAATCAAATATGTAATGAGAGAATGTTAACAAATATGAGGGGACAAATAACATATAGTTATTTTTTCTTGAAATCGCATTGTATGGTAATAATTTTGCTGTTCAAAATATTTATAGTTATCCAAGGTTGGTTATGCATAGTTATGTCATTTTCTTAGCCAGCCTAGCTGCTATTAATGGTCCATGTTTATTACAAGCCTGTCTTTTAAATTATGATGAGAGATAGTGATTTGGGGTCCATATTCACATTAAAGACTTTTTGGAGAAGAATTGAGCCCTAGTCTTCCAACACTTATATTATTGATGCTGTACTAGCTTCATAGCAGTTATATTGCATAGGCACAGTTTATAACAAAATTAAGGGTTACTGAAGTTGTTCATTTATTGAAACAGTTTACAGTATTAAATGATTAAACTTCTTTATGTGTAATATTAATATTTCTTATTAATAATGTTTCCATGTGTTGGATTGGTAAAAATTATGGAGAATTATAAATCAGGACAAATGAAGAATGACTTATAAAGTGATATAAAAGGATTACCCTAATCTGGATACATGGTTTTGTGTTGTTTTGTAATGTTTAATTGTCTGACAGTACATTATCTCAATGATTAGTAATCATGTCTTTATAAATATATGTTCTGTGTTTGTGTATGCTGAAATTTGAATGGGAAAGGAAAATCATTGTTTTTCATTACTCACCTCAGTTAAAATTAGATCTTCCATGTAGCAGGGTTTTTTTTTTTTAAGGGATGGCATGGAAATAGGAAAATAGCACATACTGGCTGCAAACAAATCTACGCTAGATAATTATTTGAAAGTCAGTAAATTAAGTTTGGGATATTTCAGATTGAATAAAAATACAGCTCTAATTAATATGGACAACTTTATAAACTAATTCTGTGAAATGACTGAATATTGCAATGTATTAAAATTAGTTTTCAAATTACTATTCATCTTTCATAATAGTTATATTTTTAACATCTTAGTATTATTTTCTCTCCTTTTATATTTAGGTATAGTAGAAGCAAGTAAAGATCTAGAATGCGAAGTTGTTTGGCATCCAAGTTTCTCCTCTTCAGCAACTGGAGAATTTGACTTGTGTGTGCATGAAGGAAAAACACTTAGATTAAAATGTTTTGCAAAGGTATTAGTATAATTTTTGCAGACATAGTTAGCATTTCTTCTATTTGTAGTAATGATACCTATGTGTTTAATATGTATAGTTGTAAAGAAATAAACAATGCCAATATATTAAGGATGAACCAGTAATTGTTAAAGAAACATTCTCTCTTCACTAAATTCAGAGCTATCAGGAGAAATGTTTGCCACAGTGGTACTTACAAGTACAGATAGTCCTCAACTTAACAATTCATTTAATAATGGTTCAAAGTTACGATGGCCTTGGAAAAAGTGATTTATGACCTCGCCTTAAAGTTATGACTATTGCATCATCCCTGCAGACACATGATCTCTCGGCTTTCCTGCAGCCTGCTCAGTGCGTCCGGATCACCTGCCTCCCCCCTCCCGTGCCTCTGCCTCTGTCTGCTGCTTGGACAGGGAATCAATTCACCTGTGCTGCGTGGGCTAATAATTGATAGGATTAGAGCTGGTTGATTAGCTCATGGATAGGGAACTATTTATCAGCAAAATGCACAGACATTCTACTACTTTAAGAACATTGGTCAGCTCAGTTTTGCTGAATGTACCTCTTTAGGGAGTTCCCATGCCCTTAATGGCTTGCTGTCTGGATTTGAGTTTGAGCTCTCTGATGTGAGTGGTAAATTTAAGGTACTTGTTAAATGAATACCTTTGGGCTAGAAGCACAGCATTTCCACTAACAGAAATGTAATGCATTCCTCAATTTCTGTCATCAAGTTGTTTCAGAGGGTGAAATTTCAGACAATAGCTGAAGTTTCACCAATAGCTGCTGACCTATCATAAGGAAGGAACAACTATCCCCATCTGTTTTTGTTCACTGATGGTAGTAATAGGATTGGGCCCACATAATAGAATTAAAGTGGACTGTTCAAATAGAGTTGGTCCTCATACAAAATAGAAAGTAAAAAAGTAAGGATAGAACGGCATTCTGTTATATTTATAATTTCAATTCTTGCTTTGTAATACAGATATTTTTTCACAATGACAATTTTAATTTCTAAAATGATTTGTATAAATATTTCCACGTTTTGACAGTAATATAGAAAACCATAGTTTCATTGGATCTTCTCCAATGTACAGTATACACTGGTCAGCTTTTTTTCTAAAAAGCATACCCTGTTTCCCCCAAAATAAGACATCCCCTGATAATAAGCCCAATTGGGCTTTTGAATGCATGGCAATAAGGCCAAGCGTTTATTTCAGGGTTCAAAAAAATATAAGACAGGGTCTTATTTTCGGAAAAACATGGTACTTTTTTTGTGTCCTGTTATTCTACTAGTCCAGGGGTGTCAAACTCGTGGCCCGCAGGCCGGATGCATCATGCGCTGGCCACGCCCACCCCCATTTTAACGAAGGGGAAAAAAGTTGTGTTACATCATGTGATGACAATTTGACACCTCTGTACTAGTCCATAAATTTTCTTTTCCATGGGCGAACTAAGAATCAACTTCTCCCATGGACTTTTCCTTCTGAAAATAAAAACTTTATTTCTAAAAATACTTTTGAAACCATCAAAATCCTTAAAGAATTAACAAGAAAAGAAGAAAGCAACAACCACCTACTTTTTCTGGTTATCATTATTAGTAGAAGAAATTTATTTATATATACTGTATACCGGGGTGTTTGTGTGTTTTATACACACACACACACACACACATATATATACAGTGTGTGTGTGTATTGTGTGTGTATGTATGTATATACACACACACATACATATACACACACACACGCACTGTTTATATATACAGTATATATACAGTGTATATACAGTGTATATAAGTGTGTGTGTGTGTGTGTGTGTGTGTGTGTGTGTGTGTGTGTGTGTGTGTGTGTGTATATATATATATATATATATATATATATATATATATATATATATATATATATATATATATAATATATATATATATATATATATATATGTAGGTCTTTGGGTATTCGGGTTTTCTCCCGCGTGGAATTGGAAGTGTCTTGGCGACGTTTCGATGAAGTCTCATTCATCATCTTCAGGCTGGTGTCTTCTGCTTCCTGCTTCTAGGAGCAATGTGAGATTGCTGCTGTTTCTTCCTTTTAACTGCCAGTGGAGGTTTGAACTGATAGGATGGGAGCTTGGCTGTGTTCTGATTGGTTGGAGGTGTGTTCTGATTGGTTGGGGGCTTGGCTGTGCTCTGATTGGCTGGGGGGTTAGCTGTGCTCTGATTGGCTGGGGGTGTTCTCAGGTTACTCTGACTTGCAGGGGCATTTGAGCTGGTGAGCTGCATTGCTGCTGTTTGGCTTCTGGTTCGTGGTCCTGCCACATCTTCATGGAGGGTGTCAGTTTGCTTCATGTATGGATTGGAGGGGTTTAAAGTGGCTAATGATGCAGCTGTAGTATGGCTTCTGGTTTGTGGTCGTGCCTCATTGGTGTGGGTTTGGGTTTGCTTATTGCGTGGATGTGTGGTGGTGACATCCTGTGTGGTTTTCGTGAGTGTGGGTTTGGTGTAATTCTTTGTGTTGGGGACTCGTTTGTCAATAAGGGCGGGTTTCCAAATGGCTGGTAGGCGGGAGGTGTCATCTCGTTTGTTCATGCTGTGTGGGCGTTTTTCTATCTCGATGGCTTCTCTGATTATTCTGTTGTTAAAGTGTTCAGTTTTGGCGATAGTTCTGGTCTTTTTAAAGTCGATTTCATGTCCTGTGGCTTTAAGATGTTGGACCAGGGAAGAAGTTGGTTCCTCTTTTTTGACTGTGTTCTTGTGTTCTTCAATGCGTGCACTTGTTCTTCTGTTGGTTTGTCCAATGTATGTGGTGGGGCAGGCGGTGCATGGAATTTCATATACTCCTTGATTTTCTAACTCAATTTTGTCTTTGGGATATCTTAGGATGGTGGATATTTTTCGGTTTGTGCAGAATGCTGTCTTGATGTTGTGTTTGTGGAGGATCTTGCTGATTCTGTCTGTGGTGCCTTTTATGTATGGGAGGAGGGCTTTGCCGTTTTCTTGTTCTCTGTCTTGGATTTTAGTGGGGGTTTCTTTTTGGATTAGGTTGGTGATATTATTTCTTTGGAATCCATTGGATGCTAGTACGTTAGTATTTAGTTCGGTTTTTAGGTGTTGTTCGTCAGCTAGGCGTTTTGTTCTGGAGATGAGTGTCTTGGCTACGGAGTTGATCTGTGCTGGGTGGTGGTGTGAGAGTGCGTGCAGATAGCGGTTAGTGTGGGTTTTCTTCTGGTAGATGGTGTGTCCTAGGGAGCCATTGGATTTCTTGTAGACTAAGACATCCAGGAAGGGAAGTTGGTTGTTAGCTTCTGTTTCCATGGTGAACTGTATTTTGGGGTGTAGGCTGTTGAGGTGTATGAGGAAATTGTCCAGTTTTTCTTTCCCGTGTGGCCAGATTATGAAGGTGTCATCTACATATCTGAGCCAGAGCCAGAGCCAAGACACTTCCAATTCCACGCGGGAGAAAACCCGAATACCCAAAGACCTACATACAAACACCCGCGAAAACCTCAGAAAACACACACACACACACACACACACACACACACACACACACACACACACACACACACATATATATATATATATATATATATATATATATATATATATATATATATATACCATATACACATATACTGTACATACATATACTGTACATACATACATACATATATGTATATACATATACTGTACATACATACATACATACATATATGTATATACCGTATTTTTCGGAGTATAAGACGCACCTTTTTACCCCCAAAAAGAGGGTGAAAACTTGGGTGCGTCTTATACACCGAATGTAGCCCCACCCACCCAGCCACCCCCACCCTTTGGCCTCTGTCTTCCAGCAATTTACCTGCTTGCAGCAAAGAGGGAAGAGCCTGTAAAGAAAAGCAAGTCAGTAGCAGTTTCCTGACCTACAGCTGATTAGATTTGCCATGTGGGAGAATGAAAGTGAAACTAGCTGCAAAGAGGCAAATAGCTGGGAGAGACACACAGATTTTTTTTTTCTGCTGGATGCATAACTATAGTGAATAACTATAAATAACTATAAATGTCTGTAGAATGTTCAAATTATTAGACTTATTTTTAAAGACTGCTTTATTATTGTTCTAGCCAGGTGTCTCCAACCTTGGCAATTTTAAGACTTGTGGACTTCAACTCCCAGAATTCCACAGCCAGCTTTGTTAGCTTTGCTGGCTGTGGAATTCTGGGAGTTGAAGTCCACAAATCTTAAAGTTGCCAAGGTTGGAGACCTCTAGACAACAAAATAAAGAAGCTTTTTAAAATAAATGCTTGCTCTGAAGAGGCCCAGTGCTATTGTATCTTCTTTTAAATAATAGAGAATAATGTATACTTCCAGAAATTTTAATTAATTTTAACAGCTCTGTACAAGTATAGTCTGAAATGTAACAGTGTCCTGTTTAGTATTAGAGTTAAATCCTGACTTACCTTGGAATAGATCCATTTAAATAATTAGGAGGAGTTAGTGTGACTACATTTAAGAAAACTTTCTGGCATAATGTACATTTCTCCAATTCTTTGCTATTTCTATGGGTCAGGCACACATGCACAGAAATACACAGCAGTGTATATCATCTGTGCTGTTTTCTGTTTGCTGTTTGGCAAATTGCTTGGAGGCAGAGGCCTTTTTTCCTTGTTTTCCTCCCCCAAAACTAAGTTGCGTCTAATACTCCGGTGCGTCTTATACTCCTAAAAATACGGTATATATAATTTCCTCTGCTAATAAGGATAACCAGAAAAAGTAGGTTGTTGCTTGTTGAAGAGCTGTATAAGAAAATTATTCAGAAAGGCACAAACAAAGCCTAGCAACCCAACACATCAGAAAAAGAAAACAAACTACCCTATTTTTCGGAGTATAGGACGCACTGGAGTATAAGACGCACCTAGATTTTAGAGGAGGAAAACAAGGAAAAAAGTATTCTGAACCAAATAGTGTAGTAATATATTATTTAATAAATTACCAGTGTAGCAGAATACCTTTTACAACCATGTACACTTTTTACAACCATGTACACTTTTTACAAACTTCAAACTTGACAGCTTTGTGGACTTCAACTCCCAGAATTCCTCCTCCAGTCATGCTAGCTCAGGAATGGGAGTTGAAGTCCACAAGTCTTAAAGCTGTCAAGTTTGAATTTTGTAAAAAGTGTGCATGGTTGTAAAAAGTCTTGCCAAGTTTGAAGACCCTTGTACCCCTAACCCCTAACCCAGGGGTCTTCAAACTTGACAGCTTTAAGACTTGTGGACTTCAACTCCAATTCCTGAGCTAGCATGACTGGAGGAGGAATTCTGGCAGTTGAAGTCCACAAGTTTGAAGACCCTTGCACCCCCTTGGCAAGTTTAAGACTTGTGGACTTCAACTCCCAGAATTCCTCCTCCAGTCATCCTAGCTCAGGAATGGGAGTTAAAGTCCACAAGTCTTAAAGTTGCCAAGTTTGAAGAGCCCTGGGTTAGAGGTGGCAAGGGTCTTCAAACTTGGCAAGTTTAAGACTTGTGGACTTCAACTCCCAGAATTCCTCCTCCAGTCATGCTAGCTAGAGTTGAAGTCCACAAGTCCTCCCGGTCTCGCAGCCAGTTCCCTCCTGAAGTTCAAGGGCCGCAACTTGAGCTGAGCAGATCTGCGGCGAAAGCGGCGGCTCCTGGTTTTCCCGGCCAAAGAGGGCTCGCTAGAGAAGAGCAGCTGAGGAAGCAGGCGAGGCACGGCGGCAGGCAGGTGTCTTGGAAGCGCCGAGGGCAGCACGCGCATCTGGGATGCCCCTCTCTGGGCTTTCCGCTTAGGCGGCGGCAGCGGGCGCAGCGAGTCTCGTCCCCATGCGCGTCCCCGGCGCTTGCTGTGGTGACACTGTTTTCTCCGAGACCTTTGTCTCGGAGAAGGAGCAGTAGACAAAGGTCTCGGAGAAAACAGCGTCGCCACAGCAAGCGCCGGGGACGCGCGTGAGGACGGGACTCGCTGCGCCCACTGCTGCCGCCTAAGCGGAAAACCCAGAGAGGGGCATCCCGGACGCGCGTGCTGCCCTCGGCGCTTCCAAGACACCTGCCTGCCGCCGCGCCTCGCCTGCTCGCACGCCCGCTCGCTCGCAAGCGGGCAGTGGCGGGGATCGAAGCGGAGCGGTGGCACCTCGAAAGGACTGGGGTGCCTAGATTTCATGCTAGCTCAGGAATGGGTGGTGGGGGCAAGCAGCGGTGGTGGCGGCGGCAAGCAACAGCGGGGACGGCGGGGGCAAGCAGCGGGGGGGGGCAAGCAGCGGGGGGGGACAAGCGGCGGTGGCGGCGGCGGGCGGCGGGGAAAACCTCCGAAGGGTGGGGGCTGCATTCGGTGTATAAGACGCACCCAAATTTTCACCCTCTTTGGGGGTAAAAAGGTGCGTCCTATACTCCGAAAAATACGGTAATATCTTCCAGCAAAATGGATACCCAAATACTCAACCCACTACAATAGATCCAACATATTTTTTTTATTTATGTTGCCTTTTCATTATTTTGAAGCATGATGTCAGAGAGATAGTGCAGTGCGTATTAATTATCTCAAAAGAATGAGACATATTCCTTGACTTTTTTTTTTAGAAAAAAGCCCATAATTGTTTCAAAAGACAATTGGTTCTTAATGTTGCTGAATTGAATGCCAAAGGGCATTATTTTTATGATTATTTTATTGCGAAAAGTTGTAGAAAACTTTATGGCTTTTTCTTTGTAAGTTTACTCCTGGATTGTGTAAATTTTGCCAATTTACCATCCAGTAAATAGTAATTTGTCAATGGCTTTGTAACTGCTGGGGGTTCTGCATTAAAGGTAAAACATGTATTAATAGAAATGAAATTTCAATATTGATTTGCTGGCAATGATTAAATATATTTTTAAGAATGCTAGGATGTATTTAATGGTTTTATATATAATGCAATTTAGATATAATTCTGTTTTTATTATAATTTTAATTTCTCAAAAAGAAAACAGTTTTTAATGTTGTATCTGTAGTGTACTCACATTATCGCTTAGCTTCTATGAAGTGAAAGAAAATCTGTCTACAGGAAAATGGACATTTGATACAATACATTTTTCTTTTTTCACAATATTAGCTTGGCTCTACCAGTGTTCAGTTTAAGGAGCAACGGATTACCTTTAATAATGCTCCTCTTCATTTAACCACTTACAGAACAGCCATTCTTCAAAATTTGGGACATAACCATGCATATTTCCAGGTAAGGTATATTCACAATAGATATTGGAGTGTGTACAATGTAGCTTTACCATGGATATTCAGCATGTTTGGTAGTAGAATACTTCTAAGATAGTGGGAAAAAATGACTTTTATGATACTGTACTTGTTTTTGTTGACAGGTCCTTGATGTCAATCCAATTCCTGGAATGATTATAACTCCTTTTCAGGGTGTGATTCCTGTGGGAGGACGCACTGAAATTAAAATTTATTTCAGACCCAATGCATTAATGAAATTTGACAGCAGAGTAGAGGTATTAGAATTGTTGTTCAAAAGCTTTTATTAACTTGGATAATAAATAAATATTGTTTTCAAAATATATCCATATTTTAATGTTTTACTCTGTGAAACCTATGATTAACCATGGCTAGCTCAGTTTCTGTAACAACATAAAATGTATATTAATATTCTGTTTGCTGAAGGGATAAACCAGCAGCAGTAATATTGGTAGATTTTTGCTTCTGTGAGATTCATCTGAAACTTCTCACACTACTCGGTACTTGTTACTCGGTATTCAACTACTTTAAAACTTGTTGAATTTGGTATTCAAGGCATTTTGATGAGAAAATGTTGTCCTGGTACTCATGGATTCTTTGGTATTCGGCATTCTGTAAAAGGAAAAGGGGGATGGCCACAGAGGGTAGGCAGGAAGTTGGCCATCCTGGGAAGGTCATTGACATAGGAAAAGGGATAGACAGAAAGTTTTTCTGGCCAAAACAAAGGGTCACATGGCAAGTCACCTGGTTTATTTGGCACTCATAGTTTTTAGTATCCATTGTGCGTCCCAGAATCAATTAATGCCGAATACTAAGGTACCACTGTATTTTAGAAGCAAGGATTTGAGCACAGAAAGGGAACTGAATACTACAAAGTTAACAATGAGAATCTTAGCAGGAAATGCAAAGAACAAGTAAATAAAGTGGAAATGAAACTGAAAATGAGAAATTAGGAAATCACTTTTGCCCCCCTCATTATTTAGGTAGAAATACGCAATGCAAAATCTTTGGAATTTAGGATTGGTGGATCAGTAGAGGTTCCTGACATACATATCAGTGCGGTAAATATGTAATATTTTATGCATCTTTTAGGTTCTAAGATTTGTAGTACTGAATATTATGCATTTATTCATAGGGAAGTCCCATTTATTTTAATGAAAGGTATGATAAAATTTTAAATGATCTGTGATGCTAAAGGATCTGTGTGTATAGACGTGTCCTCAATTTCAAATACTTTTACCTGAGATAATGTCATTAAAGAAATCAATATTTTTGGTCTCTGTCAGGATATCAGAAAATTGTATTATGAAATGTAAAGTAGCTCTAGTAAATAATAACACATCCCTTTCACAAAAATAAGAAAATAGTAGTTGATAACTCCACTAACACTTAATTGTTCACATTCTGTTTCTAGAATGTCCATTAGGTCCTGAGCATGCTTAAGATTGTTACTTCTTAGCTCATGGTAAACTATTCTTTAAGGCAATGACACATCTTTGTACAATTTACATCATTATAGTGATGTAAATTCTTTGGAACAGTTTTTTGTAATATGTAGGAGATATATTACAGATAAATTACAGATTAACAGAGTTGGAAGGGACCTTATAGGTCATCTAGTCCAACCCACCGCTCAGCAGGAGACCTTACACCATTTCTGCAAATGGCAGTCCAATCTCTTCTTGAAAGTCTCAAGTGATGAAGCTCCCACAACTTCCAAAGGCAAGCTGTTCCATTGGTTGATTGTTCTCACTGTCAGAAAGTTCCTCCTTATTTCTAGGTTGAATCTCTCCTTGGTCAGTTTCCATCCATTATTCCTTGTCTGTCCTTCAGGTGCTTTGGAAAATAGCTTGACCCACTCCTCTCTGTGGCATCCCCTCAAATATTGGAACACTGCTATCATGTTTCCCCTGGTCCTTCTCTTCACTAGACTAGCCACGGCCAGTCCCTGTAACCGTTCTTCATATGTTTTAGTATCCAGTCCCCTAATCATCCTGGTTGCTCTCCTCTGTACTTTTTCTAGAGTCTCAACATCTTTTTTATAGTGTGGTAGCCAAAACTGGATGAAGTACTCTAGGTGTGGTCTTACTAATGCTAAATCTATAGAGTGGTATTAGTACCTCACTTGATCTTGATTGTATCCCTCTGTTAATGCAACTTAGGATTGCATTGGCTTTTTTGGCTGCTGCTACACACTGCTGGCTCATATTTAGCTGGTTGTCCACTAAGACTCCAAGATCCCTCTCACAGTCACTGCTATTAAGCCTGGTTTAACCCAGTTTATATGTGTACTTTTGGTTTTTCTTACCTAAGTGTAGGACTTTACTTTTCTCTACATTGAATATCATTTTGTTAGATAGGGCCCAGTGTTCAAGTCTGTCAAGATCCATCTGGATCTTGAGCCTATCTTCTAGAGCAGTGGTTCCCAAAGTGGGCGGTACCGCCCCCTGGGAGGCGGTGGGAATCGTTAGGGGGGGTGAGAGGCAAGGGGGGTGACAGGGGGGCGGTGAGAGGGGCCGGGGGGGGGGGTAGGTGGTTCTTTTGCACTTGAAGCTCCCTCGCGTTCTTCGCTCTTGTGTGCAGGGCAGCCCATTCTGAAAGAAAATGCGAGATGTTTTCTTTCAGAATGGGCTGCCCTGCACACAAGAGCATGGAATGCGATGGAGTTACAAGTGCTAGGTATGATGCCTGTCTCACGGCCCGCCCGGCCCCTGCCCAGGCTCCACTCCACTCTGCCCTGCCCCGCACAACTGGTCACCCCAAATTGCGTCCTACCTAGCACTTGAAGCTCCCTCGCGTTCCTCGTTCTTGTGTGCAGGGCAGCTCATTCTGAAAGAAAATGCGAGACGTTTTCTTTCAGAGTGGGCTGCCCTGTACCCAAGAGCATGGAATGCGACGGAGTTACAAGTGCTAGGTATGATGCCCGTCTCGCGGCCTGGCTAGCCCCTGCCCAGCCCCCGCTCCGCTCCACCCCGCACGTCTGGTCACTCCAAACAGTGTCCCATTGCGCAACGGGCGTCCTACCTAGCACTTGAAGCTCCCTCGCGTTCCTCGCTCTTGTGTGCAGGGCAGCCCATTCTGAAAGAAAACGTGAGATGTTTTCTTTCAGAATGGGCTGCCCTGCACCCAAGAGCGTGGAATGCGACGGAGTTACAAGTGCTAGGTACTGAGCACGGCACAGTGACAAGGGAAGCTGACTGCTCCCGAAGCTGCTTGGGCAAGCGCTCGCAGACCCGCAGGAAGGCCCTGCTGTGGAACCCGGAGTCCCTGTCGCCTAGCAACCCGGCATGCGCAATTCGGCGGGCTTCCCTTCGGCATGGAGCACCCACAGATCTCAGCCCAGCTGCCCCCCGACATCGACCCCACCAAGGCGCCTGTGGCCTTCGGCTGCCGAGGCCTCCCCAAGCTCAATGAAGAGCTGCAGCACCCCGAGCTGCTGACGCGGCAGCCAGCCTTGATGGCGCTCTGCGACCTGGTGCGTGACCCAGAGAACGCTTACCAAGCCATCGGCCTGGGTGAGCGGCGGCGGCCTGGCCACGGCTGGTGGGAGGGAAGGGAAGGGAGGGAAGAAGGAAAGAAAAAGGAAAGAAAGAAAGAGAGAGGGAGGAAGGAAGGAAGGAAGACAGAAAGAAAGAAAGAGAAAGAATGATGGTAGGTAGGAAGGAAGACAGACAGAAAAAGAAAGGAGGGAGGGAAGAAGGAAAGAAAGAAAGAAAGAGGGAGGGAGGGAGGAAGACAGACAGAAAGAAAGAAAGATGGTAGGAAGGAAGGAAGACAGACAGAAAAAGAAAGGAGGGAGGGAAGAAGGAAAGAAAAAGGAAAGAGAAAAAGAAAGAGAAAGAAAGAAAGAAAGAAAGATGGTAGGAAGGAAGGAAGGAAGATGGTAGGAAGGAAGGAAGGAGGACAGACAAAAAAAGAAAGTGAGGTAAGAAGGAAAGAAAAAGGAAAGGAAGAAAAAGAAAGGAAGAAAGAGGGAGGGAGGGAGGAAGATAGACAGAAAGAAAGATGGTAGGAAGGAAGGAAGACAGACAGACAGAAAAAGAAAGGAGGGAGGGAAGGGAAGAGAGGGAAGAAGGAAAGAAAAAGGAAAGAAAGGGAGGGAGGGAGGAAGAAAGAAAGAAAAAGATGGTAGGTAGGAAGGAAGACAGACAGACAGAAAGAAGAGATGGTAGGAAGGAAGGAAGACAGACAGAAAGAAAGAAAGGAAAGAAAGAAAAAGAAATGGTAGGAAGAAAGACAGAAAGAAAAAGAAAGAAAGAAGGGGAAAGGTAGAGAAGAAAGAAAGAACGAAAGAAAGACTTATGACCACAATTGAGCCTAACATTTTGGTTGCTAAGCAAGAGCGTTGTTAAGTGAGTTTCACCACACTTTACAAGTTGGCCACGCCCACCCAGTCACCTGACCACTAAGCCACACCCACCTGAGGGGTGGGGTGGGGGCGGTGAGGATGAGTTTGTAGCACCAAGGGGGCGGTGGACTGAAAAAGTTTGGGAACCACTGTTCTAGAGTGTTAGCTATTCCTGCCAGCTTAGTATCATTTACAAATTTGGTAAGTTCCCCTTCTATTCCCTTATCTAAGTCACTTATGAAGATATTGAAGAGTAAGACGGAACCTTGTGGTACCCCACTGCTTACTTCTCTCCATGTAGACTTAGACCCATTAAGGACTATTCGTTGAGTACGGTTTGTCAGCCAGTTGCAAATCCATCTGGTGGTGAAGTGATCTATCCCACTTTTTTCTAGTTTATGAAGAAGTAGGTTGTGGTCTACTTTGTTGAATGCCTTGCTAAAGTCTATGTATATTATGTCCACAGTATTTCGCTGATCTACTAATTTAGTCACTATGTTGAAGAATGAAATAAGATTGGTTTGGCATGATCTGTTTTTAACAAACCCATGCTGCCTGCTAGTTATTACTTTACTCGTTTCTAGCTGTTGGCAGATCTGGTTTTTTAAATTATCTTTTCCAGTATCTTCCCGGGTATTGATGTTAGGCTGATTGGTCTGTAGTTTCCTGGGTCAGTTCCCCCCCCCCCTTTTTTGAAGATGGGAACCACATCAGCTCTTTTCCAGTCCTTTGGTAGTTCCCCAGTGTTCCAGGATTTTTGAAAGATGTGGTGCAGTGGTTCTGAGATGACACCTGCCATCTCCTTTAGAACTCTGGGATGTAATCCGTCAGGTCTTGGTGATTTGTATTCATCAAGGTCAGATAGGTGCTCTCTTACTATTTTTTTTTTGCTTATTTTAACTCTTAGTCTGTTTTTTACAGTTATGTTTCTGATAGGTTGGACTATAGTTTCTTTTTGCATGAAGATCGATGCAAAGAATGAGTTAAGCAGCTTTGCTTTCTCTCTGTTGCCTGTTACTTCCTTGCCATCTTCTCTCTTTAGTGGACCGACTGTTTCCTTGATTTTTTCTTGTTATTTATATGTTGGAAGAAACTTTTTTATTATCTTTGACTTTTGTTGCAAGTCTTTGTTCATTCTGAGCCTTTGTTTTCATGACTTTGTCTTTACAGATTCTGGCTATCTGCTGATATTCTGCCTTAGTTGTGTGTCCCTCTTTCCATTTTTTGTACTTGTCCTTTTGTCTTTCAATTTGTCAGAGAGATCTTTGTGCAGCCATGCTGGTTTATTCTTGGATTTTTTATTTTTCTTTCTCAACGGTATTGTCCTGGTCTGGGCTTTTATGATCATATTTTTCAGTTTCCCAAGATTCTTGAGTTGTTTTCCCCTTTAGGATTTTCATCCAAGGAATATTTCCCAAGTTCTCTCTGAGTTTATTAAAATCAGCTCTTTTAAAATTTAAGACTCTGGTATCATTGTGTTCTATTGCTTGTGGTTGCGTTAGTTGAATTCTTCACCCAAGGTTCCTTCAGTTTCAACTCCCTCTATTACTTCTTCTCTGTTTGTAATTATTAAGTCCAGTATGATTGTCCCTCTAGTTCCCTCCTCTACCTTTTGGACAACAAAGTTGTCAGCTAGGTTAGTTAGGAACCTATTTGATTTCTCACTTGGTGTGGAATTAGTCTTCCAATTGATGTCAAGGTAATTGATTCCCCCATTACTATTGTAGTGTGTTTCCTATATATTTTTGTTAGTTGGAAGCACCTGTCTTCAAATTGTTATAGCAAATTCATCTTTTTTCATATTTATTTGACTGTTTCATAAGCTGTCCCATAATGCCACATATTCAGAATAATATTTATTTTTATATCTTCATATGTATGAAGACATCCTATCTCTATAGCTTTCTCAATATAATTGTTTGTAGTTTTGTTTCTTACCATTATCTTGGTCACTCAAATGATTATTTACTGCTTTCTTTAAAGTGCTCTTTTATCTTCCATGGTGTTTATGTGGATTCTACTCAAGAAATTCCATTTTCTATTGAGAACAAAGGAAAGTCATACGCTAAAGTGACAATAGATTTGTCTGAACATGATGACTTTACTCTACATTTTCAGCCAGGTATTTCTTAGTTTAAAATTGTAATTGTCTAGAAAAATCTGTTTAGTTTTTTTTAAAGGAAAGCCTGTTATATTTATCTTAAAATCTAAACTTTTACAATAATTTAAAGATGTTTTACCAATAAAGGAGAATATTTGTAGTTCAGGATTGAAATGAGGGGTCCTTGGTGCTCTCTGAGCTTGCTTGTTTTCTTGCAGATGTTTCATTACCCTAACTAGGTAACATCATCAGTGCTAGTAAGGTAAGGTGACCAGACGTCCCGATTTTGGCGGGACAGACCCGCTTTTTCATGATTTGTCCCGCGTCCCACCCGTCCTCTAAAAAGTCCCGATTTTTTGAAAGAATGCACGAGTAGGGCATTCTTTCAAAAAATCGGCCTGAAAGGGCGGCGTGCGAGATTGGGGGGAGGAGTTAAACTTTCAGCGGGCACGGCTTTGCAAGGGCTCTTCGCGGTCTACAAGCCGCCGGGTATGCACTGGAGGGCGGTGAAGAGGCGCCTGATGCAGCCCCGCCCCCTAGAAATGGCCGGCGTCGCGGTGGGCGGGGCGGCCCGAGCGAAGGAATCGCATCCAAGATGGCCCTCGGGCCGGCGCTGGCTCAGCCGGCCGGGGCCGCTGCCGCAGCCTTCCCGCCGCCGGGGCAGCCGGGACTGGGGGTCCAGCCGCAGGGGCAGCAGCAGCAGCAGCAGCAGCAGCAGCAGCAGGCCTCTCAGCTCGGGCCGGCCGTGGGCGGCGTTGGCGGCGGGCGGGCGTCCCGCGTTGACTCCGGCGGCGGCGGCTGGAAGCTGACGGAAGAGCCGGTGTGAAATTCAGAGCCGGCTCTTCCGCCAGCTTCCAGCCGCCGCCGCCGGAGTCAACGCGGGACGCCCACCCGCCGCCAACGCCGCCCACGGCCGGCCCGAGCTGAGAGGCCTGCTGCTGCTGCTGCTGCTGCTGCTGCTGCTGCTGCTGCTGCCCCTGCGGCTGGACCCCCAGTCCCGGCTGCCCCGGCGGCGGGAAGGCTGCGGCGGCGGCCCCGGCCGGCTGAGCCAGCGCCGGCCCGAGCTGAGAAGCCTGCTGCTGCTGCTGCTGCTGCTGCTGCTGCCCCTGCGGCTGGGCCCAACCTGGCCGTCCTCGAGTGCCTGTAGGACGTGCACAAGGTCAGCGGGCGGCGTGGGACCCCTGGGCGGGCGGGGGGGAGGGAAGAGGAGAGCCAAGTGACGCTGGGGGCTGCTCCCCTTCCCAAGCCAGCCCAAGCCACTGCCGGGAGCTGCCAGCTCCCGAAGGGGAGGCGGGAGGCGAGGAAAGGCCTCCCGCCTCCCCCCCCACCTGGACGCCGACATTAGCTGTCTTTTGCCCTCTGCGTGCGCAGAGGGCAAAACTCAAATTGCAGCGTCCAGGCAGCCCCGCCCCACGTTGGTGTCCCGCCTAAAAAAAAAAATCTGGTCACTTTATAGTAAGGAGTACTGTTTGGTGTCAGTTTATATTCTGGTGTCTTGCCTGTCTGTGTGGGTGGGGGTGGTCTTAGGGATTATTTGGTTGGGCTGTTTACTAATGGCTCTTTGGCAGTTTCTTGATTGGGGTATTGCTTACTTGATTGTTGGTCTGAAGTTGACCTTGGAGTTAATCTATGCAGATCTGAGTGCTGATTACTGGTGGAGAGGTGCTGGAGTCTTTTTCTCTTTTGGGTGGTTGATTGCCTCTTTTGCATGGTCTACACTACAGTATAGGTGTTGTTAATGCCTATGTGTCTGTTGATGGCTGATTTGTCAGAGTATCAGGCTTCTATAAATTCCCTGGCATTTTTGGATTTGGCCTGGTCTAGGATTGTCACATTTTCCCAATCGAAACTATGGTTAAATCTGTCTATATGTTGGGAAATTAAAGATTTTTTTTCATGCCTCTGACTACCAGTTGGTGTTCATGGATGTGTTCTGCCAGTCTTCTTCCTGTTTGTCCTACATAGTGGTTGTTGCAGTTCTTACATTGTATGTTGTAGATGACTCCTGCTTTTTCTTCCGGGTTTGCTAGGTCTTTTGGTTTGGCCGCAAATATTGAAGTCGGGTCTCTAATCAGTTTCAGATAATTGTTACTTAATGCATGTGCCAAATGTTGGCTTTGGCTTTGTGGCGGCTTACTTTCTTCTCTCAGCTATTCATTAAGAAAGCCACTCCATGTTCACCACATGGGTCATACTGGGAGTAAGATGCAAGGGGAATGTGGGCAATGCTAGGGTCCAATAGTGTGATTGGGAGATGACTGTAACTAGATCTTCTTAAATCTTTGAATGCTAGTGCAGACTGTGACAGTCTCTTATTTGTACTATTGGATATAGTTGCTGCCTGCTGCAGGACTTAAATCAATAGAATAGAAATATACTACTGTAAAATTGAAAGTACAAATAATTGGTAAAATTATTTTTATATTTTCTGATAGATATGCATAATACATCAGAGGCATCTCGAGTATATCGTGTGACTATAGAAGCCAATACTATTATGGAATGTTCTCTGAATTTCACACCAAAAGAAGTAAGTTTATATTTCAGTGAATATTAATCTATTTATATTGTTTTAAAATGTTATTTCCCATCTTCCCTGCCCAAGTCCTGTTGGGCTGCCTCATTATGGCAATGTGTGTGTGTGTGTGTGTGTGTGTGTACGAGTGTGTGTGTGTATTCCTGGGAGGGGTGAGTGAAGAACATTGAGAGGATATGCCAAGATTATATTTTCCTGGTAGACTCACCCACCATATAAAGATCCCAGCTGCTCAGCTAAAATAAACAGGCATCTATATTGGCCAGCAGCAGTATAGAAAGATACTGGAGTGACAGTTGCTAATTAATTACTGCATGGGAGAAAGCAAAAGTAAACCATGCCTATATTTTTTATTAAGAAAACCACATGAATAGAAAATATAAAATGATTGATGTAAAGACATTGAAGATGGAATCAAACAAGGAAATACAAGGGAAGTCTTTTCAAAGATTTCTGAACTCAGGTTTCAATCTTGAATTAGGCACGCTAAAGAAATCCAGTGGACAGATCATAAGCAATTTAAAGGTTATCAAACAAAGATAGAAATCGTATATGAAATGCTATATAGTAGAAATGTCAACATTCAAGATTCCTTAGAAGATATTTCCTACTTACAAGAAACTCTGGTACTAGATGGTGAAGTTAGATCAGCATCCTGATCATTACCCAGATCAAAAGGCTACAGGAACTGATGGAATACCCATTGATATACAGCAAGCAACAGAAGAAGGATGGTCAACGCTTGGTCAAAGTTCAAACCAAGCTATGCCAGCAAATCTGGAGAAAGACACGGTGGGCACAGATTGGAAGAGATGAGTCTACATTCCAATATCTAATAAATGAGTGTGCAAACTATTGTACATATCCTTAATGTCACATGCCAGTAAAATAATGGTTAGGATTATCCAATGCAGATTAGAACCCTATGTGGAAAAAGAGATGCCAGATGTTAAAACAAGCTTTAGAAAAGGCTGAGAAATATGAGACCTAATTGCTGTATAATTGAGAAAGCAAAAATATATTATATGATAATCCATTGATTATCAACTTGAATTATTCCCAACTTGAAACGGGCCATTTCTGGCCTCCAGAGGGCCTCTGGGGGGGGGCTGTTTTCACTCTCCCCAGGCTCCTAGAAAGGCTCTGAAGCCTGGGGAGAGCAAAAAAATTGGGACTTCCGGTCCAACCGGAAGTTGGCAAATGGGCCGTTTCCAGCCTCCGGAGGACCTCCGGTGGGAGGCCATTTTCGCCCTCCCCAGGCTCCTAGAAAGGCTCTGGAGCTTGGGGAGAGCAAAAAAATGGGCCTTCCCCATCCCCCCTGAGTTTCCCGATGCCCAGTGGGCCCAGAAGGCCCAAAAATCAGCTGGCCTGCGTACGCATGCACGCCGGAACTGAGCTCACATGCCCACCAATATGGCTCCACGTGCCACTTGTGGTATGCGTGACATAGGTTCGCCATCACTGTCATAGATTGTGCTTAGATGTTCGGCTATGGCATTGGAAAGCTTTTTCAAGAAGTAGGCACATAATCCATCAGGGCCAATAGATAGAGATGGCTTTAGGTTGCGTAGTGTTTTTTCAACGTTATCTACTGTAAAATCAATATGTAGCAGATCGTTGCAATTAGTTGTGGTACAACTAGGAAATGTGGGGCAGAAGCCATTGCTGTTGACAAAGATTGAACTGAAGAACGTGTTGAAGAGGTTGGCCTTAACGGCTTCATCATTACAGTCTTCCCCATTAGGCACCTTTAGGGGTGGGATAGTTTTCGAGTCTTTAAGTTTGGCATTTACGAAATTATAGAAGGCTCAGATAGATTTCAAGTGTAGCAGCTCTTCCTCCTGTTTGCAATGGTAATTGGTGCATTCTGCCTTTATCTGGCAGCATAAGGCTTTGTAGCGGTTTTTAAAGTTACATAGCCAGTTTTGTTTTCTCGCCAGAGAGTTTTTTTTGATTGAAGCTTTCTTATTGTTATGGGTAATTTGTTTTTTTTGTTTTTTTGTTTTGGGGGTTATTAATGGTAGGTATAGTTTAATGACTCTATTGGTTTCGAGCAAAAAAGTGTTATAATGGTCTTCTGCAGTATTACAGCCAGTGAACAGAAGGTGCCAATCAAGAGATGTGAGGTCGGCAGCTATGAGATCATAGTTGGCTTTTTAAAAATTATAATTTGGTGTCCCATCATTATGACCCTCTTTGCAAGGACGTAAATTGAGACAAAAATCAATCATGCTGTGGTCACTGTTGGAAAAAGGTTCTTTAATTTGTAGATTTAAAATAAAATAAAAATAAATTTAAAAAATATTTTAAAATAAAATGTATTTGATTTTATTTTGCTAGTAGTAACAATTCTCAAGGTATTGATAAAAGCTGAAGTGGATTGATAACTTGAGGTGTGAGGTCACGTCGCCTCCCTCCCTGCTGCCACCTTTTTTCTCAATGCCTCATTCTAATGATCCTCAGGAAGATAAATTTAGGCTAGGAGATCTTTTTTTTTTTTGTAAATTTTTTATATTTTTTCTCCACAATTTCCATACATATAGAATAGAATAGAATTCTTTATTGGCCAAGTGTGATTGGACACACAAGGAATTTGTCTTTGGTGTATATGCTCTCAGTGTACATAAAAGAAAAGATACATTTGTCAAGAATGGTTGTCATAGGGTTCAAGTAAGCAATCAGGAAACAATCAATATGAAAATAATCATAAGGATGCAAGCAACAAGTTACAGTCATACAGTCATATATCAATGCATATACCTTACAATATGTCAATAACATACATAATTATACATTTCATCCAATAAGTCATAAATCAATATTCTATTTTGCACCTATTTTGTACTACTGCTCATCAGTCTGTTTTCCTTCATCTCTTAACACTCCCCTCCATCTCCATCCCCTCCTTCTACCTTCTTACTCCTTCTCTCCCCTTTCCTACTTCCCTCCACTCCTTCTTTTCTCCCTACCTTTCTACTTCCTCTTTTCTCCCTCTTTTCCTGAGTGATTCTTTTCCTGAGTGATTCTTATCCTCATTCCTCTCATATTTAACAGACTGATAACATATTCCATACCTTTTAAAATTATCGGTGCCTCTTCTAAGATCATTATTTTTATACCATTTGTATACATTTATTCTAGGTATATGCTATTAATCTGATGCTGCCTCCTCAAAACCTAATTTTGTCTTCTGGGTCTACCACCATTTAATTTTCAATTTTATCCCAAATTAACCACTATAGCTTAACTTTAAAAAAAAACATTGTCTCTTATGCCTCTTAATTTTAGGCCATATTGCTCCCTCTCCTCACTTAATATCTTTACTCATCATTCATTTTTTTAAAAACTCTATCTTTTCTAAATGCCCTAGATTTCTAATTCCTTTTTCTCTTTCCTATCTCCCTTCCAGCTTTCTTATTCAAATTTTTCTGTTTTGACTCATTTAAGCAATTACGATCCTTCTGATTATTCTTCCATCCATTAGTTAATAACTAGATTCCGCTCAATAAGAAATCCAATATATTAATTATTTGATTTTATATGAAGACCTTATAATAGTGTTAATTATTTGTTGTTACAATCTTTTATCCTTCCAAAAACATCAATAGTCATCTAAATCCTTTCAGTATTCCATCAAGTTTGTAAATTATACAAGTTTTCTATCAAACAAATCTTCTGTATAAGGGTAATAATTGTGCAAATTATACATTCTTCCAACAATTGACCCACTTTCATTCTTTCTTGTTCTTTGTTTTTTCTCTGTCAGTGCAAATATTTAATTCAATTAATTCAAAATTTAATTTAACTCAAACAATCATATGCCAATCTAATATAAGATTATTAACCTAAAAAACCTTTTAACTAAATAATTATGTTGATTATGCAAAACTTATACACAATTAATATCACAATTAAATACCATATGATAATTCTAAAAACAAGAATAATTTCTATAACATTCCACCATCAATCATCCATTTTCTTTTGCTCTTTCAACTCTTCCACTCTTATAAATGTTTTCCCTCCAACCCCATTTTCTTAGCTTTTTCTTTTTCTTTCTTTTACTTTTGTACCAACAGCTTCTTTTTTCCCAAACTCCTTTTCTCCCTTTTAAATGTATTATTTGTGTAGGTCTATTTCCAATTCCTCTTAATCTCTTCTCCCTGTTTCTCCCCTTGTTTTAAATTGTTTTCTCTGATACCAATATTCCCCTCTTGCTCTTTTTTTGTCTCTATAAATCCCAGTGTAATCATTATAAGTCCCGATATAGTCGTCAGCCTGTCCTCCATTTTCAGTGTCTTTGTCGCTGTAGATCCCAGTATAATCATCAATCTGTTTTTTCTCTTCAATTCTCTTGTCCTCTTTGCTATCTTCTTGTTTTCCATTCTCTTCATTTTCATCTCCTACTGTCATTATTTCTAAATGTTCATTATAATCCAATTTTTTCTATTTCCTTTCCACCTCTGATTTCCAGAAAACACCTTTTCAAATCTTCACAAATATATTTAAAGAATCCAACCAACTCCTCATAATCACACACCTCCATATCATCAAAAACACAATTCACAAATACAAAAGTTTAATATCAGTCTTCAGCTGTTAGCATTAGCTTGCTTCCACAGCCTTTTATAGTATGTTCTTTTAGGTAGTAAATGATGTTCTCAATTCCAACTATAATGAGGCAACTCTCTTAAGCAAGTAAGTCTCTGTATTTTAAATCCATTAAGTACTTTAAGAAATATTTTCCAAGTTCACAAGTTTTCCATTTAAACCCCAAATCTAAATAGTCTCTTCATATTGAAATCTGATCCAGTCCAAACCAGTCCAGAATGTACCTTCAGACATAATAACAAGTAGTACACTGTTTTTCAATTTCTTCCAGACTCTGAGATAACTCTTTCTAATCAAGGTCAGTCTCAGCTGTCAACATAAACTTGTTCCCACAGTCTGTTTTAATATGTCTTCCAGCCAGCAGGTGGCATTGTCTATTCCCAATATCACGAATCTGCTCTTTCTTACAAGATTTAATTCTCTATATTCCACTTAGCAATTTTAAAATGTTCTCTTCAGATTTTTGATTTTCCAATCCCTTTAATTCCACCAAGTATTTTATGAAAACATCCTCAAAAATTGGGCTTTTAATCCAATTCTTTTAGTGTCTCTATGATTTTTCGAATTGCTAGATAGCTGCTCTCTCCATTTTAAAACTCTTTTGACCCCCTTCAAGTTTTTAATTTTCTTCTTTTTAGTCTTCAAATCGGCCAAACACTCACCAGCTTCTGTACTTCTCCCTCTCTCTCCAGCACTTACGCTTCGATCTTGTTACCCAGGTGACTCACGATCTCTTCAATTCTCTCAGTCTGTTTGTGGCCGCCGCAGCTAATGACAATAGCTAGTTGTCTTCCGCAGCCGCTGGCTGAGAAGCTGGCGTCGGTTCCCTGGGGGGTTTGCACACACCCCCAGTTTACCAACAGGTTCTTCTCTTTGTCCCCACCTCTCCAGGGCGGTTCTGACCCGGTACTGACTTGTACCAGGTCTCCAGGCGGGTGGGATTCGGGGTTCCCTTGCGGAGCGTGGGGAACACCGTGCCACTGCGGCATTGGCCACGCCCCTCCCGTCTTGGAGATCTGAAGCACCAACTTTCATCATGAGTAAAATAAGCAAATTTGAGAATTATTATTATTTATTACATTAATTGGTTAATTGCTAGCTAGTTAGAATAATGCAGTCCTTCACAACCTCCTGACACGATTGCCCTCCTGATTAGGCATGCAATCGGGATGATGGTATATAGTTAATCTCAGAAGGAAAATGGCTAGTGGTGGGATGGTGACTACTAAGAACTCTCATGGTTCTTGTGTGATGGTTAGATTGAGCAAGATCTGAAATGAAGAGCCTTAGATCTGCTCTGCATGACATCTAGCATCTAAAAAAAATGATCTGATTGAGAGTTATGCTCTTGCATCTAACCTGCTTGTGAGTCATCTACTTCCAGGATTGGACTTGATGAAGCCTGACACCTATGTTCACTCCTGAATTACAAAGGCTTAACAATTTTGCTTTAAGGAAGGGTTTATGAAGTAAACTGAAGTATAATATCTAACTTTTAACTAGACATGCAAATATAGTTATAATATATATTATTTAAACTGTCTGCTGAAGACAGATAATCCCATGAAAGAAAAAAAGGGTTTCATGCAGCTCTTATTTTCTTAATGGCATTATTTAAATCTGCACTGATATTTAGTTCTTCACAGTTAGCAAAAGCACATTTAATTTTGTACATCAAACCTACTATAGACAGTTTGGACATTTGCTATAATTGATACGAGTAATTCTGGTGGATATACTTAATGGAGAGAGAGAGAGGGAGGGAGGGAGAGCGCGCGAGAGAGATTTTTTAACAAAAGAAATATTACATTTCTTTTACCAGTGAGTGCAGTTATAGGGCACTGTTTAGTTTTTTTCTTTTTTTGCTGATAAAATATTTTTATGTGTGACACATCTACTATTTCTTCTTTTAAATTTAATTATAAATGTCAAATGAGTCTGTTTTAATTTTTCTGGCAAATTATCACTGAGGATAAATAGAGTGTTTTTCCAATATAGTAGCTTTTGACATTTTGCTAAGCCAGATTTCTTTTTTCATTATCTCAGTTCTACAATTGCTCTGAATTGGTTTCACTCCATTTTGTTTTTTGGAGGAAACAGTTCTAAGAAAATTGACCTTGGAACTGTGTGTTCAACCTCTAGTAAGAAAATATTGTATCTACTATATTAGGATGTATATCCATGTATATAAAGATAAATTGTCTGAAGCTATAGGTTTGGTATCATCAGTGCACAAATAAATACAATACAGAACAAATAATTAGTACAACATAACACCACAATACCACTGATATTTAACCTATTCTTCTTTAACTCTACTGGCCCTGCTATTGCTATTTGTAACTTGCTTCTGAAAGCTGGGATAGGTGTATGACAATGAACAAATTGAAACTGAATGCAGATAGGTTGTCTTTCTTTAATATAAGAGCATGTTTACATTTTCAATATACTGAATCAGATGCTGCTGTTAGAAAAGCAGAGGTTAGGAGTAGAGTGTTTCAGCTGCATTTAATTGTCTTCTTTCCTCTACTGAGATTCAACCTCGAACTGTTATTTCAGATTCAAAAGAATAAAATTTTACAAAATCAACTTCTTAAAAAGAAGAAAGCCCAAACTTCTAGAAATGCAACAATGGTAAAGTGCAACATACTTTCTGAGGACTGTCTTCAAATATTGTTTGAAAGCTAACGCTTTGGGCAGAATGTGGCAGTCCAGTGGATCTAGTTCGGTTGCAATACCTGCTGATAAACTTCCAAGTCCTATTTAAAGTGCTATTAATTTTAACTTCCTTCATTGCGTGGAATGACAATTCATGGCGTGCATAATCTTTTATACTATTCACTTGCTTTTGAGATAATTTTCATAATACTTCCGCTTAAAATCTCCTATATAGGTCAGGTTGCAAGAAGTTCTTAGAATATTTGGAAGAATAAAGGCCATAAATTTAGTTTCCCCCCAAACAATAGTTTTTTTCTAATTTTTAGAACTATATTTACATTTACAACCTTTTAAATCTTAATTTCATTTCTTTATGGCATGACTTTTCTTTCTCAGTGTTTTGGGAATATGAATTGAAACCAAGGTTCACTGGTTTCTGGTATTCAAACATTTATATTGCTAGCATTGAGAAAATTATAACTTTATATTCATCCTTTAGGTGGCAGCCTATGACTTTACTCTTCCAATAAAAATTAATGCTGATGAAGCTCAGTGTTCCACAAATGCTTCAAAAAAGTTAAGTCCTGCTAGTTCAGCAAAGCATATGGTTGTTCCTCGACCTCAGTCATTGACTATACCTACTCAAGAATGCAAAGTTCAAGCAACTGGTATGTAAGCCTCAGAGGTAAATATAAATGTGTATATATAGAACATCCTTTAATAATTTTTCAGTGTGATAAAATGGACAAATCAGGTGACAAGAACAGTTGTCTAATAAGGAATTTATTTATTTATTTATTTTATTTTATTCGGCTTTCTTATATGCCGCCCAACTCCCGAAGGACTTATTCACATTTTTGAATTGCCCATCTCCTTCAGAGAGGGGCTGTGGGTAGTGTATGATAAAATATAAAAATAGTATATAAGAATTTTAAAAAAATTAAATGAAAAATATAATTTAAAAGGAGGCAAGGATGATTGAACCCTGTTAAAAATTAGTTAAAAAGGTGAAGAGAGGGCTGTCAGGGCACCATCCATCTCCATAGCTGTGTGCTCCTTTTGGTTTCCCAAATGAGGCCACAGAGCCTTGTTTTAACTTCTTTTCAGAAGGCCAGGAGAGTCGGGTGTACCTTACCTCCAGGGGAAGAATATTCTACAGGATGGGGTGATGGCAGAGAAGGCTCTTTTCCTAGACCTCACCAGTCAAAATTCTTTAACTGATGAGATCTGCAACATATCTTCCCTGCCTGACTGGGTGGGATGGGCAAATGTAATGGGACGAAGATGGTTCCATAGGTAGTCTGAGGCCATACCATGTAGGGCTTTATAAATCACAAGCAATATCTTGAATTGGACCTGGAATCAAGCTATCCAATGTAGTTCTCGGAGCAAAAGTGTTACATGCACCCTTTTGGGGGCATCTAGAATTGCTCCTATGGCTGCATTCTGCACCAGCTGAAGCTTCTCAATACTTTTCAAGGGCAGCCTCATATTGAAGCTCATTGCAGTAGTTCAGACAGGAGATAACCAGGGCATGAGTGAAAATTTCTGTATTATCTATTCTAGATACTTTCTGTCTATATTCAGACTTGAGATATTCTTTTTTTTTTTGCAAAAGTTTTTTATTTTTTCTCCACCTTAAACATCAAAATACATATAACAATGCATATAACATATACCTTCAATAAAAAAACAAAACAAAAATACATCCATTATATATTAACCTTCGGTATATACCATTTTAACCTCCTTTTCTAATTTCGTCATCCGGATTACACAAATAATCTTTAACAGTTAATTTAATCGCTATTATCTATTTCATTTGCTAATTATATTATTATCTTATCTCTTTGTCCTTAAAACCAAGCCTTAGTGCTTTGATCAATCCTTATTTTCATTATTCATCCTCTTTTTTCACTATCTAATTTCTACAAACTTAAAAAACCCATACTTAAAATATCCACATTAACTTGTTTTAACAATAAAATTCCAAATTATAAATTCTTTGTACATTCTTTCAAGCTTTTATACTACAAAGTAAATAGGGAAAATTCACCTTTACCACTTTTCACAATAAAGCATCAAATCCTAAAATTTCTAAATATTACTAAATACTAATTTATACGTTAAGAAGGGTAATAAGTTTAAAAATTCAGCATATTACTTCATCTCAATTTTAAATCTTAGTTTCATTCTCTCTAATAACAATCAGTTCTTTAGTTATACAATCTCTTCATTTTCAATATTTATATTCGTTAGTTAATATATTCAACAAAAAATAATTACATTTCGTAAGTTCTCACAGATTAGAACCTCTCATTCTGTTCTATTAATAATTATATCTAATTATATTAAATATTTATTTATTTCTATTCATTTTCAAAAAGAAAACTCATATTTATTAGCAAACAGATTAAAAAAAGTAAATTTACCAAAACATAAAAGAGAGAGAAAAAAAGAAAAATTATTTTATAATATTCCCAAAAGAAAAATTCATCCATTTTCTTTAGAATTCCATTCTCTCCTAATCTTCCCTATTTCCCCCCTCAAGTCATTTTATACCCCCACTTTCTTGTCCTTTCTCTACCTTTCTTCCTTATATATGCCCATTGAAAAAATCCTCCTTCTATTCCTCTTAATTCCTTCCCCCTTTCTTTTTTGATTTGCCATATCCAATAGTCCTGTCCTTGCTTCATTCTTCCTTCACTACTGTTTTTCCCAGTAAAATCATCATAAATTACAATATAATTTCCAATCTGTCCATTAACAATATATTCTTTCTCTTTATCTCCATCATTCTTAATATCTTCTTCTTCCAGTTTCTTCTCCATAGCTCTGTGTCTTCTGCTTTGTATCATCATATTTTCAAATTTTTTAGCATTATCTTTATTAATATCCTTGTTAAAATCCTCATTGTCCAATGCATTCTCAATTTTAGTCTTACTTGCATCTTCAAATCCCATAATGCTTTTTCTTAAATCTTTATAAAGGACTAGAATATCTTCATAAATGCTCACCATGTTGATTCAAAAAGCCTTTTTTCTTTCAGCTGTCTAATAATCCAACAGCCTAATATGAGATATTTTCTGTGTCAAATATAAAATTGCCTTTTAAGTTCATTTAAAGTTCAGCCAAATTTCAAATGAAAGATGTAAACTCTTCAACTATCAAATGTTAGCTCTTTTCAGTAACAAATATAAACAATCTAATGCTGTATGTTAGACAAAGCAATCTCTGAATTCAAGGTCACCAGCTGTGTAAACATTCACTGATGAAAACTTTAACAATTAAAACAGATCTTCAATCCAGCAGATGTGTAAAAAGTCACTGAAGAATGATTAATGCAAACATATCCAGCAGATGGCAGTCTTAATTAGTCCCATAAGTCTTTTCCTTCTTTTCAAAGATATTCAGTACGTTTATATTTTTCAGTCCAACATAAATCCATATGAATTAAATCAGCTACTTAAAACCAAATTCTGAGTAGCTGCTTAATAAAATTTCTTTCAAGTCCTTTTGTTCCCCTTTAAAACTTAGTAAGATTTCAGTATTTTTCTTCGGCAAAAACACTCACCAAATCGATATAAATGCTTCTGATCTCCCTCCAGCACATCACTTAAGTTCCGTTCCTTCCCAGATGACTCCAACATTTTAAAAAAATCCATCGTTCCGTTCGCGGCTGGCCGCGGCTTGGATGGCTTTTTCAAGCCAATTTCGCACTGCCGCTGGTCAAGGGCTAATCGGCTCTCTGTGGGGTTTGCCGACCCCTCCCAAATCGCCAATAATGTCCTCTTCTTCAATTTAATTCAATCCATCCTGGGTCAATCTAATGTAAAAAAAATTACCTATAAAAAGAACCTTTTAACTGAATAATTATGTTGATTAATTATATACCAAACATACACAACTAATATTGTTAACACAATTAGATATAATAAAACAATTCTAGACAAAATTCTATGATGTTCCACCATCAATCATCCATTCTCTTTTGATCTCTCAAATATTTCATTCTGATAGATATTTCCCTTCCACCCCATTCTATTAACTTTTACTTTTACTTTCTTTTATTTTTGTACCAATAACTTTTTCCCCCAAACTCCTTTTCTTCCTTTTGAATTAATTATTTGTGTAGGTCTACCCTTAATTTCTCGTAGTCTCTTCTCCCTGTTACCCCCTCATTTTTATATTGTTTCTTCTGATACCAATATTCCCCTCTTGCTTTTTTCTTGTCATAGTAAATCCCAGTGTAATCATTGTAGGTCCCAGTATAATCATCAGTCTGTCCTTTATTTTCAATTTCATTTTCATTTTTCTTGTCACTGTAAATCCCAGTGTAATCATTGTCAGTCCCAGTATAATCATCAATCTGTCCTTTATTTTCAATTTCATTTTCATTTTTCTTGTCACTTTAAATCCCAGTGTAATCATTGTCAGTCCCAGTATAATCATCAGTCTGTCTTTTACTTTCAATTTCATTTTCATTTTTCTTGTCACTGTAAATCCCAGTGTAATCATTGTCAGTCCCAATATAATCATCAATCTGTCTTTTATTTTCAATTTCATTTTCATTTTTTTGTCACTGTAAATCCCAGTGTAATCATCAATCTGCGTTTTCTCTTCAATTCTCTTTTCATCTTTGCAATCTTCTTGTTCTTCCTTTTCTTCCTTTTCATATCTTACCATTATTATTTCTAAGTGTTCTTTATAATCCAACTTTTTTCTGTTTTCTTTACACCTCTAATTTCTAAAAAATATTTTTAAAAATCTTGACAGATTTATTTTATCATCCCAACCAATTCCTCATAATCACATGCCTCCATATTGTCCAATTCACAAAGTTACAATTTTTTTCTATTATTATTAATGCAATCCACTCCTGTCCAGTCCAATTCAAAGTCCTCTTATCTTCTTTCACCAAAACATTATACCATCAAATACAATAACTAGTTACTTAAGTTCTTTCAGTCTCTAGCTGTTAGCATAAACATGCTTCCACAGCCTATTACAGTATTTTCTTTAAACCAGCAAATGGCACTGTCAATTCCCAATATAGCAAAGCAGCTCTTTTTTAAATCTCTTTTGCAGTATTTTGAAGCCTCCTTATTGCAGTATTTTCTTTTAACCAGCAGATGGCACTGTCAATTCCCAATATAGCAAAGCAGCTCTTTTTTAAAAAGTAAGTTTCTGTATTTCTGTATTTTAGATCCACTTAGCACTTGTAAATTGTTTTCTTTAAGTTCTTATTTGTCCAGCGTTTTAATTTCCACCAAGTCTATTATAAAAACATCCTCAAAGTTGGGCTTTTAATCCCGTTCCTTTAAGTCTCTCTATGATCTTTCAAATTGCTAGATAGCTGCTCCCTCCATTTTGCAGCCTCTTTTGTTCCCCTTTAAGTTTTAATTTTCTTCTTTTAATCGTTATATCAGCCAAGCACTCACCAGCTTCAGTACTTCTTCAACTCTCTCCAGCATAGACGCTTAGATCTTACCCAGGCAATCCACGATCTCTTCAAACAATCCATTTGTTTGTGACCATCCCAGCTAATGACAGGGTTGTCTTCTTCAGCTGCTGGCCGAGAGGCTGGTGCCAGCTCCCTGGGGGGTTTGCAAGCCCCCCCCAGATCCCAGACAGGTGCCTCTCTTCTTCATTGCCCCTCCAGGGCAGATCTGACCTGGAACCGATTGGTTCCAAGGTCTCCAAGCAGTTGAGATTCGGGGTTCCCTGCAGAGCGTGGGGAACTCCATGTCGCTGGGACGTTGGCCATGCCCCTTCCCCTGTGCACTTGTTTTGAGAGTGCTGGCTAATGGGTAAAGGGGTTGAGTCAGCTTCAAAACAATATAATTGGTATTTGTCCCTCCAGACACTAGATGTGGCTAGAGAGCAACAACAGTATATAAAGATTATATGTTGGGGCATGACAAATATATATGCTTATTAATCCATAAATCAATAACAAGAGAATACCCTTTGTTGGGACATAATAATTTTAGATATTGAGATTTACAAGTTAGCAAATAATTTTGGAGTCTAGATGTCATAAATTACTTTCTTGCCTACATACATTATTGAATGAAAAACTAAATTTCAGTTATAAGTTGGTGAAAATAAAGTTTTAATTTTTTCCATCCATCCCCCTAAAATCTCTTCACAGACCTCACATCAAGAACATGCACTTTAAATTATTGTATAAGTAGTTTTCACATTAATTTTGCTGTGCTCAGCTTCAGCTGCAGGCCCAAAATCATGGTAATGAAAATCTGTAATTATGCAATCAAATAGTGGCAGTTCTATCTCTAGTCTTTTCATTAGCCAGAATAAGGTGGTTGCTTTTCATCAGATGATTCTGGATGTCACACCAGGGAAACAAAAACTACTGTTGTTTTTGTTATTAGGACACAACATAATTTTATGAGATTTTTCTACCTTGGGTCCTAACTTAATTGTGTGCATATTTATTGATTTAGTTTGCTAAGTAAATTATAGTGAGACCAGGTTTGGATAGATCTTCAATTTTATCTCCCCATCATGGTACCCAGGGGTGAAATGCTCCTGGTTCGGACCGGTTCGGGAGGACTGGTAGCAGACATGTGGCCTAGCTCGCCAAACCGGCAGCGACAGCTGGCTGGCCATGCCCCCGAACCGGTCCCCTGGTCGCCGCTCACTCGGCCTGCCCCACCCAGTCTCTGCTCTGCAGCTTGCCTGCCTGAAGCACTGCGCCCTTGATCTAACTGCCAGGTAAGCCTGCGAAGTCATGGCCTACCTAGCTGCTCCTGCCCCCCCCACTGTCCCAGCCTGCCTTCCCTACTCCATTCCCCCCAACATGCTTGCCTGCCTTCCATGCGGCCTTCCCAGTATCCCCGTGGCCAGCTTGCGAAGGCTGCTTCAGGCAGGCAAGTTGCAGAGCAGAGACTGGGCGGGGGCAGGGTGAGCGAGCGGTGACCGGGGGACCACCTGCCCCGCCTCACTGTGGGGGGATTTCTTTTCACTCCAAGCAGCCTGGACTGGAAAACGCATGGCTGGGGTGGAGGTCCTTCTTAACAAGCTCCAAACTGTTGCTGCAAGGCTTCCCCGCATGAGCAGTGGAAGTCCAGTACTCTGGTGTACTCTGGCCACCCTCTATGACTGGCCTTGGAAAAGCCTGCCCTCAAAATCGCATGCCTGCAGTCAGAGCTGGGCTTGCAGCAGCAGCAACAGTTTGGAGCATGTTAAGAAGGAACGCTCCTCCACCCCACCCAAGCGTTTTCCAGTCCAGGCTGCTTGGAGTGAAAAACATGCAATATGCTGCTTGGGATCCTTCCTCTCCAAAAGGCACCACCTTTTATATTCTCTCTGCTGCTTCTGCCTTGTTTTATCAAAACAGCCTTTCTTTACTCACGTTCTCCACACTTTTTACCTGGCCAACTTCATTTTCCTCCCTCACTATTTTTGCATTTTCTTAAAAACAAATAATGGGCTACTCTGCTAATGCTTGTCTTTCAGACCCTGGAACCTGTTGCCAGGTTTCTTACTTCGCAACCTTCCCGGCTGCTTTTCTTACCAAAGCTTCTGAATTAGATGCATCCCCTTTAAGCTCCATTGCTGGCTTCCTCTCATAGTTATTTAAATCATCTTTCTAATTACCTAGCTTCCGTTTAAAGATAAAAGTCTCGGGGCTGTTGGGAGGCGTAGTTCTGATTCTCAGCTGAAGGTAGTAAATTACAATAAAGTTTCATCTCCGTGTTTTGGTTTTCATGTGTCTTATTAATTCATGTTTAGGATTTTGCTTAGTTACTAAATATACTGCTTGAGAGCATAAACCAGCACTTTCTATTTTGATGTTTTCCCATTTCTTGGCTTATAGAATTAAATCCTGTATATTTTTATATTGTTTTCCTAGGCTATTGGGGAATTGTATTCATGGGAGAAGAGAGCTATATTTTATGTTGGAAGCACTCTTCTCAGCAACTCTCTTATTTAGAGAGGAGCTGAGCATTTTTATTCTGCCAACCCACTCAGTTGCCTGCATGGGTTTCCATGTAATTCCTTCATGTAATTCCTAATCTTAAAAAAAAAAGCTTGTACTTAAACATAGACTGAATTGAAATAAACCGATTCTCTATATAATGCACAAGAAAACATTTTACTTTAGAATGAACACAGGGATATATTTATGTAGGTGTCACTAGCAACATATAGTGCATGTTGTGACTATGACTATACATGAAGGAAAAAAGCATTATCTGTAAATGCTCATAGGGGTGATTTGGTGTGTTGGATCCTATTTCAAATAAAAAGCATATTATACAATCTGTTTCAAAAATGTCACTGGAATGATCTGAATTCTACATCCTAGCCCCCAAATATTAGCATTCTGTTATAAAGTCACTTTAATTGATAATTTTCTTTTTGAGTACTTTCATTTTATTCCAAACTTCAGTTCTAGCATTATTTCTTGTTAAGGAATTAATTGCAGAGTCCAGGGTTTACGTAGCGGAATGGGTGGTTGTGGTTTGATAAAGTCAATAAGTGATAACGTGTTGTAGAATATAAGCTTTACTTAAAATAAACAGCACAATAACATAAACAGTCCGTTCTTTACTTATCTCTAGTAGAATACCTTGAACTTCTTTGTACTTATAGAGTCTTTAGTCCTTCACACACAGTGAGCAATAAACAATTAATCAAGCAAACCTCTCTCTTTCTCTCTGTCAAGCCAAGCTGCGTGCACTCCTCTGCATATGTGCTTTCTTGCTCTCTCTTTATAGTCATTAGCAAACAAACCTGGATTCATTTAAAGCAACAAGACATATTTATACAAACTTGAATTTCAGTTTTACTTTTTATATTAGGAAACCCAATCTGGTTAGTTATAACCTTAACATTTCCTATTAATAGTAATGTTGTAATATGGTAGTTACAATAATTTATTTTGATTCAAGACTACCTTTCGCTTAAAGCTTTGAATACATTACAGCATAGCCTTTTGTAGACTATAAACCAACTTTATTAGATGTATGCAATATTATAATACCGTGTTTCCCCCAAAATAAGGCCCGCCCCAAAAATAAGGCCCCCCCCACAACTTCCGGGGGAAAGGGGGGGACATGCCGGGAGCCACTCTTTTTGCGGTGGACTAGCTCGGCTCCTCTGGGCTCTGCCTACGGCAATTTAAAACCTGCTTCTGCCCGTGAGGAAGAGGGGGCGAGCATCGATCCCTGCCTCCACGCAGGCAGGAGCGCATTTCAAAACGCTGCCGAAGGCAACCCAGAGCCGGCGAACCAGTCCAGCAAGTGAAGGAGGCATTGGCAAGAGGCGGAGCCAAAAGGGAGGGCTAAAAGGAAGTTTTGCTTTTCAAGCCCTATGCTGAGCTGGGCGTTTCAAACTGACGTAGGCAGAGGCCAGATGAGCGCAGGGCTTGAGAAGCAAAACTTCCTTTTAGCCCTCCCTTTCGGCTTCGGTAGTGTTTTAAAACATGCTTCTGCCTGCGAAGAACAGGAGGCAAGCATCCGTTCCCTTCATCGCAGGCAAAACGCATCCCTTCAAAACGCTTCAAAGGACTTTGAGGGTTTCGGGTGGGGGATGGGGCATGGCGCGGCATGAGTGGGGAAGGCGGTGGCAACAGGGATGCCACGCCCCATCCCCCGCCCGAAACCCTCAAAGTCCTTCGAAGCGTTTTGAAGGGATGCGTTTTGCCTGCGATGAAGGGAACCGATGCTTACCTCCTGTTCTTCGCAGGCAGAAGCATGTTTTAAAATGCTACCGAAGGCAACCCAGAGCAGGTGAACCAGTCCAGCAAGTGAGGGAGGCATTGGCAAGAGGCAGAGCCGAAAGGGAGGGCTAAAAGGAAGTTTTGCTTTTCAAGCCCTGCGCTCATCTGGGCGTTTCAAACTGACGTAGGCAGAGGTCAGATGAGCGCAGGGCTTGAGAAGCAAATCTTCCTGCCTGCGTTTTGAATCCTGCCTGCGATGAACCCAGAGCAGGCAAGCCAGTCTCCTGTAACTTCGGCTCTTAGGCTCCCAAATCCAGCCTGGAATCTCGCGCTGGGGTGGGGTGCGCATCTTCCTCCCTGCTGCTTCTGGATTTGGAAGCCGAAGAGCCAAAGGTTGGGGGAAAGACTTCTGCTGCTTCTGTCCCACCCGCCCTGCCAACCCCCAGCGCGAGACGCTCGTCCTATCTGGGACTTGTACCGGTACCTCAGTCGCGTTCTTACCTTATTATATCTTGAGGGGCCGTATTACTAGCTGTCCAGGGTCACATGTGGGCTGCGGGCTGCAGGTTGAGCATGCTTCTTTAAGAGGATACAGGATTCATGAGATTGAGTGGGATGGAAAAAAAGAAAAACAAGGAGTGAGGGGAATGGATTGTTGATAGGTGCAATGATGATAATAATTTTATTAACAGTAGCCACCCATGACTATTTAAAATATATTCTTCCATAATAAATTGATCTATTATCTATGGTTATCATAAAGTCAGTGAAAGAATATATTTAAATCATAGGGCTGGACGGAACCCTCTTTTTTCCCCCCTAGCCTCCTTTTGCCAACATTCAGCAGGCAGGCTTGGCAGGCAGTAAAAGATGGGCTTTTATTTTGTCAGCCCAAGGGTACGTAGGAAATTGCCCTATCTCTGCAGCATCAGTCATGTGACTGAGTAGGTGTGGCCAACTCGATGTCACTACAGCAAGGTGCCATCCCATCTTGCTGTGAGCGACACCAAGTTGGCCATACCCACCATCACATGACCACCAAGCCACGCCCACCAAGCCACGCCCACAGAACCGGTTGGGAACATTTTTAGATTTCACCACTGATTGGTACCCCAAAGTTTTTTTTATATAGTAAGCTGAGGAAAGATATATCCAGTTTTGTTCATACACTGGGTGTATTTCTTGCCATTTCAAATAAACCAAATCTTTGAAATCTGGATTCTTCATGTGAGTCTTGTTTGATTTGAAGATTTTCCAATTCTAGTCAAAATTACTGATTTCATCCAGGTTTAATCCATGTGTAATTTAATAAGTCTGTCCCCTTGAAGTTAAAATAGTTGTATATGTTTCTTTCTTTCTACAGTGTTACAGCCACCACTGCATATTTATCCTTCAGAGCTCACCTTTCAACATAGTGTAAAATGTATCAACATGGGTGTTATAAGTGACAGCAGTAATATAAAGGTTGGTACACATTATAGGGAAGTGTGCCACACTGTTGTTCTATAGTTCTGTTTATGTAGTGTTTTTCAAGCAAGAAGTAGTAACTCAAATGCTGGTAATATATTTTTGCTCACATTATTTCTGCATATTTTCTTTTAGATTCTATTTCTGTTTTTGTTTCCTATATGATGGCAGAATAAAAACATATCACACAAAACATACACAGATGCATATATACACTGAAAAATATAGTGCTTCCTTACACCTAAAATAAATCAAATATATGTTACAGAATGTACAATACAGGATTAACAACCAAAAAATCTACTTGCAGATTTAAAATTTAAACTGAAAGACCTCACTGAAACATAAAGCTAAGTTACTAATCAAATTTATAAGCCTTAGGGCTAGGCCATGCATCGATGTTCAGTCCTGTAGTGTGGCCATACATAGGAGAACATAAGTTTTATTACCCTCTTCTCTCTCTTTTTCCTAGATAGCATAGTTTAGGATTATTTTGAAATAATGCTGAATAGAGGTCATTTCCCCCCAAGAAAAATGTGTATTTATTGCATTTACATCTGGGTTTTTTTCTTGGAATATTTTTTTATTTTATTCAGAAAATTAAGGTAAAATACAAACTCAAGAGAGAGAGAGAGGGAGAGGGAGAAAGAAATGTTATAAAAACAAACAAGGATAGACAAAATATTAGATAAGAAAGAAAAAATGTGCACTAAAAGAGACAAAGGTAAAAAAAAGGCAAAGTAGTTAACAGATGAACAGACAGCAAAATTAAACTTCAGAGTCATCTGTTAACAATCTATTATGTTTAACTTGTAGAAAGTCTACAACAGCTTCTTATCTACCATAAATCACTGCAGTCATTATCTCTGATCTGTTTGAGATCAAATATCCTTGTTTGATTCTTAATAATAAAACTTTTCCTTAAAATTTTGGTTGAGAACTTTCCCAACAATTGTGTCTTTTTCCCCTAAATCATAAATCTCTGTTGTCAATCCATTTTCTCTAAAAAGTCCAGTTGAAATTGTTTTCCAGTTAGATATAGTAAGTCCATTCCCCAATCACCATCAATCTTCTTAAGAAAGTTCAGTTCATCACTCATCGATTCTGTTAACTCCAGATCCGTAGAAGCCAATATCTCCTTCAGCCTTCTCCAACAAACCTGCAGTTTCCAAACCAAGTTTCTTGTCTTCCAATCTATCCAGTTGTGAGCTTTGCTTTGCTACAGTTGCTTGTGTCTGGATATCCTCTTTAGGTAGATTTAAAACCATTGTTATTTTATCAAACTTTTTTTCAAAGTTTTCAATTTGAATTTATAGGTTAAGAACATTTTTCCCCAGAGGGCTTTATCTTTAAGTTGTACATTGTTTGCATTTTTAATATAGTCCTGTAAAGAATTCACAACTAGACATAAACAGTTCCTTTCAAAGACAGGGGAGTTAGATATACTGTAAGAAAGCAACCACAGAGAACTTGGTATAATATTGCTCACAATAAAGAAGGATGGAAAAAAAGAGAAAATTTTCTTTCTTTCTTTCTTTCTTTCTTTCTTTCTTTCTTTCTTTCTTTCTTTCTTTCTTTCTTTCTTTCTTTCTTTCTTTCTTTCTTTCTTTCTTTTATACTTTTATATACTGTATATATCTTCCGCCTTGTGTTGGATTTGCTTCAGTGTACCTGGAACTGGGCATTCGTTCAGTTGAATGCATGGCGTGGATTAACACCTTTAAATGGTGGTTTCGGGTGCTCTTTTTGACAGTCCCTGGTAGCTACCTTTTCCTGGTGTTTGCTGACTCTCATACTTCTCGTTGGGAGAGGGAGCTGATGAAGAAACTCCACTTGCTAGGTTTTATGGGGGATGCTCTGGGAGATTATGATCTCAAGGAGGCGCCCAGTTTAGGGTAGTCCAACGGCTTGTGGACATAGATTTACAATATTTAAGATCCAGAGCCAATAAAACCTGCTCCCCTTTGATCTTCAGCCATTCTAATAATTATGGATTGAGGTTTGCTCCATATTTCTATACTCTAACCATCCCCAAGTATAGAAGAGTCTTTTCCCTAGCCCATTTTAATGTTTTGCCCTCAGCACTACTCGACGGGCGATTCAAGAGGCTTCTGATTAGTGAGCGACTATGCCCCTGTGATACGGTTGAGGTTGAAACTGTGGAGCATGTCTTATCATACTGCCCTATGTATAACACAGCCAGAATTAAATTATTGTCTCTTCTTGGAACTGATTCCTCTGGTTCTAATGCTAGTAATTTGGCCTTATATTGTCTAGGGCATGACTCCTCCTATATTACTTCTCAGGTTTCAAAATTTTTCTTAAGAGCTGTAACTATTAGAGGAGAACGTTGTAATTCTCTTTAGCCAAGGCTTCTGTTGTTAATTGTTTGTGATTGTATTGTTTTCTTTTTGTTTTTTGTTGCACTTGTATTTTGGTCTGTGACTGTAAAATAAAATTATACATACATACATACATACATACATACATACATACATACATACATACTGCGCCATGGTGACGCAGTTGTTAGAGTGCAGTACTGCAAGCTACTTCTGCTGCCTGCTGGCTGCCTGCCAGCTGCCTGCAATTTGGCAGTTTAAATCTCACCAGGCTCAAGGTTGACTCAGTCTTCCATCCTTCCGAGGTGGGTAAAATGAGGACCCAAATTGTTGGGGGCAATATGCTGACTCTGTAAACCACTTAGAGAGGGCTGTAAACACCTTAAAGCAGTATATAAGTCTAAATGCTATTGCTATTTATTACGTTTTATCAATAGAAATAAAATACAAAACAGAAAAACAAAACAAAAAAACATGCATCCAACAGTCACAACAAATGACCCAAACACCCAACATTAAACACATAAAAAATCCACCCTGGCTGGATGCTGAAAAGAAAAAATTTAAAAATCTGATAAATTCTCCTCCCCTTACTTAATGGGTCTGTAAATAGTTATAAATTTTCTCATCCTTATTTAACAAAAAAATATATTATATAAACAAATATTTCAGATGAGGAGGTTGCTATCTAATTTTTTAATTTAATTTAATATATATATATATTAGATGTTGGGTCAATTAAAAAAAGAAAATTTTCATCAAACATTAAAAAATTAAGGCCAGAGCTTTTTTTAAGTTAAGAAAATACAAAACCCCATAAGTGAAAATCCAATGTAAATGAAAATCTTACCAGGTCACTTTCATTACCCACAAAATCTTCATCAACTTCCATACAGAGAAGCCAAAAGAAATTCAGAACAGCAGAATGAAACAGTGAAAAAACATTAAAGAATTCATGTTAAAATCCAGCAAGGGATTAGAATAAATCAGCCTTCACCAGTCAATTAATTTATAAGAAAAATCAGAATAAAAAAGAAAATTCAAACCGTATAATTAAAACTCAGGTGTGGTAAAAAAATAATAATCAAACAGCTGGGAGGAAAAATGGAGACCTGATTTCCACCAGTCCTACTGGAAATTGCAATCCTCAAGATTCCTCTTCCCAGGAAGATCCACGATCATCCGAGGATCGTCTTGGGTTGTTCTTAGCTGCCCATTTAGATCTAGGAGCCAGCTGTCAAAGAACGCATTGTGGTGGCAAAATCAGCTGTTCATCAGCAAGAGAAACAGACTGCCCCTCCGCTCAACATGCCATCTTAGGGGAAATCCAACAGTGGTCATTTTTAATAGAATGAAACCATTCACTTCTTACAGCTGCCATAGAGATAGGGAAGGCCTTCTTTTTGGGAATTATTGCTTCAAAAGTGACCTGATCAGTCCTCCTTCAGTAAAGTTGAAGTATCTTTTGCATCTGAAATGCGTCTGAAATATCTTTTGTTTGGATTTCTAAAACCTTGATTCTGAGCATAACAATTTTTTCTATTTATTACATGCACATCAAATGACTAATCTGTTCGTACAGCTGGATTGATTGATCCAGTACATTTAATTAGGTTTTATTCAAAATTCATGCAGAAAAGATCTTTTGCATTTATCACTTTTATGTCACTCATTTTAATTAGCAATCTGAACACCCAACTACAATTTCGTACAATACTATAACTGGTATTTTTCAATAACATTAATAAAATTTGGAGAACATATGCCTGAAATTTGGAGGATACACACAATTTTTTTGATGATAGGCCTTTTTGGTGTCATTAATTATTCATAAAGTAGTCCATCTTACATCATGTGGTTTACCTCATCTCTTTCTGCAGAAACTGTATTTGAAAAATATCTCAAAGAAACAGCTTACTTGGCAATTTGATCTTGATGCTGCAGGCAAAGCAGTAGATGATGGTATCTTCAAATTTAGTTTACATACTGGAATTCTCTATCCTGGACAAAATACAGCTGTTACCATATGCTTCTGCCCATGTAAGAATTTGTTTTCATGTCAATTCTGTATATGTTTAAATCAATTTTGTATATTGAAGATTCTACATTTGAAATGCTTTATAGATACTTATTTTCTTATTTTTATACATTTGACAAGTTAATTATTTCGTTTAAAATAATATATGTACCGTATTTTTCGGAGTATAAGACGCACCGAAGTATAAGACGCACCTTAGTTTTGGGGGAGGAAAACAAGGGAAAAAGGCCTCTGCCTCCAAGCAATTTGCCAAACAGCAAGCAGAAAACAGCACAGATGATATACACTGCTGTGTATTTCTGTGCATGTATGCCTGACCCATAGAAATAGCAAAGAATTGGAGAAATGTACATTATGCCAGAAAGTTTTCTTAAATGTAGTCACACTAACTCTTCCCAATTATTTAAATAGATCTACTCCAAGGTAACTAAACTCTAATACTAAACAGGACACTGTTACATTTCATACTATACTTGTACAGAGCTGTTAAAATTAATTAAAATTTCTGGAAGTATACATTATTCTCTTTATTTAAAAGAAGATACAATAGCATTGGGCCTCTTCAGAGCAAGCATTTATTTTAAAAAGCTTCTTTATTTTGTTAAGTTGTCTAGATTTACAGGGATCTCCAACCTTGGCAACTTTAAGACTTGTGGACTTCAACTCCCAGAATTCCATGGCCAGCAAAGCTAACAAAGCTGGCTATGGAATTCTGGGAGTTGAAGTCCACAAGTCTTAAAGTTGCCAAGGTTGGAGACCCCTGGCTCTAGAACAATAATAAAGCAGTCTTTAAAAAATAAGTCTAATAATTTGAACATTCTACAGACATTTATACTTACCCCTTTGCAGCCAGTTCAGCAAAAATAAAAACCTGCATGTCTCTCCCAGCTATTTGCCTCTTTGCAGTTAGTTTCACTTTCATTTTCCCACGTGGCAAACCTAATCAGCTGTACGTCGGGAAACTGCTACTGACTTGCTTGGCTTTACAGGCTCTTCCCTCTTTGCTGCAAGCAGGTAAATTGCTGGAAGACAGAGGCCAAAAGGTGGGGGTGGGTGGGTGGGTGGGTGGGGCTACATTCAGTGTATAAGATGCACCCAAGTTTTCACCCTCTTTTGGGGGGTAAAAAGGTGCGTCTTATACTCCGAAAAATACAGTATGTTTGTATTTACGCTATAGTATAGAAACACATAAAGTATATACAGTATTCGGGAGGTATAGCGGGAGCAGAGGGGTGGGCCGCTCTCGGGGAATAAGACCTCGCTGTTTAAAAGCGATCCCTTGTTCCGGCCCCTCTGATAGGGTTCCATCTTGCTCAACCCGAGTACCTGGTGACCGGGGTTCTCAGGGCCCTGGGCTCAAGCTGATGCTGTTGAATGCCAGGTCAATCGTCAACAAAGCCCCCCTGATACGTGATTTAATCACGGGCGTGATTTAATCACCTGGCATGCATAACTGAGACCTGGCTGGGCCAGGAGGGGGGAGTAGCCCTCTCTGAGATATGCCCAGACGGGTTCTCAGTGTTGCATCAGCCACGACCCCAGGGAAGGGGGGGGGGGAGGAGAGGCCATAATAACACGCCGGAATCTGCATCCTCGTAGGATCCCTGCCCCAGAGATTGTCGGGTGTGAGACGCTCCTTCTGAAGTTGGACTTAGGGGTTCAGGTGGGCCTTCTGTTAACGTACCTGCCTCCCAGCTGCATTACAAAGGCCCTGCCTGAGCTGCTTGAGGCAGTAGCAGGCCTGGCGGTGGAGTTCCCCAGGCTTATGGTGCTGGGGGACTTTAACCTGCCTTCAGCCGGCGAAACCTCTGGTGCAGCTCAGGAGTTCATGGATTCCATGACAACCATGGACCTGACCCAAGTAATCCAGGGTCCGACTCATGAGGGAGGCCACACGCTCGACCTAGTGTTTCTTTCAGGGCAGTGGAGATATGATCTGAAGGTAAGGGATATAGTCACCACCCCGTTGTCATGGTCGGATCATTTCCTACTGAGGTTGGATTTTGCAGCCCCACTCCTCCCCCGCAGGGAGGCAGGACCGACTAGGTGTTCCGCCCCAGGCGCCTAATGGAGCCAGAAGGATTCCAGAGGGAACTTGGGGAAATACCTGAAACCCTGGTACACAATTCGGCTGGTTCCCTGGTGGCTGCCTGGAACACCGCAGCATCAGGGGCATTAGACTGAATTGCGCCTTTGCAACCTCTCCATGGCAGTGGATCCCGGAAAGCCCCCTGGTTTACCAAGGAGCTCCAGGAGATGAAACGCCACAAGAGACGTCTGGAGTGTCGCTGGAGAGCCAGTAAAACCGAATCTGATCGAACACTTTTAAGAACCTACATCAAGTCTTATTTAGTGGCAATAGGGGCGGAAAAACGATCTCATTTTTCCGCTCTTATTGCGTCTGCAGATTCTCGCCCAACCGCCTTGTTTAGGGTGACTCGCGCCCTCCTTGCTAAAGGGGGGGGAGCGAGGAACACATGCAAGGTAGAGCTGAGGAATTCGCGCAGTTTCTGTCGGATAAAGTCACTCAGATCCGGTCGAACCTGGACTCCGGCTGGGCAGAGTCCATTGAGTTGACAGGGGCAAATCTTAGTCCACCGTTGTGGGAGGAGTTTGAGCCTGTTTCTCCTGAAGATGTGGACATAGCCGTGGGTGCGATGAGTGCCTTCACCTGTTTATTGGACCTGTGCCCTTCCTGGCTGGTTTTGGCAAGCAGGGAGGTGGCACGCGGCTGGATCCAGGCAGTGGTCATCGCTTCCTTGAGGGAGGGATCCGTACTGCAGCCGTTAAAAGTTGCGGTGGTGAGACCCCTCCTGAAGAAGCCTTCCCTGGATCCAGCAGACTTGAAGAACTTTCGTCCGGTCTCCAACTTACCTTTCATAGGTAAAGTTGTGGAGAAGGTGGTGGCTGCTCAGCTATTGGAGGAAACTGATCATCTAGACTCCTATCAGTCGGGTTTCAGGCGCGGCTACAGTACAGAAACTGCCTTGGTCGCCCTGATGGATGATCTCTGGCGAGCCCGGGATGGGGGAAATTCCTCCATCCTGGTGGTACTTGACCTCTCAGCGGCTTTTGATACCATCGACCATGGTATACTTCTGCATCGTCTCGGCGAGTTGGGAGTGGGAGGCACCGTCTTGCGGTGGTTCTCCTCTTATCTCGCCGACAGGATGCAGTCGGTGTTAACAGGAGGGCAGAGATCATCTCCTAGGCCCCTGACATGCGGGGTGCCTCAGGGTTCAGTCCTCTCGCCCATCTTGTTTAACATTTACATGAAACCGCTGGGGGAGATCATCCGTAGACACGGGGTGAGTTTTCATCAGTACGCTGACGACACCCAGCTGTACATTACCACCCCGTCTCAATTCAGTGAGGCAGTTGATGTAATGTGCCAGTGCCTGGACGACGTTAGGACCTGGATGGGGAGGAACAGACTCAGACTCAACCCCGACAAGACTGAGTGGCTCTGGATATTGCCTCCTAAGGACCATGACAACTGTCCCTCCTTGGTTCTTGAGGGAGGAAAATTAACTCCCTCGGAACAGGTCTGCAATTTGGGGGTCCTCCTAGATCCACAGCTAAAATTAGATCAACATCTCACAGCTGTGTGGGGAGACCCTCCTTCTGGAAGCCGCAGAGAAGCAAGAATCTTCCTTCTGGAAGTGAGAAGCCACGGAGGGTGGGCGGCTTCTCGCTTAAGAAGGGTCTTTGGAGGCGGCTTCTCTCCTACCCTAAGGATCTGGCCATTGCCTTGCCATCCCCCCCCACATGTAAGAAGGAGGGGAGGGGGAGGAGGGTTGCAGGAGCCTTAGTGCAGGAGTGAAGCGGCCCTGTACCTGCCTTTGCGCCACATTTACACGTAAACAGCCTTCGCTTCCTGCCACTTCGGGCTGGAGCTTACGCCCTCCCCGCTCGGCCAAAGAGCTGTGGGGGTGGGGTGGACACGGCAAGGCGATGGCTGGATCCTTAGGGCAGGAGAGAAGCTGCGTCCAAAGACCCTCCTTAAGTGAGAAGCCGCCCACCCTCCGTGGCGTCTCACTTCCAGAAGGAAGATTCTTGCTTCTCTGCGGCTTCCAGAAGGAGGGTCTCCCCACACATGCGCACCCTCCTGGCCCCGCCACAGCCAGTCAGGGAGTCATGCTAGGGGGAGGAGGGTCACCCGAAGGAAAGCCTACGCCGTGTGTGGCGATCGTTCCTCAGCAGAGAGAGAGAGATGGGGAGAGAGAGGGAGAAAGAGAGAGACGGGAGAAAAAGAGAGATGGGAGAAGGAGAAAGAGAGATGGAGAGAGGGGGAAAAGAGAGAGAGAGAGAGATATACCTGTTTCCCATAGAAAAGAAAACAGCCACAAAACCTGGGTAGATGTGGCTGGGGGTCATGTGACTCGGTGGGAGTGAGTGACATCGAGTTGGCCACGCCCACCCAGGTTTTGTGGCTCCGGGTGTTTTGTTTTCTCTGAGAAACGGGTCCAAATGGCTCTTTGAGTTTTTAAGGTTGCCGACCCCTGTCCTAAGTTATGTCCTAAGAATTGCTGATTATCCAATGTGATTGATTGAATTATTATTTCCAAGTAAGAGGCAAAGGCTTGTTCTTTGGAATGAGTTTACTAAACAAATGAAACAAGGACAGCTAACAAGAATTTGGTGATGGAGTTCAAACAGGAGATTCTCAACATTTTTTCTTTAAGTCAACAATGTGCTTGGCTAATATGAGAGCTTGGGATGAGAACAAGAAATAAAAAACATTTCTATTTGTGGTGCCTTGAGAAGCAGAGTTGAACATAAATGGACATGACAAGGCAATAATATCAGAGTTTGTTGCAGAAAAATCAATTTTCAGAAGCACACACAAATAACTGATTCAGCTGGATTCATTAACTACTTTATAAACATAGTAATATATATACAATACCGCAAGTAGATTATTTCTTCAAGTAAACACAAGCAGGAGAGTTAGTTTCATTTCAGCAGAACAAACAAGCACAGAGTGGGCTGAGAGTACAGAGTGGACAGAGAGCAGAGAGTGGACAAGAGTACAGAGTGGACAGAAAGTACAGAGTGGGCTGAGTGCAGAGTGGACTGAGCCATGCCCAGCCTTAAGCTTAAGTTTTCAGTTTTGAGTCTCTGCACAGACTCAGAAGTGTTTAGCTCCCATTGGCTGATTTAGTTGCTATGCCTATTCATTGGCTGACCTTGTTAACATTGACTCTCCCAGTTCATGAATATCTTAACAAATAATGACTTGCAGTACTTGTGGCATGTTTTGAGGCCATATTTCAGCTTTTCAAAAAAGATTTATTACACAAAACAACAACAACAAAAAGTAATTACCAAAGGAGTTGACAGAATAAATTTCTACAAGGAGAAGAAAACAAGAAAGAAAGAAAGAAAGAAAGCCCAGTGAATAAGAATGCCAACTAGAAAGAAGAAACATGAAAGATAGGACTGTTCAAGCATTCAAAAGAACTGCTTTATAAATCATTTAAAGTTGCCTCAACATGGGGAGGCTCACTAACTTTTCCTATGTATGTATGCACAGCAACTTTATTTTTATGATACTGGAAGTGTTATTTGTACCCAAGCAAGGGGTTGTGGTACTTGGTGAATCTTTAGAATGTGATAGAACAGTTGCCAAGACTGAGCACTTCTTTATTATTCAATGCAGAGACAAATGATGCTTCTAAGAACACATCACCTTTGCCCTAGAAAGAAGCTGAAGAACTTGGATCTATTCTTTTCCTCCCTGAAACATTAAAGCAGCTGCATCCTTTTGGAAAGTTTATGTGTCTGCATTGAAATTCTGACACTCAGAAGTCCCAATATTTTGAGTACATGGAGTCTGATAAATTAGCTTTCCTGAATAGAAATAGCATGATAACAGTTATCCAGGGTTTATTAATTGTTTTGTTATTAGATCCAGGTTGTTTATGGCAATAATCAGCAATACTATGTGAAACAGTATTTGGTACCCACCGTGCATTTTGTTCAGTAATACAAAATAATAATATCAAATTTTAACAAGAATAGCAACTTAGAAAATATCTTGACAGAATTTTAAAGTGATATTTTGATTGCTCTTTTGTTTTAATCAACTAAAGGTCCTTGTGTTGACCTTTAATTATTCTAGTCTGTTCGAATCTCAAATCATTAAAAGTCTGTCTTCCTATCTAAAATCATCTATTGATGCTCTTCAAGTCATGTACAATTGGAACAGATTATGATTTGAGTGTGGTTGTAAATGTGCCCACCTCAACCCTTATGGAACTGCTGCTGGCGATGACCATCTGCTATAGTCTATTGTTCTTTAGGAAGCATAAACTTCTTTAATTTCTCAGGCTTTCTACTATTCTAATTTTTAATCTATCTCTTCCTCCCCCTCCTAAACTTGAAAAATAAATGTGGTGGAATCTTTTATGAGTTGGAATAAATACCTTCCCCTAAGTAAAACAACCACAGTTGGTCAGTTAGTACTCCTGGCAAATATAAAGGCTTCCACATGTCCCATTCTCAATTACACAGCTCTGAATGATGTGAATTAAAAATTCTGGACAATACTTAACTGAAATATCAGTTGCATGCTGTCAGTGCCACCTGGCTGCATTTAATACAGTATTCTAGACTGAAAGTCTTCATGAGATTAATTTTGTGTCATTAATAAAGTTAAATTCAACATCTTACAGGTACCATCTTATTCTCCTGCTGAATTTAATCAAAGCCAGCAATCTCATGTTTGGCTGCTATGTAACAATAGCCTGCTAGATAGAAGAGGTTTTATAAAGTGATATAAGTGATAGTCTGAACATTTTCCCTGCTTACTCTTAAGATTTTCTATTACTTTATGCTGGAAAGGTCAGAATGAAAGGGCTAGGGCAGTGATGGCGAACCTTTTTTGGCCCGGGTGCCAAAAGGGTGTGTGCACACGCCATAGCACGCACGCGCGTGTCCACACCCATAATGTAATGCCCTCCCCCATGCATGCGCACAACCCCCGCCCTGTCCCCATGCGCATGCGCACAAGCCCCCTGCCTCACCCCCGCACATACGCACAGGCCTCACTGAAGCCTCCAGACTTCCGGTAGGCGTGTTGGGCCATTTTTCGCTGTCCCCAGGGTTTAGGAGGCTGAAAGGAAGGCCAAAAATCAGCTGGCCAGCATGCACATGTGCGCTGGAGCCGACATAGGGAAACGCCTCGCGTGCCCTCAGATATGGCTCCGCGTGCCACCTGTGGCACGCGTGCCATAGGTTTGCCATCACTGGGCTAGGGATAAAAAGGAAGATGACATCAAAAGTATAAATGGGTCAGATATGCAGAGGTGCTTGCCCCAGGATCTGAATTGTATGTATCAAGATGAATGCAAATGATTAAATACAGCATTCAAAGAAAACTACACTATTTTTTCTTCTTTTTAAATACCTGGCCAGATAATACATATTAATATTAGTAACTTGTAACTTATAGATGAACAAAACATGAACTTCTGTGACACTTTTCTGTCAAAAATGGAGGGATTATGAGCAATTATGTTCAAACTGTCAGTTATAAGTGATTATAAATAATATGCATTGCACATTAATATATGTATAAGAAATGTGTAAACATGCACAATATTGGTGATAATATATCTCATATCTTTGTATACTATTATACTATCATCAATATCTTACAAGAAAATAAGATATACTGTATGCTCACATATATCACATTTTAAATTGACCAAATTTCAACTGGCTGCACAAAAATAATTATCATGTAAATTATAAAATCAATTTAATAATGGCACTTCAGAATCTTCATAAAAATGAGTGATAATGTAATTTTAAAAAATGTTTAAATATTGATCTGGGAATGGAGTTTCAATTCTGTTTTTTATCTACAGTTAATCTGTTAGGATAATGGGTTCTATACTATCAGTGTCCTTTCTAGTTAAAATACTACTATTTTTCATTCTGTTAGAGCCACACCATGGAAAAGCATTTTGGATATATTAAGGGAACATTATTGGCAAAATGTCACTACATTATTAGATAGGTACAACTCCAGCAACATTAGATGAGTTTGCATTCTAAAATTAACTGTATAGATGTTTGGTAACTGGCTTAATAATCTGATTTAGTGAAGAAGAAAGGCAAAGAAATTTTAAAGCAGAAATACTATTTAGGTGCTACTGACCAAATAAGATGTAGTTGCTTCTAATTTAGGTTTTTCTTGTGAAAATCATTGCATTTCAATCAATCCCATAATTAGAGGAACTGTTCTTCATGACGTACAAAAGTGCTATTGCTGTAACAAAAGCTGTGTTTGTTGTGAAATATACCGGTAGTAGGTAATTTGGAAGACCAAAATTCAGCTTGGGTATTGGATTTAATAGTTTGATGGATTTTATTATTAATACATTCATAGTAATTCATACATAACCTTTAAAAATACTTTTTGTAGAAAAAAGTTAATACTGATCAGAAATCCCAGTCCTATATTATGTTCTCATGCTTTCATTTGGTAATAATGTTTTATAACATCAATTTGGCCTATTCCATAAAGACATGTACACATTTTTTTCTTTAGATTGGCCTGGAATATATATTGCTCAACTGCCTGTATTTTTGAATGAGGAGCTACTTGTTTACAGAACAATCACTTTATCTGGAATTGTGAAATCAAATAAAATTAGCTTTGAACCTCAGCTTTTGATTTTGACTCCTGTTCCTCTCAATGTTAAAACAGGAGCAGATGTCTGTATAATTCCCCAGGATTATTTAAGGTAATTTACAATTCAAATTTTGGCTTCATTAGGTGTGATTGTTTATTGTGTCTATATAATTTCAAATGGTGAGTCTATGCAATTGATAACAAAAACAATAACTGTAGCAAGTAATGAATTTCAACTAATTTAAACCTTTTCTCATTAACTTACAAAAATATTATATGTGGATATTTGAAATTATGCCAATTAGTTGACATTTGAAATTATTTCATATAAATATGCAAACATACGGGATTTTTTAAATTATTGGTTGGGTCAAGTATTCATTGTTACTTTTAGCACTAATCATTATTAGATTATCTTCATTACAGTCACCGTCAAGCAAATTAAACAACTGATTTCATTAAAAAAAAAAAAAGTGCAGGGAGCCATGATATAGAAGAGAAAACATAAACCTTATATTGGTTGTGCATGTTATTTCTGTTGTCAGTCAAATTAATCATCTTGTTCTTTTCTTTTTTAGTTTGTTATCTGCAGTATCTTACATTTTTTTAGTTTGTTTGTTACATTGTGAGCTGCTTGAAGTCGTTCTGGAGTTAGGTGGCACCAAGTCTAATAAATAAATGGGAAGAATATTAAAATGCTTTAAATCTAAAACATGTTTAAGACATTAACTGGAATGCATATGACCTTAGTATAGTACAGTAGAGAATCAGTTTGGTATTGTAGTTAGGGGATCAGGCTAGAAACCAGGAGACTGTGAAGTTTTAGTACTACCTTATTCTGTAGAGATTCTCAGTCATCCTGGTCATGGTTGTCCCAAAGGTGGTTTTTCAGGAGGCAACTGGACTTCGTTTTTTCTTTTAAAGTCGTTTCGCTTCTCATCCAAGAAGCTTCTTCAGCTGAGGACACAGATAAACCTCCAAATGCTTCAACAACCCTCTAAAAGGATGCAGATTACCAGCTGTCTGCAAAGAATATAAATCCTTCCATTCACCACCATCAGTCAGAGCTGAAAAAGCTTCTTGGATGAGAAGTGAAACATCTTCAAAGAAAAAACAAGAAAGTCCATTTGCCTCCTGAAAAACCACCTTTGGGACAGTCCTACCAAGGAGAGATTCAACCTGGAAATAAGGAGGAACTTTCTGACAGTGAGAGCAATCAACCAGTGGAACAGTTTGCCTGCGGAGGTTGTGAGAGCTCCAACACTTGAGACCTTCAAGGGGAGATTGGACTGCCATTTGTCTGAAATGGTGTAGGGACTCCTGCTTGAGCGGGGGGTTGGACTAGATGACCTACAAGGTCCCTTCCAACTCTAATAAATAAATCTAAATAAATCTACCTTAGGCACAAAGCCAGCTAGATGACTTTGGGCCAGTCACTCTTAGAAGAAAGAAATAGCAAACCAATTCTGAAAAACCTTGCTAGAAATTGTCCAAGCAACTGCCAGGAGTCAACATTGACCCAAAAGGCACCAAAAAGCAACAATAGCATATTAAGTAGAGGTAACAGGATATTAAAAGTAATAAAAACAAAATTATTGTATAATAGTTTACGAATGAATACTGAAATTATCATGAATTGAGTGACTAGACATAAAGTTGTGTGTATGTAAATGTGTAAAAGTAAAATCATATATTGATCAGTGATATTTGTGGCAGGAGAAAAAATTTAGACACAATGTAAGAAACTTGAACAAAATTAAGTTGTACATGGCTGATGAGAGAAATTAAACAAATCTAGTGATTTTAGTGTTATAGTGTAACAGCAAGGAACAAATGACATTGTTCTCAAGGCAAAAAGGAACTTTTTTTGCAAGTGGCAGTATAAAGATGGGGTGTAAGTTACTGTAAAATGTGGGCTGAGGTGACAGGGAAGAAACACAAAGTAAATGGGAAATTTTGATCTGCAAAAGGAATATTATAGTTTCCAATAATGCAAAAGGCAAGACATTAGAGTGCAAAGAAAGAATATAAAGGAACTTCTGTAGAGTGATGGGCAGGTGATCTTCACTACATAGTTAAGATCTTCTGCTTGTATACTGTTGGTTATAGTGGTTACTAATCCTTAGTATAACCAAAACTGCAGCTCTATTGACATGCACAATCCTTTTTTTTATAAAGAATTAGGTGTAGCCAGAATGGACACTTGATGTGTTAAAACTCTTTTTGTAAAATCCATAGGTCTGTTATTGTCTTATGTAAGTTTCATAAGGTGCAAAATATTCTGAGGCAACATTTCAACCCTAAGGTACAAATATTCTCCTTTATTGGTAGTGGATTCTCAGCTGCTATAAATTGCCCTCCTATTCTGCCATCAGTGCACAAGGTAGCCTATGTAAAATATAAAGAATGTAATTATGTAGGCATCTTAAAAACACTGGCATTTTTAAAAGTTGTAGTAATTGTTTGGGCTTTGGTGAATGGTAGTGTCCTCAGATGATATTTTGAAAATAGTACGGTAATTACCATCTTGGGTCAATGAACCAAAGAAACCTGTTAGGCAATTCTAGGCTGTCCAATACAACATTTTTTGTTAAGCTTATTCCCTTTCTGCCTTCTTTAGAAAAAGTATTAATGTGACAAAACAAATGGTTGAGGTTTGTGTTAATCTCTTCAATCTCCATTTATTTCTTATTTTACTTTGCCACATTGTTAATTATTTCCTAGTAAACATCATCAGTTGACTTAAATTAACATTTTATAATGAGGCATCTTAAATGTTAACAGTATATATATTATTAGTGTCTTAATATTTTCCTTAAGATCAAATAGTCCTTCGGGAGTTGGGCGGCATATAAGAGTAACAAAATAAAAAAATAAATAAATAACAATTATTTTAAAATCTATGACAGACTGTTGGTGCCATTCTTATCTTTTACTTCAATCACAGTACTGAATCTAAATTTGCTTTAGTGGAGACCCAAAGAAAATTATCTAAGTAGCTTTTATTCACTAAATTACACTGATTTATTTACCAAATTTAGATGCCATCCAATTCCAGAACATCTCTGATTGGCTTACCCTAAGAAATAGAAAACAATAAAAGAAAATACTATATATTTGGACAAATGTACTCCCTATAAGATAAAACACAACCATCAGGAGAACAGCCAAGTTCTTAAAGACTTCCAGAATATCATCATTGTTAAGTCCTGGTACTGAAGAGGCTGGAGAAAGTAGTGTGGCTAACAGCTCTTTATTGAAGTATAGTCAGAATCCAGCAAAGGAACCAGCCCGGCAACTCTCTCTTAAATAGAAGGCTGCCGGCTGGTTCAACCAGTCAGCGGTTCCCATTTTCCCACTCTGCAAAGCTGTAAGGATTGCCTTCTCATCCACCTTCAAAGTACGAACTTCTGAGTCAGTGATTCAAAAGGATTCCTTTATTAGCAGTTGTAATAACAATCCATTCATTCAAAGCAAGATCTAAATGCCTCCAAGCAAGGCAAGCACATTTAAAACTTAGTGCCCCTCCCCATTAGGCAGAATGCAAAAGTAGATCAATACACAAAGTGTGAAAATTCTTTCCTGCGAGGACAGATGAGTGTACGTTCCCACAGACCCTTCCGTTCAACTGACTTTCATTGCCCCTCATAAATCCTATCCTAAGATGAGAAGGTTCCCAGGTGTCTAAGATCCGGATATATGTTGTAACTGTTTGATCAAGCAGAACCAAGACCCCCCTTCTCCTTTTGAATGGCAGAGTCTGGAATCTGACATGCTGCCCCCTTAAAAAGAAAAAAGGTCCACCTGTAAGACATAAGCAAAATCAATTATGATATATTAACAAGGTTTGTTAGGGTATTGGGAGTGAAATCTTCTCAATAAGATGGGAGCTTTAACATGTTGTTTAGCTACCCACTCGTTCTCTGAGGGAGGCAAATGTTTCCAAGCTACCAAATACTGGATCTTCCCTCTGTGGATCCTAGAGTCAAGAATTTCCTTGATTTCAAAGTGTTGTTCCCCTTCTATCATGATTGGGGCAGGTAGTGCAGATACCACCGGTCTAAGTGATGAGGTTACCTCTCTCTTGAGTAAACTAATGTGAAATACTGGGTGGACTTGTCTAAGTGTTTTTGGAAGAGCCAATTCAACTACTACTGGGTTGATGATCCTACTAATAGGGAAAGGTCCAATGAAATTAGGCCCTAATTTTTTTGATGGTTGTAACAATCTCAGGAATTTTGTAGATAAGTATACTCTATCCCCAACATGGAAAGGGTTAGGCTCTACTCTTTTCTTGTCTGCTTGAATTTTGAAAGCCTCTCTAGCTACTGGCCATGTGTTTTGCGCTCTAGCTATTGGCCATGTGTTCAAAGCCAATCTGACTACTGGCCATGTGTTTTGCAAATTTTCTATCCACTCCTTAAGTGAGGGGATAGTGGGGTTTTCTGTGGGTAGTTCCGGCATTGGGCTGAAATCTTGCCCAGTAGCTACTCTAAAAGGTGTAAAACCAGTACTCAAATGTACAGAGTTTGTTAAGCGGAAGAATCAGTCCTCCATAGGTCGATGGATCGGGGCTTCCCTTTTTAAGACATTGTTACTTAGAAAATAAAACCCGAGATTCAAATCTAATTAACAAAATATTTATTTCAGTAGAAAAATAATAAAGAATTCTTATTAAGGCTACATTGTATCAGCTAAGGAAATAAATCAGTTCTACCTCCAGTAGAGATGGCGATGAGAAAGGAAAAGGAGGAAACCACTGGAATGCAGACATGCGTAATAGAATATATCATACGTCTGCTTGACCATAAATACAAGAAACAGTAGAAAAAACATAGAGATGCACAAACTGACAATATTCACATCATGACAGAGTTATTAAATGCAATCTCTGCAAACGGTAAAAGTTCAGTCCAATTGTCCTGTTGAAAATCAATAAAACATCTTAGATACTGTTCCAAAACGGAATTTGTGCATTCACAATTTCCATTACATTGCGGGTGATGGGAGGAGCTTAATCCTTGGGTGGTACCAAGTAAGCCCAAAAACTCCTTCCAAAAGTTGGAGGTGAATTGGACTCCCCTATGCGAGATGATTCTTTTAGGAGCTCCATGAAGACGATAAATGTGTATTAGAAACAATCTAGCTAAGCCTTTGGCAGTTGGGATTTTCTGGCAAGGTATAAAATGTGCTTGCTTTGAAAACAAGTCTGTCACAACCCAAATGACAGTGTTTCCCCCACTTTCTGGTAGTTCTACAATAAAATCCATAGCAATTTCTTCCCATGGCGCTGACGGCTCAGCTACTTTCTGTAGAAGTCCTGGGGTTTCCCTTGTCGTCTTTTTGCCGCAGCACAAATGAGGCAACTCGCTATATAGCTTTCTATGTCCTTTTTCAACGAAGGCCACCAAAATTGTCTCTTTATTAAGTGTAAAATTTTTACAAAACCAAAGTGTCCAGCTAATCTGGAGTCATAGCACCTTTCCATTAAACGTAATCTTTGGCTAGTGGGTACATATAGTTTGTCTCCAACCAAGCTAATTCATCTTTCATCAAGCAACTGGATTTGTGGTTCAAAAACCATTCATTGTTGATTAATGCTTGTTTAAAAACGTGGATGGTGTCTTCATTTGTCAATGCGTCTTTTCCTCCTTGGGACCTGGTGATTACTTTGGCTGCCAATTGATTAGTTTGTACTATAGGTTTAAATACCTCTGATTTCGCACAATTGTATTGTGGCTTTCTGGACAGTGCGTCTGCTAGAAAGTTTTTCCCCCCAGGGATAAATTTAAGAGTAAACTTGAACCGTTTGAAGTATTGAGCCCAACAAACTTGTTTTGGAGATAGCTTCCTTGGTGTCTTTAGGGCTTCTAAGTTTTTGTGGTCGGTCCAGACTTCAAAAGGGATCTTACTCCCTTCTAAAAAATGTCTCCAAGTTAAAAGTGCCCATCGCACCGCATATGCTTCTTTTTCCCAAATTGCCCACCTTTGTTAGTTGTCCTTGCTCATTATTCTGAAGTAGGATTGCTCCTATTGCAACATCGCTAGAATCTGATTGTATGATGAAAGGTTTTTCTGTGTCTGGGTGCTTCAAAACTGGTTCTGCTGAGAACAGCCGTTTTAGTTTTTCAAATGCTGCCTGGCATTCCATTGTCCAATTCACGGGCTGTCTCGGTTTAGGATCTCCCTCCCCCTTCGTTCTTAACAGTTTCGTGATGGGCAGGGCAATTTGAGCGAACGCCGTGATAAATTGGCGATAGAAATTTGCGAACCCCAGGAAGATTTGTAGCTGCTTGCGTGTGCGAGGCGTTTCCCAATCTAGTACCGCCTGCACTTTTTGAGGGTCCATTTCTATGCCCTGGTGTGAAATACGATACCCCAAGTAATCAATTTTTTCTTGGTGGAATTCACATTTTGAGAGTTTGGCATAAAGTTTTGCCTCGTGGAGTTTGTTTAGCACTGCCCTGACCAATTTAACATGCTCAGCTTTGGTCTCTGAGTATAAGAGAATATCATCTAAATAAACAAGAACCCCTTTGTATAAATGTTCACGCAAAACATCGTTGATTAATTGCATGAACACTGCAGGTGCCCCTTGTAGCCCAAAAGGGGAGCACCTTGAATTGGTAGCATCCGAGGGGGGTGTTGAATGCTGTTTTCCATTCATCCCCCTCCTTAATCCTGATTCAGTAGTATGCCTCCCTGATGTCTAGTTTGGAAAAAAAATTCCCTTTTGTGAGGTGGGCCAGCATATCTTTCATCAGGGGGAGGGGATACATGTTTTCAACACTGATGGTGTTTAAGTTTCGGAAATCAACACATACAGCGTTTTGTGCCGTCTTTTTTCTCCCTAAATAACACTGGGGCTGCAATCTTTGGTCGGGCTGGCTCAATGAAACCCCTTGCTAGGTTTTTCTCAATGAAAGCTCTCAGCTCTTCTAACTCCCCCGGTGACATGCTATACATTTTTGGTTTAGGCAGTTTAGCCCCAGGTAAGATTTCTATTGCACAGTCAGTGGGGCGATGCGGGGGAAGTTCATCCGAAGCTGTTTCGCTAAAAACTTCCGCCAAGTCTTTGTATTCCTTGGGTATGCCTTCTGTTGGCAAGCTATAACCAGGCATGGCTGTTTCCCTGCGTTCACCCCCCTCAGTTCATATCTGTGGGTCCTCTGCAAAAGTCATGTGCATCTGGAATTTTATGGTGCCTTGCTCCCAATTTATTTTTGGATTCCACTTTTTCAACCATGCGAGTCCCAAGACTAGTGGCCATTCCATGCCAGGTGCTACTATAAATGTAAGTCTTTCTTCGTAGCTCCCAATGCCTATTTTCAGGGGTTCCATGGCAAAAGCAGCTGGCTCCCCCCCCTGCTATTGACCCATCCAGTTGGCAAAACGCAATGGGGTTTCTCAGCTTTCTCACTGTGATTCCCAACTCCCCGATTAGGGTTGGGCTGATCAACCAACGGGTACACCCTGAGTCTACTAATGCTGAGATATTTTTTCCCTCATCTTGGTTAGGGATAAATAGTCTGAGAGGGAGGGTAAGCAGTTCAATTGGTTTGCTTACCAGTGGTTCATCCTCTGGGTCGCTTTCGAACGATGCTGGATCTTCCCTTCGAAATGCCGGGATGTTGTCTCCAGAGGGGGGAGGGGATGGTGGTTCTACCATCTCGCTGCTCCTCAGGGCTGTTTCCCTCCCGCGCTGGGTGGGTCTCGCTGGTCTCTCCCCCATTTGGCGTTCAGGTTTCCGGGTGGGTGTTTGGGGACAGCATTCAGGTGCTCGGTGCCCCTCCTTCCCACACTTGAAACAGATTGGAGATTTAGGAGAAAACCCCTGTTGCCTTCTGAAGGGCTCTTTCTTCCATTGGGGTGGGGATTTCTTCCATGCTCGCCCCGTACGGTACTGGTTCCTGGCAATATCAAACTCTGCTTCTTTGGCAGTGAGGTACCACTCATGCAGATGATTCGGTGCACTCCTAGCCACGAAGGCATTATACAGATCGTCACTCAGTCCATCCTTAAAACAGCTTACCAGGATGTCTTCTGGCCAGTTTAGATGACATGCGAGGTCTCGGAATTCTTCAGTGTACTCCGCCACTGGTTGTCGTCCCTGCTTTACCACCTTAATACGATCGCGTGCTTTGTGGTCTGCCAGTGGGTCCTCGAACCGTCATCGTAGGGCCGTCATGAATCGGTTAAAGTTGCGCAGTTCGGGTGCATCGTCGTTATGTAGGGTCACCATCCACCTGGCAACGGCTCCTTCCAGAGCTAGGGTAACTGCTCGCACTCGAGATCCCTGTGTTTGGAACTCACGTCCATATTCTTGCATATAGGTGAGTACATGTGCTACGAAGAATCCCAATTGTTGCGGGTCCCCATCAAACTTCACTCCCGGGGGGGAGTTTTCCTTTCTAGTTGTGGGACTTGGAGTTGATTAGGAAGGGGTGCCGCTGCATGTGCTGCCCTGGGAGGATTTGTTGGGTCCCCTGCTGCGTCCTCCATTTGCATGCCGGCTTCCCGGAGGTTGTTGGCTCCCCCGGCCTCTTCAGCGGTTGCTGTGCTCCCGGCGCTCCTTAGTCGCCGTTCTGGGGTCACTCGGATGTTGAGATTTTCCAATGTTTCCATCACCAGCTGGGCTAGGTATCTCTTCAGACACCCCTCCCTCAGCGGTGCTTCGGTGAGTTCCTCCTGGTCAGCGAGGGCTTCTAGCTCCAATTCCCAATGGGGTTTCCGATTTCTTCAATTAAGGGTGACTCCTCTGGTTCTCCCATCCCAGCTGTCCTTTTTCCCAATGCTGATGGACCAGCGGGGTTTCTCAGAGGTCTCAAAAACTCCCTCAACCTCTTTGATGGGGAGTGCGGAACAGGCATCCGACTGGGTGGTGGTTGATGTCTCCCCCCAGCATTCAGTCTCCTCCTGTTCCCGGTTTTGTTCAGACATCGTTTGCACGGTCCCCTCAGTAGAGCGAAGTTGCTTCTCTGGGTTGACCAATTTTGCAGACCTTGCTTTCTGTAAGGATTGCCTTCTCATCCACCTTCAAAGTACGAACTTCTGAGTTAGTGATTCAAAAGGATTCCTTTATTGGCAGTTGTAATAACAATCCATTCATTCAAAGCAAGATCTAAATGCCTCCAGGCAAGGCAAGCACATTTAAAGCTTAGTGCCCCTCCCCATTAGGCAGAATGCAAAAGTAGGCCAATACACAAAGTGTGAAAGTTCTTTCCTGGGAGGACAGATGAGTGTACGTTCCCACAGACCCTTCCGTTCAACTGACTTTCATTGCCCCTCATAAATCCTATCCTAAGATGAGAAGGTTCCCAGGTGTCTATGATCTGGATATATGTTGTAACTGTTTGATGAAGCAGAACCAAGACCCCCCTTCTTCTTTTGAATGGCAGAGTCTGGAATTTGACACTTGCATTGTTACTTGGATGATATTCTGGTTCACGCTAGATCCAAAAAGTTGGCAGAGCAGCACCTTTTTATCACCATGGGCTGTCTCCAACACCATGGATTTTCCATTAACATGGAAAAGAGCCAACTTAGTCCATCCACGTCCATTCAGCATTTAGGTTCAGTCATAGATTCCATTGGGGGCTCCGTCTGCCTCTCATCCGACAGACAGGCTAGCATTAGTCAGTCAGTCATTAAGATTCAAGGGGAGGAGAGGTCCACCTTAGCAGACTTGTCCTCCCTCTTAGGACCTTGGTGTAAACAGCTTAACTTCAGTTTAACTTCAATACATAACACCCCTCCCCACTTGGTTTAGTCCAACAGATTTGCATATGTAGTCTTTGAGATATGTGGGGCATTGTGGTACCCTACTTGAGCTGCGCAGTTCAGTTTGGGCATTGGCTTTGGACGGAGAGGACGGGCTTTCCATTTCTGGCTCCACCTGTGGAACCTCCTGGAATGGCTTGGGCAGGGCTGAAGATTCTACGGGAACCGGTTCATGGCCTTCGATGGGTGGTGACTCTGGCTTTTCAGATAAGTGTTCCGGTTCCCTCGGATTAGTGTTAGCTGTAGGGAAATCATCATTAGGGTTTTCTTTGGCAATCAGAGTTTAAGGGGTGGCGGCTGTGCAGTTGGTCAATGAGGCACTGCCATTTTCTACCATCAGCTAATAGTACTATGTACGACTTTGGGCCAGTAACTTCTAGTATTTCCCCAGGTAGCCATAGGGGACCCTCTGCAAAGTTCCTAGCGAACACTGGGTGGTCTGTTTGGAACGTTCTGGTTCGAACGGGACTGTTTTGCTCTTTTTGATTGGAGTAATTTGGATGTAACCTGTCTAGTACGGACCAGAGCCTCTGGCCCATCAGTAACTCAGCTGGGCTTTTCCCAGTGACCGTGCTAGGGGTAATATGCTGCACTAGGAGGAATTTATCAACACGGGTTTGCCAGTCTCCTGGCCCTAACCACCCCAAAGCTTCCTTAGCTGCCCGCACCATGCGTTCAGCTTGGCCATTACTAGGGTGAAAGGGAGCGACCAGCGTATGCCTGATCCCCAACTCATCCAAGAACCCCTCAAAAGGGGTTGCCGTTAAGTGTGGGCCATTGTCAGAGATTACGGTATCGGGCAGGCCATGGGTGGCAAATAATTTTCGGAGCGCCTGAATAACAGCACCGGTGGTAGTGGAAGACATTAGGATTATTTCAAGCCATTCTGAGTATGCATCAATGATAACCATGAATGTTTGCACATGAAATGGGCCGGCGAAATCAATATGGATTCGTGACCATGGGGCCCTGGGTTGTTCCCACTCATACACCGGGGATTTGGGAGGGGCAGGCCTAGACTCCTGGCACGGAGTGCACCCTGCGACCCACTCCTCTACCTGCTTATCCATGTTGGGCCACCACGCATAGCTCCGAGCCAACACTTTCTTTTTTAAAATAATTTTTATTTGAGTATAAACATTAAAAAAGACAAACAAACATTAAACAAAACAATATATTTACATACGTGTACATATATACCTATAAACCCCTTGGGTACTTCTACGGTAAGTGTCTTGACGTTATCTTTTTACTTATATATAACTATACAACTATATATAACTGTATATATCATATTTTTCTTATAATTTTTATCTAAATATATATTAATAAATACATACATTTATAATAACTAAACTTGTCTAATCCTATATAAGTTCATAAATTAAACATCAGTCTAAACATCTCTATTTTTTTCTTTTCTCCTTTCCAGCCAATTATAAAAAGAATTCCATATTTCAAAATATTCCGAATCTTCTTTCTGATTTAATTCCATGGTTAATTTGTCTAATTCTGCACATTCCAAAATTTTTCTAATAATTACATTTTCAGTCGGTATATCGTCCTGCTTCCAGTATTGTGCTAGGCATATTCTCGCCGCTGTCAGTATATGAATTATAATATACCAATATTTCCTTTCTATCATTTGTTCTAATATCCCCAATAAAAATATTTCTGGTTTGATGTTTATTTTTTGTGTAGTTATCTGTTCGAGCCAGTTGTGTATTTTTTGCCAAAATTTTTAACTCTTGGGCAGGTCCACCACATATGATAGTTTGTTCCGTTTTTATGTTGACATTTCCAACATTTAGGATTCATATTTTGATACATTTTGGCCAATCTCTCTGGTGGTAGGTGCCATCTGTAATACATTTTGTATATGTTTTCCTTGTATGAAGTTGATTTAGTTATTTTCAAATTTTTAATCCAAATTTCTTCCCATTGTTCCAAATTTATGCTATATCCAAAATTTTTGGCCCAACTAATCATATTGCCTTTAACAGTTTCTTTTTGCATTTTATAATTTGATAAAAATTTATAAATTTTTGTTATTATTTTCCCAATAAAATTTTTTCCGATTCTGATTTCTTTTTTGCTATTCCAAATTTCTTCTTATTCTCTCGTAGTCTAGATCTAATTTAATAATATGGCCACCAATCTATTCTAATTCCTTGCTCCTTCAAAATTTCAATATCTTTTAGGTTTCCTTGTTCATCCAATATTTCTGAGTACTTGACCATTTTATGTATATCTGTTGTGGTGGGATAGGTAGTCGCTTCCATGTTTGAAAACCATACCAGAACTTCTTTGTAATGTTGATGTTTTATTTTAGCCCATATTTTATATAATGATTCTCTGATTTTATGTTTTTGAAAATAGGAATGTGTTTTATGTTTTTCATCCCATAAGAATCCATGCCATCCAACCTGTAGATCATGTCCCTCGAGTGTTAATATCCTTTTATTGCTAATTTGAATCCAGTCAGTTATCCATTGCAATACTGCTGTTTGATAATAAATTTCCCAATCTGGAAGTCCAAAGCCCCCTTGCTTTCTATTATCCTGTAGATATTTTAATCTAATTCTTGCCTTTTTCCCTGCCCAAACAAATTTCGATATCATTTTATTTAAATTTTTGAAATATTTTCTATCTAATTGAATCGGTATCATTTGGAACAGGTACAATATTTTTGGTAGTATTGACCAAAGTCCTTAGGGAGTTGGGCGGCATATAAGAATTCCAAAATAAATAAATAAATAAATCTTGATGGTCGAAATCCTCCCTATTAACGAAAAGGGTAATTTGGTCCATTTTTCCAAGTCTTTTTCTATTTGTTTATTCAATTCTATATAATTATCATTCTTAATTGTTGTACATTTAGCTGTTAATATTATACCTAAATATTTAATTTTTTAAACAACTTGAATTTCCAATTTATCTTCTAATTCCTGAATTCGTTTATTTGGCAAATTTTTTGTTATTATTTTAGTTTTATTTTTATTAATTTTTAGGCCTGATACCTCTCCAAATTTGTTTATTTCTTCTAATAATTTTGGTCCAACCTCAACTGGATTTTCTATATTAAAGACCATATCGTCCGCGAAGGCTTGGAATTTGTATTCTTGTCCTCTAATTTTAAGTCCTTCAATATTTGAATTTTGCCTAATTTGCTGTAATAGAGTTTCTATGGTAAATATGAATAGCAAGGGGGGCAGTGGACATCCTTGTCGTACTCCTTTCTGAATATCAAATTTGTCTGTTATATCTTTGTTTATAATTATCTTAGCTGTTTGTCTCGAGTATATGGTTCTAATCATCCTAATATATTTGGGGCCAAAATTTGTAGTTTCTAATTTTTTTTATAAGAAAGTCCCAATTTAAATTATCAAAAGCTTTTTGAGCGTTGAGGAAAATGAGAGCTACAGGTTTTCCTGGGTTTACCTCATAATACTCTAATATATCCATGATCATTCTCGTATTGTTTCTAATGTTTCTGTTTGGAAGGAAACCATTTTGGTCTGGATGTATGTTTTTATTAATTATGTTTTTTAATCTTTCCACCATTATTGTCATGAAGATCTTGTAGTCCACGTTCAACAGCGAGACTGACCTGTAGTTTTGTATTTTCTGCTTTCCTGTTTAATCTTTAGGAATCAGTGTTATTGTTGACTCTGCCCAAGTTTTGGGAATTTCCCCTTTGTTTAAAACCTCATTATATGTTATTAGTAAAAGTTGTTTTAAAGAGTTCTGTAATTCCTTGTAGCATTCGGCTAATATACCATCTGGCCCAGGTGTTTTATTATTCTTTTGTTTTTTTATGGCTTTTTCCAGTTCTGAAAGTGTTATTTCTTCCTCTAATATATTTCTATCTGAGTCTGTTATTAGTATATCATTTGCTTGTTGCAAGTATGTTTGTATATCATCTTCCCTTATTTCCTCTTTTTTATATAATTTTAAATAATTCACTAAAATATTTGAGTATTACATATTTTTTCTCCTCTATCGTTACTTTTACATTACCATTCTCGTCTTCTAGTTGTTGTATGTATCTTTCTTTTTTTTCCTTTTGTAATTTATAGGCTAACCACCTGCCTGGCTTGTTGCCATTTTCAAAGTAGTTCTGTTTTGCTATTATAATTTTCTGTGCCACTTCCTCTTGTGTCAATAAATTAATTCTATGTTTAAGTAAAATCTTTTCTTCTCTAATTTTATCATCTAATTCCCCCATTTTTTTGCAATTCATTAATTTGTTTGTTTTTGTTTCTCCTTATAGTGTATGTTGTAGTTAGACCTCTAATATAAGCTTTTGTAGTGTCCCATAAATTCTGAATCGTGGTATCATCATTCCAGTTCTCCTTCATAAACAAAGCTAACTCTTTCTCCATACTGGGTGGAGCTAGCCTCCAAGAATGGGTTAAACCTGCCCTCTAGCCAATCAGGACCGAGTTTTTAAAAGCTATAAATATGACCCCTTGTGCCCTAGCACCCCCTCTTTTACCTTGGTCCTTAGCCATAAAGGACTTGTGCTTTTCCATTCTTGAAGGCTAGTTCCTACCAAAGTGAATTCCAGTCCATCTCTACAACCGATTCTCGATCTGTGGGTTTTCTATTTTTGTCTGCCCCCCCAAGTGACAGCTGTCAGTGCTCCTTGGGTAGAGGGCGGCGGAGGGCGCTAGCCCAGCCGCAATCGGCACCCCAGCTGAATTGGGGTAAGACCAACCAGTGCCATATTCCGGCTGTGGGTGGGTGCCAGAACTGGTATAGCAATGCAAGCGATTATCCTTAAGACCAAACAACATTGACTGCTTACCAGGGAGAGAGGTCCGAACTGTCAAATTTGATTGACAAGCCGCAGAAGCTCTCGCGCTTGAGTGGCCGCCGTTCCTCTCCCTCTGGCTGGAGTCTGTGCTCTGAGAGCCGGCAAGGCACGTTAACAGCAGGCCAGAAGCTCACCAGGCGAGCAGCCTCACTAATTAAGGAAGCAGCCTCTTTTTCACATTTTCGGGCCGGCGCACGCTTAGCGTGAAAAGCCGTTGGCCGCCTCAGAAGACAGCTGATGTCACTTCAGCCATCATTTTTTTCAACGCTCCTGATTGGCTTGCAGTTTTCCTGATGTCAGAGGCCAGCCACATCGCAGCTTCAGGGGCACATTTATGGCGATCAGAGCGCTCGTGTTTTGAACTTACTGCGATGGCCAAGAAAGGGCACAGGAAGGGCAAGGCTAAGGCCAAAGTCGACAGGGTGACACCGGCTGATAATGCCACCCCAGGGGAGGCGGCTCTTCCTCTCGTCTCACATGCTGCCAGAGACAGATCACCCCTGGCTTCGCCCCCCCTCCAAACCAAAAAAGTCAAAGACCGTTTCGCAGGGGGACAGCCACAAAGGGCAAACAGTGCGGGGTAATTGGTCCGCCTCCTTCTCACTGAAGACATCGGCAAAGTCTGAAAAGTCAGCTGGCAGCAAGACTTCAGGAGGCTCTGGGACTGCGCCCGCACAGACCTGGCACGTATGGTCCACGCACTATAAACTGGGGAACGAAATGAAGTTCTGGGACCAAACAATCCGAGGGTCGTGGGTGCGCAACCATGCCAATCCGAGGACCAGGGGAAAATGGAGTCCTGACGTGATGTAAAACTGAATGGCCTCCTCGTGCCATCCGATGGCCAGGCGCACCGGTTGCATGATGGCCTTGATCAGATCGGACAGCAACACCCAGCCATCGATCATTTCTACCATCATTGGCGGGTCCACAGGACACAAAGGGATGTCGATATGCCGAGTGAATGCCTCATCCATGAAATTGGTGGTTGCTCCGGAGTCCACCAAGGCATGCACGGGGATTCCTGAGTCCTGGTGGTCAACAAAGACCTTGGTGTCTAACAACAGATGACTTGGAGGACCAGGATCCACGTCAGCCAGGCCGGAGTCCTTTTGTTGGGTGCGTGCCCGACCCAGCATTTCCACTAGGCCAGGCGCCGGCTGTTTCCCGACAGGGCAGCTGGGACTGTGGAGCAGGACTGGAAACAGTGGCCCCACGACCCTTCCTGGGGCACAAGCGAGCAAAATGACCAGGCTCACCGCAGTACAACCACAACCCCCTGCCCGGCGTCTGTCTTTTTCCGCACCGGACAAGTGGGGACGAGCAACGCCAAGGTCCATGGGCTCGTCCCATGGAGTTGGGTCCAACCGAATGACAGGTTGAACAGGAGGTGCCTGGGCAGCACATCGTGGTGGAGCTGGGGCCGGCCAGACGTCAGGTTGCACAGGGGGTGCCTGGGCAGCACGACGAGAGTTCCTCCCCTGCAACCTGGCATCAATTCTCAAGCAGAGCCACATCAGTTCGTTGGTGGTGGAAGGAATGTCCACTCGTGCCAGCTCATCCTGAATGCTGTCCAACAAGCCCTCCTGGAAGGCATCCAACAAAGCTGCCTCATTCCAGGCCGAGTCCTGACTAATCAGTCGGAATTCACTAATATATTCATGGAGTGATCTCCGGCCTTGCTTCAGAGTCCTTAATTGCCTGGACGCCATCTGGGCCTTGATGGGATCAGCAAACATCTCCTCCAAATGAACACAAAAACGCCCAAAGTCCTGGAGGAGAGGGCTGTTCTGAACAAGTAATGGGGTGGCCCAATGAGCAACATTGCCAGACAGCAAGCTAATAACGAACCCCACTTTGTCCTGGTCGTGGGGGAAATCATCTGGCCCCAAGGACATAAACAACTGGCACTGGCCCAGGAAAGCAGGGAACATTGACTCATCCCCGTTAAATTTGTCCGGCATGGCTATCGGGCAGTTTCTCCTCTGGATGGGAGCCAAAATAGGTGCAGCTGCCGCAAGCTGATTCTGCTGCTGCGTCATTTGAGCAGTCATGGTTGCAATCTGCTGCCTGAGCTGGGCATTTTCATCCCGAAGCTTATCCATGTTTGCTATCTTGGGTTGTGTGTGGTCTTGGGCTGGAAGCAAACTGTTGTGTCCCAGCACAGGAACCCCCAGAAAAGACACACACACAACCGTTTGCAAAGGAAATCCAGAAACAAACAGCACAAGAGTCTGGGTGAATATTATCTTCGTGAGCTTTTCAGCCAGAGTTCAAATGTTCAAAGCAAAGCTGGCAATTACCTAGTTCTTATCTCGTTACTCACTGGAGCTGGCAGGAATCCTGGAATCCAAAAGCAAATGAGATGAAATTTCCAAATACAGAACTCAGAGCGGGAACAAAGACGTCTTGAATGCTCGCAGAACACAGGTGTTGCTTCCAGCAACAATTCAGGCGTGCTCCAGGACTTAAATAGCCTGAGGGCATGGCCCATTAGCCCTCAGCTTTACCTGCGAGGAGACCTCCGGCTGTAAAGTCAATCACATCTGCTAGCTGCTCTGTGAGCCCTAGCATCCAGCAGAGGCTTCTCCTCCTCTGAGGACTCACTCTGCACCGGCTGAGAAGGTGCAGAAGACCCTGGCTAGTCTTCCTCCTCTGGCACTGAGTCCTCATCGCCGTCAGACTCAGGTGCCAGGTATACAGGGTGATAGTGCCACGCCATGGGCAGCTCTAGGTCCTTTGGATCCTCGACCAGCTGCACGGGACGCGGGCAAGCCACAACAAGTGGGGGTTCCAGTCTGGGTTAGATGGCTCGCCCTGGGACAAGGGTACTTTGGTATGTCCCATTCTTGGAGGCTAGCTCCACCCAGTATGGAGAAGGGATGTTGGTACTCACCTGATACATCCTTTCTCGTAGGGTCTCCCCCCTGATTGGGTTGGCTGGAGTGTCTCTGGTTTTTCTGTATATATGTTGCTTGGGGTTCTACCTTTCCTGTTATCCTTGAATAAATTGACTGGTTCCTTATCTGGAAAAGCACTCTGAGTCTGACCTTCGTCCCTTGTAAAAGAGGGCCTAGGGCACAAGGTGTCATATTTATAGCTTTTAAAAACTCGGTCCTGATTGGCTAGAGGGCAGGTTTAACCCATTCTTGGAGGCTAGCTCCACCCTATGAGAAAGGACATATCAGGTGAGTACCAACGTCCCTTTTCCATATAATTAATATAATTCTTTTCTTTTATTATTGCCTGGTTCATGAACCATCTCTTACTTGCCCTTTTCCTCTCTTTTACTGTAAAGATAATAGGATTGTGGTCAGCCCATATATTTGGTTTTATTTCAATTTCTTGCATATTATTCAATGTTTCTATATCAGTCCAAACCATATCTATTCTCAACCAGGAGTTTTGTGGGGTAGAATGGTATGTGTATTGATTTTCATATGGGTGATTTTCTCTCCAAGCATCTCTAAGATTAAGTTCCCTAGCCAAATCAAAAAATTCATATGGTAATATCTTTCTTTCGTGGTATTTTTTATTCACTGATTTATAATCCAATTTACTATCTAATACAGCATTGAAATCCCCCACTATACAAATATTTTCTTTCTCTAGTTTAACTATTTGATCATATAATTCCTTGTAGTATTCTTTTTGTTTACTATTGGGGGCATAAATGGTTATAAGTATCATTTTCTTCTGATTTATTGAAATCTCTATCATAAGTGTTCTACCATCTTTATCCTGAAATATTTGTTTTGGTTGTAACCAGTTTTTAACATATACTATGATTCCTCTTTTTTTTGAGTCATCCAATGATGTAAACAATTTACCTAGCTTTGGTGCTTCTAATAATTTAACATGGTCTTTTTTGACGTGTACCTCCTGCAAACAAATTATATCTAAATTTTGTTTTTGTAATTTATTAAAGTTTGTCTTCTTTTAATCGGCGAATTTATTCCGTTTATATTGACCGATAAGGTTTTAACTAAATTTTCCATTTTATTGTTTCAATGTTGCTCTTGTTCTCACGCACCGAGTCTCTATTTGGGTCTTACTTTGTTCTTTCTGTTTCTCTAACTTCTCTCTTTCTTCTATACTTTGTTCCTCTTGACTTTGTGTTTCTATTTCTGCACTACTCTCTCCTTCAGATTCTAGGTATTGTTCGATAAATTGATCAGCTTTCTCCAGTGTGTCTATTCTTATTTTTTTGTCCTTCCACGTGATCAGAAGTCCTTCTGGCACTAGCCATCTAAATGGTATTCCTCTTCTTATTAATTTTACTGAGAGATATTGAAAATCCCTCCTTTTTTCCCTTATTCTTTTTGGTATCTGTTTAAGTATTATAATGTCCTTTCCTTTATAATTTATTTGTCCAGTTCTTGTAATTCTGTAAATCTCATCTCTTATATGTTTTTTCGTAAACTTAACATGGATTTCTCTAGATAATTTATGTTTCCTTATATAATTATTCTGGACTCTATAAATCTCATCAATATTAGTTTTTATTTCTTTATCTAATTGAAGGACTTCTGCAAGAATTTCTGACATTAAATTTAAAGTTCTTCCTTTTCTTCTAGGACAGTGGTTCCCAACCTGGGGGTCGGGACCCCTTTGGGGGGTCGAACGACCATTTCCCAGGGGTTGCCCCAGCATCCTCAGCTCCCCCCTCACTGCCACAAGGCTGGCCATATTGGCTCAACTCGCCCAAGCCCTCCAATTGGTCGGGAGAGGTGCCATTCAGTGAGAGGCGTTTGTGATGCCTGGTGACCGAGCTTTGACGGCATCAGCTATGGGGCGGGGCATTGCAAGATTGCGCGCTGGAGAGTACAAGGCAGTGCTTAAGACATCTGTGGCCGCCCCTGTCTCCTGCTTGCAGCGGCAGTTTCTTCCCGTTGGTGTCGAAGGGAAAGGGAGTCACGGGAGGGAATGGCCAGCCAATGATCACTTAAGTTTCACAGCGCATGATGGTGGGAAGGAGGACAGCTGGGTCGGAATCGTCTGTCTGCCCTCTCGCCCTCGGCTGGCACGGAGACCCAGCGAACAAAGAGGCAAATAGGGAGGGTGGGAAGAGAGAGACTGAGAGATATTAGCACAGGGCTAGCCTGATCATACAGCCTCGGTGCTGAGGGCGCCACCGCCGGGGGCAGGAGGAACTAAGCCGCAGGGAACTGGAGAAGGAGGTGGTGCCAGAGCATGGTCCATCGCCGCCGCCCTGCTCCGTTTGATCAGGCTAGCCCTGTGCTAATATCTCTCAGTCTCTCTCTTCCCTCCCTCCCTCCCTGTTTGCCTCTTTCTTCACTGGGTCTCTGCGCCAGCCGAGGGCGAGAGGGCAGACAGACGAGCCTGACACGGCTGTCCTCCTTCCCGCCGTCATGCACTGTGAAACTTAAATGGTTGTTGGCCGGCCGTTCCCCCCATGACTCCCTTTCCCTTCGACACCAGCAGGAAGAAATTGCTGCTGCAAGCCCTAGCTGGCCCAGTTTGCGAGTCCCAGCTGTAGTCGGAGATTTGGGATGTGGCAAGCGAGGAGATGGGGATCCCGGAGGGGGTAGCAGGGAGTGTCTGGGCGGGAGGATTTAATAAAATATAAATAGTTCTTAAAGCAGAAGACATATAAACCTAAGAGGACAAACGGGTGTAAGGAAGGAGAGAGTTTGACGCTTCTCATGAATCAAATTTGCAAAGAATGAAGGAGGAACAGAAGAGTTTGAAGGAATTGTCCTCCAGCCACAAAGGGGAATCTTTGAAAAGGCGGCTGGGCGAGGGGACCATAAGCGCCTTGTGGGACGTCTCACTGCAGGACCCGTGGCTGCGTTACGAGCTCATCCAGTGCATTGGCTCCAGCACTTACGGCAACGTTTACAAGGTGCGCAATGGCGCACCCAGGGCGCACGGCCGGCTTTGGAGAGGGTCCCCCTGGGCGCGCTTGGGGAGGGAAAGGCGCCACCCAGGGCGCACGGCCGACTTTGGAGAGGGTCCCCCTGGGCGCGCTTGGGGAGGGAAAGGCGGAGAGGAGCTGCAGAGGCGGCCGAGTGAGCAGGAAGGAATGAAGGAGGATCCCGAGCCGCCCAAGCCCCGCCTTGCGAGCCCGCCTGGACTCTTCCTCCGCCGCAGATAAGGACATCTGGCAATGCGATGCAGCTGCCGGTCTCCAAGAGGGAGGAGAGAGAGAGCAGGGGGAGGGGGTTTCTAATCAGGGGTCCCTATGACTGGCAGCCCCCACCTTTTTCTTCCAACTCTACCCTTCTCCTGTTGGGCAACTTCTCCAAAGAGCGCTTTTGGAGACGCACAATGGGGAGCAAGGAGTCGTGGACGGGATCGCTGCACGGTGGTGGGGATTTGCAGCACCCCATCTCGCAGGTGGGGTATGGATCGGACTGGGGAAGGGGTGCAGAGGGGTGGGGAGAAGCAGGAAATTATGGCCGGGTTTCCAGGGCTGCTCTCTCCGGGGTGTGTCCGGGTCTCTTGGGGCCAGCCTTTTTTTTTTGCACTGGGAGCTTTCTCCAAAGGGTTGCCCCCAAGCGGAGGGCACCTTTTGGAGAAGGCAAGGTGAGGGTGGGGTGGGCTGGCCGGCTGGCTGGTTCCCCGGACAAGGTCGGCTCTGTGGGGCAGGCTGGCTTTGCTACAAGTGTAGGCAGGGCGGGCAGGATCCCCTCCCTGCTCGCTCCGCTTTCCTGGAGTGACTGAATAACCACAATGTGCTTATTTGTCCGGGTGGCCAGAGAGTTTGGCATGCACAGATCTTGCGGTGCTGAGGGCTAGGAGAGGGAAGAAGAGAAAAGGGAAGGAAGGAAGGAAGGAAGGAAGGAAGGAAGGAAGGAAGGAAGGAAACCAGAGATGGAAGGAAGGAAGGAAGGAAGGAAGGAAGAGAAGGAGAGGAAGGAAGGAAGGAAGGAAGGAAGAGAAGGAGAGGAAGGAATGGAAGGAGAGGAAGGAAGGGAAGGAGAGGAAGAAGAGGAGGAAGAAGAATGTTAGGTGGGAGGGTGGGAGGAAAGAAGCAAGGAAGAGAAAAAAGAGAGGGAAAGAAAGAAAAAGAAAGATAGAAAGAAAAAAGAAATAAAGAAATAAAGAAGAGGAAGGTTGGGAGGGAGGAAGGAAGGAAAAGAAAAAAGCAAGGGAGAGGGAAAAAAGAAAAAGAAAGAAAGAAAGAAGAGGAAGGTTGGGAGGAAGGAAGGAAGAGAAAAAAGTGAGAGAGAGAAAGAAAGAAAGTAAGAAAGAAAGAAACTGTTGAAAGAAGAACCTTGCAAATTAAAATTGTTGTCTTTGCAGGGGTTTTGGGAAGGGTGGGTGAACAGGCCCCATGGGGGAGGAAGGAATATGGGGCTGTTTTAAGAAGAAAGAGCTTAAAAGAGGAAATTGGCTTTGGGGACCCTGGCAATGTTTTTGGAGCAATCATGGGTTTTTTTGCCCCCTGTTTGCCTTCTGAAACTTTGGAGTCCTGGGAGAAAGCTACTAAACAGGGATTACTTTGCTGGAAGCTTATCTGATTTCTAGTTTTTCGCCACTGCAGGCCACAATTTCTCAACCTCAACAACTTGAATATACCTGGACTTCAACTCCCAAAATTCCCTAGCCAGCTTTGCTTTGAATTCTGGGAGTTGAAGTCCAGGCACCTTAAAAGTTGCTGAGATTGAGAAATATTGCTGTACACTTGTTGGTTATCAAGTCTCAATACAGAAGTAGACTTGTTGTGGAAGATGATATTCCTTGTGCTCTTGCAAAGACTGGCCCGAGAATTTCTGATCTGGCATAATTATATATTGCTTTTGTGATTAATCGCTATGCTTTAATTATGTTCAATTTGTAACAATGAAAATACATCCTGCATATTAGATATTTACATTACAATTCATAACAGTAGCAAAATTACAGTTATGAAGTAGCAACGAAAATAATTCTATGGTTGGGGGTCACCACAACATGAGGAACTATATTAAGGGGTCGCGGCATTAGAAAGGTTGGGAACCACTGTTCTAGGACATTCTGAAATCTAAGGTAATATGATGCTTTTTCAAATTTGAGCTGTGAGATCGCCCCCTCTAATTTCCTATTTACCATTCTCAAGTTTTCTTCTGTTGCTTCCTGTCTTTTTTCCACTTTCTCTGTTTTTTTTACTATTGTTTTTATTTGTTGTTCATGGTTAGCTACTATTTCTTGTATATTTTCCATTTTATTATCTAATTTCTTAATATCTCCCTTGACCTCTTCAAAATTCCCTTTCATCTCCTCATGGTTATTTTCTATTGTTTCTTGTGTTTTTGTCATTTTCTTTGTGATGTAATCATAAATTCCTGTATTCTATCAAGTGAGGCCTGCATAGATTGTAAAGTAGGTACTTGTCCCTGTTTTTCTATTGTTGTCATTTCTGTTAGTAAACTTTGTCCTGCCGGTGATGCTGCTGTCAAAGCTGTTTTCTTTATAGTTTTTATCACCGTTGTTGAGGACATTTGTACTTTTTAAAAGAAATTATTCCACACTTTCATATAACCACTTCGTAACTTCTATTCTCCTTCCTTTGTACTAATTGTTGCCTTATACCCTTTTATATCTTATTCACAGGACAATCAATAACAATATTCTAAATCCACTATAAACAATATTCTGGTTCTCATGTTATTTATAATCCTTAATTCCAAATTCCTGTATATTATTCTCTGAAACACTCAATTAATCAAATTAATCAATCTCTATGGTAATCAATCAATCAACCCAACAATAAAGTATCTTACAATAACTTATCACTATATATTAAGTTTAACCTTTGATAAATATTTCAATGTTTCAGTGTTTCGGTTTAACCAATTAAATATAGCTTTTTTAAAGTATAAGTCAAAATTATATATTCCAGTCTCAAAGAGTTCCTTTTCTTTTCTTTATATAACTATTATCCAGAAATGTATTATTATTATTTTTTCCACAAAGAAACAATCAATATATTCCTCAGTTAATTTTCCAAAATGTCACCTGTTTCAAGAACTGTACAGTCACTTTCTCTCTTTTTTTTAGTTCTCAAATTGTATTCCTCTGTCTGTCTCTGGAGTATATCTCCTCTTTCTGTAGCAGATCAAAAGTTAAACAACAGTCTCAAATGTGTATTTTAATCTTTGTATCAATCTTCCGGCCGTAGTTGTTAAAAAGTATCTCCTTGTCAAGTGTTCAACTCTTTCCAAAATGTTGCTGTCAGAAAACTCAGTGTCACTGTTATTCTTTCTTTCTCACCGTCTTGCTTCCACAGAAATCACAAAGTCAATACCTTCACTGTTCTTACGTTTTTGTTGTTATTCAAACCCAAAAAGTCTCGCTATTAAAGTTTACAACAGCAATTTTTTTCTTAGTCCTTCTTCAATCCCTTTTTTTACGATATCTTCTCTTATTACTCCTTACCACTCATGTGCCGCCCGTTCCTCTCAGGAGAGTCTCACTTTTCCGCCTTTACTATTCCACCTCCGATTCTGGTAGGTTTCAGCACTTTTAAGGCTTGGTAGGAGAAGTTCGTCAAGCATTTACCGTTTCACTCTCGCTTTTCTTCCTCTACATAAAGATCAGATCACCATGGGCTGGCTCTGCTACCCGGCCCAGTGAGAACGCTATGTATAGCCTGCAGGGAGGGAGGGGGACCAGTGGGGGAGGGGAGGGGATCTCTGGAGGGGACGAGAGCCGGAGCATCTTGGTCATTTATTTATTATTTATTTATTATTTATTTTGTTATTCTTATATGCCGCCCAACTCCCGAAGGACTCAGGGCGGCGTACAACATAAGAGATACAAGAATAGACAAAATTTCAACAATTTAAAAACAGTACAAAATTTAAAAAAAAAACAGTATAAAAGCAACAACAACATCCATCCATTCAACCACATACATACTTGGGGGGTAAGCTCAAATGGTTAAGCTGTCCCCCCCACCTGCAGGAAGAGCCAAGTCTTAACGGCCTTTCGGAAGGCCAGCAGAGTGGGGATGGTTCGGGTCTCTGGGGGGAGTTGGTTCCAGAGCACGGGGCCAGCCACAGAGAAGGCCCTCCCCCTGGGGCCCGCCAGCCGGCATTGCTTGGCCGACGGGACCCGAAGGAGGCCAACTCTGTGGGCCCTAACCGGTCGGAGGGAAGTGTGAGGCAGAATGCGGTCCCGGAGATATCCTGGTCCTAAGCCATGAAGGGCTTTAAAGATGGTGATCAACACCTTGAATTGGACCCGGAGACCGATGGGCAACCAATGCAGCTGGCGGAGAATCGGTGTCACGTGGGTGTACCTCGGCACACCCACCACAGCACGTGCAGCCGCATTTTGCACCAACTGAAGTCTCCGGATACTCTTCAAGGGTAGCCCCATGTAGAGCGCATTGCAGTAGTCCAAACGCGAGGTGACAAGGGCATGAGTGACCGTGAGTAAAGCCTCCTTCTCCAGATATGGCCGCAACTGGTGCACCAGGCGAACCTGTGCAAAGGCCCCCCTAGCCACAGCAGAAAGATGATGATCTAATTTTAGCTGTGGATCTAGGAGGACCCCCAAGTTGCGGACCTGGTCTGAGGGAGTCAGTTTCGCACCCTCGAAGACCAAGGAGGGACAGTTATCATGGTCCTTAGGGGGCATTATCCACAGCCACTCGGTCTTGTCGGGATTAAGTCTGAGTCTGTTCCTCCCCATCCAGATCTTAACGTCGTCCAGGCATCGGCACATTACATCAACTGCCTCCCTGAAGTCAGACGGGGTGGTGATGTACAGCTGGGTGTCGTCAGCGTACTGATGGAAACACACCCCATGCCTGTGGATGATCTCACCCAACGGTTTCATGTAGATGTTAAACAGGATGGGAGAGAGAACCGACCCCTGGGGCACCCCACATAGTAGGGGCCTGGGGGACGATCTCTGCCCTCCTGCCAACACCGACTGCATCCGATCGGCGAGATAAGAGGAGAACCACCGCAAAACGGTGCCTCCCACTCCCAACTCGCCGAGCCGATGCAGAAGGATACCATGGTCGATGGTATCGAAAGCCGCTGAGAGGTCAAGTAGCACCAGGATGGAGGAGTTCCCCCCATCCCGGGCCCGCCAGAGATCATCCATCAGGGCGACCAAGGCAGTTTCTGTACTGTAGCCGCGCCTGAAACCCGACTGATAAGGATCTAGATGATCTGTTTCATCCAGGAGCTGCAGAAGCTGGGTCATAATGGGGAGAGGCAGATATGGCGGGAGCAGAGGGCTGGGCCGCTTTTGGGGAATAAGACCTCGCTGTTTACAAGCGATCCCTTGTTCCGGCCCCTCCGATGTAGTTCCATCTTGCTCAACCCGAGTACCTGGCAACCAGGGTTTTCAGGGCCCTGGGCTCAGGATGCTGCTGCTTAATGCCAGGTCAATTGTCAACAAAGCCCCCCTGATACGTGATTTAATCACAGAAGAGGGGGCGGACCTGGTATGTATAACTGAGACCTGGCTGGACCAGGAGGGAGGAGTAGCTCTCTCCGAGATATGCCCAGACGGGTTCTCAGTGCAGCATCATTCATGACCCCAGGGAAGGGGAGGAGGAGTGGCTATTATAACGCGCCGGAATCTGCATCCTTGTAGGATCCCTGCCCCGGAGATCGTCGGGTGTGAGACGCTCCTTCTGAAGTTGGACTTAGGCGTCCAGGTGGGCCTTTTGTTAGCGTACCTGCCTCCCAGCTACATTACTAAGGCCCTGCCTGAGCTGCTTGAGGCCGTAGCCAGCCTGGTGGTAGAGTTCCCCAGGCTTATGGTGCTGGGGGACTTTAATCTGCCTTTGGCTGGCGAAACCTCTGGTGCAGCTCAGGAGTTCATGGATTCCATGACAACCAGGGACCTGACCCAAGTAATCCAGGGTCCGACTCATGAGGGAGGCCACACACTTGACCTAGTGTTTCTTTCGGGGCAGTGGAGAGATGATCTGAAGACGGGATATAATCACCACCCCGTTGTCATGGTCAGATCATTTCCTACTGAGGTTGGATTTCGCAGCCCCATTCCTCCCCTGCAGGGAGGCAGGACCGACTAGGTGGTTCCGCCCCAGGCGCCTAATGGAGCCGGAAGGATTCCAGAGGGAACTTGGGGAAATACCTGAAACCCTGGTACACAATTCAGCTGAGACCCTGGTGGCTGCCTGGAACACCACAGCATCAGGGGCATTAGACCGGATTGCGCCTTTGCGACCTCTCCGTGGCAGTGGATCCCGGAAAGCCCCCTATCTATCTTCTCTCTCTCTTTCCCTCCCTCTCCCTCTCATCTCTCCCTTTCCACCTCTTTATCTCTCTCTCTCTCTCTCTCTCTCCATCCATATCTATCTATCTATCTATCTATCTATCTATCTATCTATCTATCTATCTATCTATCTATCTATCTATCATCTATCTATCTATCATCTATCTATCTTCTCTCTCCCTCCCTCCCTCCCTCCCTCTCCCTCTCCCTCATCTCTCCCTTTCCATCTCTTTATCTCTTTCCATCCATATATATCATCTATATCTATCTGTCTGTCTGTCTGTCTGTCTGTCTGTCTGTCTGTCTGTCTGTCTGTCTATCATCTATCTTCTCTCTCTCCTTCCCTCTCCCTCTGCCTCTCATCTCTCCCTTTCCATCTCTTTATCTCTCTCTCTCCAGCCATATCGTCTGTCTGTCTGTCTGTCTGTCTGTCTGTCTGTCTGTCTGTCTGTCTGTCTGTCTGTCTGTCTATCTATCTATCTATCTATCTATCTATCTATCTATCTATCTATCTATCTTCTCTCTCTCTCTCCCTCTCATCTCTCCCTTTCCATCTCTTTATCTCTCTCTCTCCAGCCATATCGTCTGTCTGTCTGTCTGTCTGTCTATCTATCTATCTATCTATCTATCTATCTATCTATCTATCTATCTATCTATCTATCTATCTATCTATCTATCTATCTACTCTCTCTCTCTCCTTCCCTCTCCCTCTCATCTCTCCCTTTCCATCTCTTTATCTCTCTCTCTCCATCCATATCTCTATCTATCTATCTATCTATCTATCTATCTATCTATCTATCTATCTATCTATCTATCTATCTATCTATCTATCTATCTATCTATCTATCTATCTTCTCTCTCTCTCCCTCTCATCTCTCCCTTTCCATCTCTTTATCTCTCTCTCTCCATCCATATCTATCTATCTATCTATCTATCTATCTATCTATCTATCTATCTATCTATCTATCTATCTATCTATCTATCTATCTATCTATCTATCTATCATCTATCTTCTCTCTCTCTCCCTCTCCCTCTCCCTCTCATCTCTCCCTCTCCATCTCTTTATCTCTCTCTCTCTCTCTCTCTCTCCATCTCCATCTCCATCTCCATCTCCATCTCCCTCCATCCCTCCATCCCTCCATCCCTCCCTCCATCCATCCATCCATCCATCCATCCATCCATCCATCCATCCATCCATCCATCCATCCATCCATCCATCCATCTATCTATCTATCTATCTATCTATCTATCTATCTATCTATCTATTTTTGGTGGCTGCGGGGGCCGGTGGGAGGGTCGGAGTGAAGCAAAGCAAGAAGGGACGCCTTCCGCTCCACCTGCCCTCTCAGGCCCCGAGCGTGGTGGCGTGTATGCGGGCACGGGAAGGAGGTGTGAGGAGGAGCACAAGAAAACCTGAGCTGCCTGGTGCGCCTCGGCCCTGGACTGGGAAGCTCCGTGTCGGAGGTGCTGGAGAGGCAACCGCTCCCCCTCCTGCTGCTGCTGCAGCCCACGTTTTGGCCATGCTGCTGCAGCGAGGGGCTAGAGGGGTGCTGCTGCTTTCAGTGCCAATGCTGGCACTCCTCCTCCTGGGCTGCTGCTGAGCATGATTGATCTGCTGGCCACGAGACAGAGGAAGAGGCTGCCCCGCTGCAGAAGCAGGCGGGATTGAAGGGGACCTGCCTTGCCTTGCCGTGGGAAGGACTGCGGCTCTTTGGCCACCTCCTGCGTTGCATCCACTGCCTTCCCGTTTGATCTTCTGCCCACATCCCCTCCCGTGCTAAAATGGGACGGCCGGCCGGGTTTCTTTTCTGCTTTAAAGGGCTTTGTGTGGGAAGGAGGGGGGGTCTCTGCTTGGCTTTCCCCCCTCTCCTCAGGCGCAGCTGGGGTGGGGGTGTGAGGCATGCGCATGATTCAGGCTGGGGGGAGGCGGAATCTCTGTTCCACAAGAAAAATCCTGGCGCGCGAGGGCAGGCGGAGGCAGGGGGCTCTGCCAATGCCAGCTGCTGCTGCCCCTCCTCAATGCTTCTGGTGTGCGAGGCTGCTCTGGACCCTGGCTCGGGGAGATGATTCATTTCTTGCAGGGGAGGCTTTCAGACACTTGGCTTAACTCCTGCCTCCCCAGCTAGAACGAGCGAGCGAACCATCCAATCCTTGTGAGAAGGGGAGATGAGCCCTGTAGCTTGTCCTTCAGCCCCCACCCCCCAGAAGGTGCCCTCCTTCTCCCCTTCAAAGGCTAGGGATGGGCGGGGGGGGGTTTCAGAGTGGCATGGAGCGTTCTGGATGCCGGAGGATGCAACATTTCACATCCTGCCCTGTAGTCCTCTTGGAAACTAGGAAGAGTCCCTGGGCTAGGCAAGGGAAGGGAGGGTGATGGGCGGGGCAGTCAGTGATGGGACAGGGAGCCGTGGCAGAGGGCCCAAAGAGCCACTTTTGGCTTGCGAGCCGCAATTTCCGACCCCTGCTGTAGCCTGATGTCTTGCACCACACAAATAAGTTGATCTAGCAACACGTCGTCTAGATCGTGGAAATCACAGTGCATTGCTGCTTTTCTAAACGCCGCGAGGTACTGGTTGATCGACTCTCCATCGCGTTGCAGCCGCTGACAGAACTCATTTTGGTGGACCACCTTGGACGGTACTGGCGCGTAGTGTGTCTGGAGCATGTTCTGTAGTGTTTGCCAGGGAACCGTTTCCACCGGCGTTGGCTCGGCTAGTGACTCAGCCGTGTTGAAGACTTCATGCCCGCAATGGCTCAGGAACAGGGCTTACTTCCTATTGTCGGTGAGGCCTTGTAGGTTGTTTGCTTCTAGGAAGCACCGGAACCTCGTCATGTAGGACCCCCACTTCTCTTTGGCCGTGTCGAAAGGAGCCAGCGGGTGGAACACTGACATGGCTTGCTAGAAGGCAGTTTGAATTTGCCGTGCAAAATGGCCTTCGTTCACGTTCCCGCCAGGCTGGAATCTTCGGCGCTGTTTGGAATTCCTCTTCAGTATCCCACTTTCGTCGCCAATGTTAAGTCCTGGTACTGAAGAGGCTGGAGACAGTAGTGTGGCTAACAGCTCTTTATTGAAGTATAGTCAGAATCCAGCAAAGGAACCATAAATAGAGGGCTGCCGGCTGGTTCAACCAATCAGTGGTTCCCATTTTCCCGCTCTGCAAAGCGGACCTTGGTGTAAACAGCTTAACTTCAGTTTAACTTCAATACATAACATCCATGTTGGAAACCAACAGCATCTCTAGAGATGGTTGGAATATTCCACAGGGCAGGAACCACAACAGTGGAAGTATACTTCCTGAGTCCTGATGGATGACTTTGTTTGATTGAGGGGCCAAAAGTGATTCAATTCTGCCTGGTTTTTCTTGGAGGGGTAAATGCCATGTGAGAGATTAGATCCTTCCAATAATCTGACTATATATATATATATATATATATATATATATATATATATATAATTTATATATTTACATATTTACATATTTATACAGTATATTTACATATTTACATATTTGGGTCAGTTACATTATTTCTTAGATATTGGCAATAGAAGGGATTCAAAGAATGATTCAACATTGCATTGCTGAATCATTTTGCATTTTTTAAAAGACTTTGAACCTAAGTTTCTTAAATCATGTGGAATTGCACCATTCGAAAAGGAGGAAAACAAATCCACTGAATGTGACCTTGACTACACCAGAAGTTGTTCTTTGGGCCAAACACTGAATACAATTCCAAGCTAATTTAAGATAAGTGGCATTAGAACTCAACAAAGGAAAATTAGCACATTATTATATTATACTATGTAGGCTACCTCACTTACTGTTTAGGAACCTAGAAATATAAAAGTATAATTAAAAACGCGTAAAGTTAAATATAACTTTCAGTAACTTTCCTTTAAATCTAGCTATTTTAACAGAGATCTTTATTGATAACTTACATTTCACTGTGTGTTTTTCCTTTTACAATTACTGTTTTAGACTAATGATGAGATAGGTGTCAAATAAATTTAATAGATTATTAATTTAAATCCTGTTATTTTGAAATTTCATGTCTTACTCTCTTGGTTTTAACAGGCCATCAGTTTTACAAGTTGAAATTCCAGAACTTGATTCTGGAGATTATGATGGTGGTGGTGGTACTAGTGCTCAACAGAGACATCCCTTAACAGTGCACTTTCCAGAAGGCAATAGAATTGAAATAACACCAGAAGGAAACTGCATTGGATTCAGCTGCCACATCAATTTCATTTCTTCAAAGCCATTGTCTTTTTTGAAGAATTTATTCTTTGTTGATGAAGAAAGAAACAGGTAGCTGCAATATGACTTCTTAGATAATTATGTAACTTAACACATTTCAGGGCTCAACATTACTTTGTTTTATTTATATGAAATTATATGCATAATTTGAAATGTTTTATGTACCCATATTTCATTGCTAAAATACTAACAATTTTGGCTAGTATAAAAGAAATAATGTAATACTACTTACTTTAGAAGAGTGTCAGCATATACCATCTGTTATAGGTTTTTGTTCAAAAGTTAGTATATAGAAAGAAATACATGAGGGGAATTATTCATTCTCCATGAGGGTTGAAGCTAGCATTCAGATAGGGTTGTTCTTGGCCAATCACAATGAGGACTGAGTCTGCCAATCAAATTAAACATTCCCGTCCAAGATCTTGGATGTATTCCCCAGTTTAAACTCAGTCCTTCACGAGGTTAGACGTGTTGAAAAGAGCTCCTATTCTGAATGCTAGTTTCAAATCTCATTGTTGGCTTTTTGTGTAAGTTTATTTTTCTGTCTTTGTTCCTTTAACCCTCCACCTCCCCCCTCCGGCTCTGCCTGGCTGGCAGCCTGGCTTATCTAGTCCCCTGCAAGATCTACCTATTTATTTGGGACCAAAGTAGTGCTTGCACTCTGGAGTCCTTTGGGCGCAGGGAGAAGAGGATATCTCTGGCTGGGGGCTCAGTTTGACTAGCCCTTGCGGCCATAAGTGAGAGGGGGCAATAGCGTGCCTTTGCGGAAGACCGCCAAACAGCTGTTACTCAGCCAACTGCTGAGCTTGCTATGGGTCGGGCCACCCAGACGGTTAATTTTCGCGCCAAAAGTCACCGGAAGTGACCCGGCGGCCATTTTTTCTGCCGTTTAAGCCGCGTTTCCTTGCTGCACACAGAGGGAGAGCCATGGCAGATGTATCTCCTCCAGCCTCGACCGCTAAGCCTACAGGCAAGAAGTCCCATAAATCTGATAAGGAGGCTTCCACTCAGAAAGGGACAGAGAAGGCACGCAAGGCGAGATCCACTTCCTCCTCTAAGGCAGCTGAGAATGTGGATAAAAAGCGCGATTGCTCATCCCGCAAGCCAGTAGAGGCAGCAGAGAGGAGGTCAATTAATCTGCAGCCTCCTGGGAAGACTTCAGAGTCAGCAGGGGAGGACATTAACAAATTGGACTCTCCAGCCAGGGCACTTGTTAACACTAATGTCTGGGGGGAGTCAGCACAGGGATCTTCTTTTCCCCTCCTCCAGCCTCCTCTCCAAGGGCAATGGTCCAGATGCCTGTGGTACAGTAGGGGCAACCAAGCAACCTGTCTTTACTGAGCAGGTAGCAAAACTGGACGTGATCCCAGCCCCACAGTTATTTGTGGATAATGTCCAGCGACAATATACGGCTCCTGCCTCAGGTCCTATGCCCTCAGCATCAGACAAGAAATTCTTTAATGTGGCTAACGAGTTGGTCTCCCTACTGGTCCCACCAACAGTTGATGTCCCAGTAACATCTCTACATTCACCCAACTCAATCCCAGGGAAGCGGAGGAGCTGTTGAAACCGGATGACCGTCGTTTGGAACAGATCCTTCTGAAATCTCACCAGGCGGCAGCGTGGGCAGTACGAGCTTCATCGTCCGCATCATTTTTTGTCTGGTCATCTCTACTGTGGCTATGACATCTACAAGAACAGGTGCCACCCTCAGAGCTGTGCACTCATCAAGACCTCAACAAAGTCATTGCGGCCACGCAATTTGCGGCTGATGCTACACTCAGAGCGGCCCGTTTTGCAACGAAATTGATGATGGCTTCTACTGTTGGACGCAGAGTCAACTGGCTTCGCAACTGGTCAGCCGACACCCGCCAAAAGTGGCGGTTGGCTACCAAGCCCATTGCTGGGCAGTTAATATTTGGGGAGATCCTGGATCCGATCTTGGTCAAGTCCAAGGACCATAGAAAGGTGCTCCCTTCCTTCAGTAAGAAGGGGGTTTTCCGCCAAACTCCCTACTTTCAGCGGCCCTTTCGACAGGCTGACCTGGGTTCCAGTTCCTCCTGAACCCCAGGTCAGTACGGGGCAAGACCTTATTACACAGACAGGTCTGCCAGGGGGCAGACCTGTCAAGTGACCCTTTAGGGGATGGGGATCTCATTTTCCCAGACGATCCAAGTAGGGAAGATAAGGACCTACCCATAGGAGGTAGGCTCTCTCTATTTGCAGATGTATGGGACGAGATAATGCAGGATGCATGGGTTAGAAGTACCATCCATCAAGGATTATCCTTAGAATTTGTAGTGAAACCCCCTTTTCGTTTTATCCCCTGTCCTGTGTCTAGGGTACCAGCAAAAATCACGGCCCTGATGGAATGGGCAGTGAACCACTTGTTAGCTATCAAAGCTATTGAACCGGTCCCTAAAGATCAAAGAGGCTTCGGGTTTTATTCTATCTTATTTCTGGTCCCGAAGTCCTCCAGAGGTTGGCACCTGATCCTAGACCTCAAATGCCTTAATAGATACATTAAGTATCATAAATTTAAAATGCAGTCTCTTCGTTCCTTGTTGAGAGGCGTTCACTGTTAATGTATTAGCAGAGTATTCCTTGTGTTACCAAGGTTGTGCATACAGAAACGTTTAGATTGAGATCAGTTGTGAATAAGTACTCAGCCGCACACATATACACTAACTTGAGTTAAAGTTTACTTTAAGAAATAGCATTTTCCTATAAACAGTCCAAAGTCATACACTTAATAGTCATAATAACAATCCAAATATTATCAAGTACAAATACATTTTAGCTATAATACATAACTACAACACAGAGAGAAATGCAGAGCATACATACACAATGTCTTGCTCTAGTGAGTAGCAGAGAACACAATGAGTAGCAGAGACAATGACAAACAGAGAGGGACTCCCAGAGAAATAAGCTGTGAACTTTAGCTTCCTCTTGTGGCAGTCTGCAACACCTCAGCTAAACAGACATAGTTCTGTTAAAAGCTAGACATACATTGTCTACCCAATCGTTATGGACAGAGACCTAACATTCTCCCCTTTGGGTAGGTCAATATATAATACCTTACATCTTTAAACCATAGTTTTCACAACACTCTTTGTGTTTAATTGCACCTTGCGCTTTAGTGAAATGATCTGCAATATTTGTTCAGTCATGCAGTATTCCAACTTAACCATTTTATTTTGAACACATTGTCTAACATTCAGATATCTCAAATCAGTATGTTTTGACCTTGTTTTCACAGCTAAACTATTAGCCATACTAATGGCAGATTGATTGTCTTCATACACAATAAATGGCTCCTGTACAGTAATTCCTATATCCTTTAACAATTGTTTATAATACACCAATTCTGTACACATTAATGATAAACTCGAGAATTCTGCTTCCATAGTGGATAAACTAATATGTTGTTGCCTAATAGATTTCCACCCTATTAAAGCATTACCCAACATTACCACTATACCTGATGTCGATTTGCGAGTCATTGCATCAGTAGCAAAACTTGCATCAGCATATGCAGTTTACACTAATTCATTTCTCGGTTCTAAATATAAAGAATAATGTATTGTGTGCTTTAGGTATCTAAGTATTCGTTTAGCTGCTTGCCAATGCCTTTCATTTGGTTCAGCATTATATCTAGCCAGTTGATTTATGCTGTAAGATATATCTGGTCTAGACCAATTACTCAAATATGAAATACTACCAATTAGAGACTGATATATCTCCTTATCAAACACAGGACATTTACTATCACTATTTGTAAATCTCTGATCCATTGGTGTCTTAGCAGTTTTACAATTCTCCAGGTTATATCTTTTTAACAATTGGCTAATCTTCTTAGCTTGCGAAATTTGGAATCCTCTATTTGTCTTCATTATATCAAGACCTAAATAATGTTTAATTTCTCCTAAATTTCTAATCTTGACCTTTCTTTGTAATTCAGAAACAATATCATTTGCTTCTTGTTCAGTCTTTGTTATAATCGCTATATCATCTGTAAATAATAGCAACAGAGAAATCAAACCATCTTTCTCTCTCCTAAATAAACAAGGATCAGCTATACCAGCTTTAAAATCCATGGAAACTAATTCTTTTACAATGCATTTATTCCATTCATAACCTGATTGCTTTAAACCATAAAGACTTTTCTTTAATTTCCAATAATCATTTTTTCCATCATCTTTTAAACCTAATGGCTTTCTCATATAAATGGTATGTTGTAAAGGTGCATGTAGATATGCAGTTTCAATATCTACATGATTAATTATGCATTTATTTTTAGCTGCCCAAACTAATGCTCCTCTCAATGTATTTGCTCTCAGACTAGGTGCAAATACCTCATCATAATCCTTATCTGATTGAGCAAACCCCTGAGCAACTAATCTTGCTTTATGGGTAACAGTGCCATCCACACCAGTCTTTAATTTATACACCATCTGCAACCTATTGCACGCTCACCTGGTGGTAACTTTACATCTTCATATACCTCAAGATCCTTTAAAGATTTTAATTCCTTATTCATAGCTTCCTGCCAAGCTACCTGTTCCTTTGTTGGATACAGCTTAATTTCATTATAATTAGATGGTTCCACATTAATCTGGCATACAATACTTGCCTGATATCTATCAGGTGGACGTCTCTCCCTAGTCGACCTCCTAGGCAATTTAGTACAAGTTGTTGGAATTTCCTCTTCCTTTTCCTCCCCTATCGAAGTATCTTCTACATCATCCATAGATGGTTCTTCCATAGATGATTCCTCTATTGAGGATTCTTTCACTATCCTATCATCAGTACTATTCTTATCAGAATCATCAGGAAACAATGGATCCTCAACAACAATACTATCTTGTTCCTTATATTCCTGTTCCAGTTTACTCCATCCAACATGCTCAAGGAATTTAGCACTTGCACTACAATATACTCTAGTAGTACCTGGCTCCCAGAATCTAAATGATCTATGATTAGATTCATACCCTACAAAACATAATTTCCGTGCTCTATGTTGTCCCTTTCGCCTTACTTGTGTGGGAATATGCACCCATGCTGGTGCACCAAATGTATGCAAATAACTAAGATTTGGTTTCCTACCATACCAACGAGTAAATGGCAATTCACCAGTTGTTGCATTTACTACATTGTTCAAAACATGGTTAGCACACATTATAGCTTCACCCCAGAGCCTCTCTGGTAAACCAGAATCTGAAATCATAGTTCTAGACCAGTGGTTCTTAACCTGGGTTCGATCGAACACCAGGGGTTCGGTGAGTCAGTCTCGCGGATTCGGCGGAGGTCAAGACACACACCCGACTCATATGATTCGTGATGAATATTTTATTTTTCCAATTAAGAAGGGTTCAGTGAATGCGCATATGAAACTGGTAGGGGTCAGTACCTCCAACAAGGTTAAGAACCACTGTTCTAGACATAGCCTGTAATGTCTGACCTCTACGTTCAATATGCGCATTATGTTGTGGCCGATAAGGAGCAGAACGCTTATGTTCAATACCAGCTCTCTTTAGCATATCTTCAAATCTCTTATTGGTAAACTCAGTACCGTTATCTGTTACTAAACTAACCAGTTTCTTATTCAGTTTTCGTTCAACAAACCTTAACCAGTTTACAAAATGCTGATATGTTTCTGTTTTTCTTTTCATCAGATAACAGAAACCATATCTAGAAAAATGATCAACTATGCTCAATATATAACAGGCTCCACCTAAACTGGGTTTCTTAGGGCCAATGAGATCAGCAAATACAACCTCTAATGGTTCCTTGGTTTTAAATCCATTTAACCTGTTTGCAGGAATTACCTTGCTCTTTTCCTGATTGCAAGCATTACAATTTAAATATCTTGCACAAGGTTTTAATTTTATACCATTAGATAACTCAACAGTTTTCTTTAAAATTTTGAAATTCAAATGTCCCATATGTCTATGGAGCAAATAAATACATTTGTCATGAGGCTTTCTATTTTCATAAACTGAATTAGCCTTATTTAATGGATTATCTTGGATAATGTATAAGCCATCATGCAATCTTGCAGTAACTCTTTTACCTTGTTTTTCAATTAAACATTTATCTCCCTGAAAAGTTACCACAAACCCTGCTTTTACCAATTCTCTCACAGATAGTAAGTTATATATAAGGTTAGGTACATATAAGATTGGTAAACTTTCATTAATACATGAACAATATGCATTACCTTCTCCAGATACTCTCAATTTCCAGCCATTTGCTAATGATACATGCTGGTTACTTTTAGTCATATTAACAAATCTCTCTTTACTTTTAGTTATACACAGAGATGCCCCACTGTCTATTATCCAGATATCATGGCTTACAGTTTTATTTGTACTTTATATAGCTACACTAACATCATTATAAGCTCTCTGCATATTACTAGCATTCTGCTTTTTACCCATTTTACAGAATGTGGCTATATGACCCTTAGCCCCACAAGAATAACATTTCCTAACAATATATGCAATTGAAGACAGTTTTTCTTCCTGTGGTTGTTTCTCTCTCAGTTGTTTTCTATCTTGCCTTCTTCTAGACTCTTCTAACAGTCTTCCTATTATGCCAGTCAATGTCAGTTCATCTCTGTTCAAAACTTCCAGTGAAGACACATAATCATCATAAGAGTCATCCAAAGAAGAAAGAATAATATAAACTTGATGCAACTCTGAGAAAATCAGTTCTTTTTCATGTAGCTCTTGTAATGTTCTCTTCATAAACTCCAAATGAGCTAACATGTCACCACCTTTTAACAAACGTGCTCTGAACAGTTTATGTGTAAGGTGTATGTGCGCACCAACACTATCTCAAACATAAAGTCTCTTTAAGGTATTCCAACACTTGGCAGCAGAATCTTCACCATGAATATGGACCAGTTGCCGATCACTCAGTGTCAGTCCAATAATACTAAGAGCCTTTTCATTATCCCGGTTAAAGTCAGCTATTTTCTTCTTATCTTCATGATTTGTTGGATCCCAAGCAGTTATATCAGGTGGATTATTAACCACAGTCCATAATCCTTCTTTACGCAAAAGTAAGCTGCACTTCATAGACCAGGAAACATAGTTAGTTCCATCTAACCTGGTTATCAGGGATAAGCTAGTTGACTGTTCTTGTGCCATTGTTAATTTAACAGTAAACCACAAGTTAGCTGTCTGAGTATGAAACTGAATATTCACACTAACTCTCAATATCTCTCTGGGCCCATAACCAGTGTTAATGTATTAGCAGAGTATTCCTTGTGTTACCAAGGTTGTGCATACAGAAACATTTAGATTGAGATCATTTGTGAATAAGTACTCAGCCACACACAGATACACTAACTTGAGTTAAAGTTTACTTTAAAAAATAGCATTTTCCTATAAACAGTCCAAAGTCATACACTTAATAGTCATAATAACAATCCAAATATTATCAAGTACAAATACATTTTAGCTATAATACATAACTACAACACAGAGAGAAATGCAGATCATACATACACAATGTCTTGCTCTAGTGAGTAGCAGAGAACACAATGAGTAGCAGAGACAATGACAAACAGAGAGGGACTCCCAGAGAAATAAGCTGTGAACTTTAGCTCCCTCTTGTGGCAGTCTGCAACACCTCAGCTAAACAGACATAGTTCTGTTAAAAGCTAGACATATATTGTCTACCCAATCGTTATGGACAGAGACCTAACATTCACCAGGGGGATTTCTTAGCTTCCCTCGATTTGACTGAAGCATATCTTCACATTCCTATTAGACTAGGCGATAGACAGTATCTCCGTTTTTCCTTTGCAGGATATCATTTTCAATACAGGGCTCTTCCCTTTGGGCTTTCCTCGGCTCCTCGGGTCTTCACCAAGATCCTTGCGGCCTTGGAGGCCAACTTACGTTCCCAGTATGTCAGAGTGCAGTGCTACCTGGATGACATTCTCCTTCAGGCATCTTCGCTTTCCCTTACGAGGCACCATCTCCAGGTAGCACTGGATATCTTGCATCAACATGGTTTCTCAGTCAATAAAGCAAAGAGCTGTTTCATTCCTTCCAATTCCATTCTTCATTTAGGAACTGTCATAGACTCTCTGGAATGCAAGGTTTATCTTTCTCAGGAGCGACAGATCAGTATTCGGAATTTAATTACCCAAATTTTGCAACAACCTAGAGTGCCCATTGCTCTCTTAGCCATGCTCCTGGGAAAGATGATCTCTTGTCTGGATATTGTGCCCTAGGCACGGTTACATTCCAGGGAGCTTCTGTGGTTCCTGTTGCCTCTTCAGAAGGCAGGCAGGGGGACCTCACTGGCTAAGGTCATTCTTCCATCCTCGGTTAAGAGGTCTCAACTTTGGTGGCAGTCCCTGGCGCTATCCCAGGGTTCATTCTTTTTACCCCAGGATAGAATTGTTGTCACTACGGATGCGAGTCTTGCAGGCTGGGGGGTCCACGTGGAGGGCCAATTAGCGCAGGGGGTTTGGTCCAGGGAAGAGGCCAGCTCTCCTATCAATGTTTTGGAGCTCAGAGCCATCTTCCTCGCCATCAAACACTTCCACCGAAGGTTAAGAGGGAGCCATATCCTGGTGTTAACAGATAATATCACAGCAAAGGCGCATGTAAATAAACGGGGGTACCCATTCAGCAGTTTTATTTAGAGAAGCTCTACGCTTAGGGCTCTGGGCTGAGAAACGGCTTCTATCCATATCTGCTGAGTATATCTCTGGGGAAGCAAACAAGCAAGCAGATTGGTTAAGCCGATTGGAGATAGACCAAACAGAGTGGCAGTTGCACCCTGAGGTTTTTAGAGCGATCATGGACAGATTTGGCCTGCCCCTAATTGATTTGTTTGCAACTCCACAGAATGCCCAACTCCCATGATATTTCTCCCGGTTCCCATCCTCGGGAGTGGAAGCTGTCAACGCCCTATGGACTCCTTGGCCCAAGGGCCTCTTGTACGCATTCCTGCCCCTCCCCTTACTTCCCAGGGTCATACAACGGGTGTTGCAACACTCAACTGAGGTCATATTGGTGGCCCCACACTGGCCTTGGTGGGTCTGGTTTGGTGACCTTCAGTTTCTCTCCCGAGCACCACCATGGAGACTTCCGAGCCGTCGTGATCTGCTCAGCCAGGGAGAGGTTCTCCACCCGGACGCCCAGTGGCTACAACTGACCGCATGGCGGTTGAGCGGGAATCCCTCCGTCTACAGGGGTATGAGCAAGAGGTAATTGACATAATTTTGGCCTCCAGGAGACCTGCCACTGTCCGCATTTACCAAGCAATGTGGTGGGCCTTCTGCGATTGGTGTTCCGCAGAAGGCATCTTGTCTCTATGTGTCCCTGTGCCAAACATTCTCCTTTTCCTCAAGAAAGGATTGACTATGGGACTTTCTCCCAATACTCTAAGACGACAAGTGGCGGCCTTATCTTCAGTGCTGTCATGTGACTCCTTTCAATCGCTTGCGAACTATCCCATGGTCCACTGTTTTCTCAAAGGAGTTTTGAACATCAGTCCTCCTGTGGTGCATTGCTTCCCTACATGGGATTTGCCTCTGGTATTGGACTCCCTGACTGGTCCACCTTATGAACCCTTACGGGACACTAGTCTCAGTTGTTTGTCTTACAAAGTTGCATTTCTGTTAGCAATTACATCGGCCAGGCGTATTTCTGAATTGTCCGCTCTATCAGTTCGCAAAGATTTGTGTGTGTTCCATCCGGACAAGGTAGTATTGCGCCTAGATCCTTCATTTTTGCCCAAGGTTAATTCCAAGTTTCATCGCTCCCAAGAGTTGGTTCTACCTACCTTCTGCGTGCACCCTAGACATCCATGGGAGAGGGTGTGGCATTCCCTAGATGTTAAAAGGGCCCTTAAGATTTATGTTGAGCGCATCGCTGCTTTTCGGAAATCAGAGGCACTGCTAGTGGGGTTCCTGCCTCGGTATATGAGTCTCAAGGTATCGTCTTCCACGGTGGGTAGATGGATCAGGGCAGCTATTACCAAGGCATACACCTTAGCGGGTTGTCCGATACCGGACAACATCATGGCCCACTCCACGCGCAGTGCTGCTACCTCGGCAGCGTGGGGGAAGCAAGCATCTCTAGAAGAGGTTTGTCGGGCGGCAACTTGGGTGTCTCCTACACAGTTTATCCGCCATTATAAGATTGATTCCTTCACTTCGGCGGAAGCAGCCTTTGGTAGGCGAGTTCTTCAACAGGTGTTAGAACCTTCTTCCTAATATAGTTTTTCAGGTTACGTACATAGATCTGGACCCTCCCTAGGGACACGTTTTGTTAGCTTTGGTATGTCCCTATCTGAATGCTAGCTTCAACCCTCATGGAGAAAGGGCATTGACTTACCTGATACGCCCGTTCTCGTGAGTTGAAGCTAGCATTCAGCCCCACCCCGGGGATAGTCTGGTTACTGTTTTTTCTGTATGGTGTTGAAAAGTTTAATAAACGGTTTCAGAATTTTTTTGCAGCAGTCCAGTGTTTTTTGGTGGTTTTTTCTTCTGTACCTCACTGTGTTTGCCTTACATGAGTTTCTTCCACGTCTAGTTTGTCCTTCCGGCTTCATTTAAACTGGGGAATACATCCAAGATGGTGGACGGAAATTTAATTTGATTGGCAGACTCAGTCCTCGTTGTGATTGGCCGAGAACAACCCTATCTGAATGCTAGCTTCAACTCACGAGAACGGGCGTATCAGGTAAGTCAATGCCCTTTCTCTCTGTGATATAACAAGCTTGAGTTAGAAGTGAAATGGTAGTAGTGGCCTATATAGAAACTCCATTTGAGCTTTAAATTGAATGATTAGAGCAATAATACTTTATCCTTACAGTTATCCAAGATAAAAAAGTATATATAAGGTGGTCAAAATTCATCACTGTTATTGCTGTACATGAATTAAACTAGGGGAAAATCTAATAAATTCTCTGTAACTGTAGTTGTTATTACAAGGAAATCAGTATCATGGGGGCAAATAAGTATATTTGAAAGACATTTGATCAAAATAGGAAGTGTCACATAATATTCCAGTTTAAAAAAAAATTTAACTGAAAATGCAGTGAAAAGCAGTTTTGGTTTCCCAGCTTCCAGCTAGTCAATTGATTTACAATCCTCTAATAATTTTACATTCCAGTTCTCCTCCCTCCTAGAATGACAATCTGTTATAAAAGTAATGGTGACAAACATGTTTTATTTACTTGCCAGCATTTTCCATATATAATGCAGTGTATGTAGTTCTGCATGGAGGCCAGGACAGTGAGGAAAACTGAGAATTTAATTATAAAATTCTGCTAATGGCTAGGAAATATTCAACTATATTTTTAATGAAAGTTATTCTATTTTTAGATTCTCACTTCAAGTGTCTGCAACCGCTGAGAATTGCCTTCTTACAGTGTATCCCTACTTGGCTTGTCATCTTACTAACCAACAAATTGTCTTGGAAAGTGGTGAGTAGTTTTGTTTTGATATTATTCTGATTAGTATTGCTTCAAATATTTGACAAATTTAATGTGCTTTATCAAGACTCTGTTTCTTTTATTGTTGTCGGTCACCAAAAGTCCTTAGATTTTACACAAAGTACATCCTGATGCTTGGATGGGTGAGACAATATTAAAAGTTATAAAAGTATATTTGAAGAGTAATAAATGATTGAGAATGCTAAAATAAGGCTGGTAGACATGAAACAGTGGGATGAAATAAGAAATAAATAAGATTGCTATACACAAAGTTTAGAATGGATGTTAAAGTTAAGTTTTCTAGTTCCAAAACAATGATTAATCTACATTTTCTACAATGCTAAAACATAATGCAGAAATATAAAATAAGGATTAATAATTTTTTTAAATGAAATGAATTTGATGTATCCTAATAATTTTAAGTATTTCACAGCTAGTTAGTCTAATGCTTTAGCATTAGTGTTTAAAGAATGTTCACTAATTGAAATAGTTCTTTTTTCTTCTTAATTACTAAGAAAATTTATATTCTTACTTTTAAAAATTCCAAATTATTTTCTTAGCAATTTACTTCCCTGACATGCTTAGATGTTACAAATTTGTCATGAATGTGATGGATTAGTATTAGCTTATGCTACTTTGAATTCATGATATATTTGTGTATAATATACAGTTAAATATTTTAGAATGTTCTTTTAGAATGAACTGAATCCTTCATGATGGTTTTTGTGTGTGTTTTCATCATACTTAGATTCTAGTAAGATAATTTACAGTACTGGAGATACTTTACAACATCCATGCTATATTCCTGGAACATGTATACAGTCGCCTTCCAGTATTTTTGATCCAGTTTCCAACTCTGATTATGAAAATTCTGTTTCAGGTATAATTTACAAGTGATCTCTAAAATGAAGGAATGATTGAGAATGATTGGTTGAGCTTCTCAAGAGTTATTTGAAGATAGTAAAGTCTGTGCTTCTCTCTAAGATTTGCAGCTGGCTATAAATGGCATAGCTGTTGAACAAATGAGATATCTATTTGGGAGGCCTGATTTATATAGCAAAGAAAAGTTCACTAATTAGATTTTAATTTGCTCAGTTTTCAAATATACACTAATATCAAATAGTTCTGTCTTTGGAACTAAAGATGCTAAATAACTTTTCAATACGTAGTTTTGGTTGTGATATACCAAAATAGTATAATATAATTCTGCACAATGGATGTTAAAAATTATATTGAAAGTACCAGTTGTCATTTTATGTCTTATTAATATTAATATCTGGAAGAACAATGAAAATGGTTTCTTTGGAAGATTTCTGCCAAAGAAATCTTATATGAAGGAAAGTCCTGTTCAGTTACCATCTGGTTTATTTAATTCAAAACCAGTTCTTTGAACCTTGCTTGGGAATTATTAGTCAGCCAGTGGAACTGATACAAAGAGAAAAAAAAGCTTAGTTGCTTTTTGTAATAGTTTCAAAGGGAGACCAATATAGAATGAATTATAGTAATCAAGACAAATAAGACATGGTTCATCATAGCTAAATCAGAACATTTCATAAAATATTAATATTGGAACACCAAATCTTATTTTATGCAAAAGATCTTCTGGCAAGAAACAAGTTGCTAGGCCCTTCACTAGATCTAAGAGTACTTCATAGTGAAGGATCAGAATGAATATAAACACTTCTAATACCAGTTGAAGATTCAAACTGAGATCATTGCTAATTGAAATGAACAAAATGGTTGCCAGAAGCCAGATTACTAGAAGCCAGCATGGGCTTTTTAAAAACAGGTCATGCCAAACAAACCTTATTGCCTTCTTTGATAATGTGACTAAATTAATGGGTGAAGGAAATGCTGTGAATATAGTATACTTAGGCTTCAGTAAAGTATTTGATAAAATAAGTCACAGCTTACTTATTGGAAAGAGAACAATGTGAGACAGACTGTACCATCACCAGATGGATTTGCAATTGGTATTTAACATTTTATTTATTTTATTTATTTTATTTATTTATTTTGTCAAACATGTACAGGATAGTAGTTGTTTGTATAAACATAACATAAGTAAAAAAGTACCTATAAAAGAGGACAGGGACGGTAGGCACATGTAGTCTTCAATGGAACTACATCTACGTGGAGAGAGGCAAGCAATGGGTACTTCTGTTTCGGGACCAACATCTTCATAAATGACTTAGATCAGGGGATTTAAGGGGTGCTCATCAAATTTGCAGAAGGCACCAAGTTGGGGAGAATTGCTTTCAATGATAGACTCAAGATTCAGAAGGACCTTGACAGACATGAGCATTGGACAAACCAACAAGATGTTGGGACTGACTTCTGGTTTGGCATTGCTGCGGGACAATCGTAGGGAGCAGGGCTCCGTGAACCTAGGCTGAACCCTCCTCATTGGAGGGCCCTTAAAAGGCTAAAGTCACTCTGAAGGAGGTGAAGGAGGGGTGCCTTGCAGGTCGCGGAGAGTGGTAACTCTCCAGCTTCATCTGAGGCTTACCCTCCCATCCTACAACCAAGAGGACAAGTGGCCGGTTTTATGGGACGAGTTTGAGCCAGTAACTCCTGATGATGTGGACAAGGCCATGGGAGCGATGAGCTCTTCCACCTGTTTATTGGACCCGTGTCCCTCCTGGCTGGTTTCGGCCAGGAGGGAGGTTTCACGTAGCTGGATCCAGGCGGTGATCAACGCTTCTCTTGGGGAGGGATCCGTACCGCAGCCCTAAAGGTTGTGGTGGTGAGACCCCTCCTTAAGAGGCCTTCCCTGGACCCAGTGGACTTGAAGAACTTTTGTCCTGTCTCCAACTTGCCTTTTTTGGGTAAAGTTGTTGAGAAGGTGGTGGCTCTCCAGCTTCTTCAGCTATTGGAGGAAACTGATTATCTGGATTCCTTTCAATCAGGTTTCAGGTGCGGCTACAGCACGGAAACTGCCTTGGTCGCCCTGATGGATGATCTCTGGTGAGCCCGGGATGGGGGTTACTCTTCCATCCTGGTGCTACTTGACCTCTCAGTGGCTTTCGATACCATTGACCATGGTATCCTGCACCGACTTGGCGGGCTGGGAGTCGGAGGCACTGTTTTGCGGTGGTTCTCTTCCTACCTCGCCGATAGGTCGCAGTTGGTGTTGACAGGAGGGCAGATGTCGTCTCCTAGACCCCTGACCTGTGGGGTCCCTCAGGGTTCGGTCCTCTCGCCCATTCTTTTTAACATTTACATGAAACCATTGGGGGAGATCATTCGTCGACATGGGGTGATATTTCAACAGTACGCTGATGACACCCAGCTGTACATCTCCACCCCGTCGAAATTCAGGGAGGCAGTGGATGTGATCTGCCGTTGCCTGGATGATGTTAAGATCTGGATGGGAAGGAACAGGCTCAAGCTCAACTCTGACAAGACTGAGTGGCTGTGGATGCTGCCTCCTAATGATTATACCGATTGTCCCTCCTTGGTCTTTGGGGGAGACAAATTATCTCCCTCAGAATGGGTTCGCAATTTGGGGGTGCTCCTAGATCCACAGCTAAAATTAGACCAACATCTTACGGCTGTGGCTAGGGGCGCCTTTGCACAGGTTCACCTGGTGCACCAATTGCGACCATATTTGGAGAAGGTAACACCCATTAACATCCATTCTCCGCCAGCTGCATTGGTTGCCCATTGGTCTCAGGGTGCAATTCAAGGTGTTGATTATCAATTCAAGGTGTTGATAATTTTAAAGATTATCATCTTTAAAGCCCTACATGGCTTAGGACCAGGTTATCTCCAGGACCACATCCTACCTCATACATCCCTACAACCAGTTAGGTCCCACAGAGTGGGTCTCCTCCAGGTCCCTTCAACCAAACAATGTCGGTTGGCGGGACCATGGGGGAGAGCCTTCTCTGTGGGGGCTCCGGTTCTCTGGAACCAACTACCCCCAGAAATCTGATCTATCCCCACCTTGCTGGCCTTCCAGAAAGCTATTAAGAGATGGCTCTTCCTGCAGGTGGGGTGATGTGACCGTTGAACATCTTAGATCTCCCCCAGGTATGAATGTGTTGTTTGGCTTTTTAATTTTTTAATTAATTAATGTTTTAAATCATTTATTATTTTTTGTTACTGTTTTTTATATTGTTCTTATATTCTGTTGTACGCCGCCCTGAGTCCCCAGGGAGTAGGGCGGCATATAAGAACAGCAAATAAATAAAATAAAATAAATAAACAGTCTATCCATAGAAGGAAACATCATTACCAATATTGTTGATATTGTGGCTTCTAATTTCTGACTTCATTCTTCAAAAGTCTCCTTCAGTATTTTCATTGTTACTATACCTGTATAGTATTTCTGTTTCATAGAAACTCTAATTGATTGATTGATTGATTGATTGATTGATCAGGTATATCATCAATTTTATCAATCAAAAATGACATATTCATAATCAGTCTAACCTCTCCAATATGAAGCTATGAATTTTATTTTATTGGATAACTACTTATATTTCCAAAGTAAGAAATAGATACTTTACTGATTATTGGAGCATAATCACATATATTTGCACATTCCTGAAGTATTTGATCTTGTTTTCAACAAAAACTGAATGTTAAATAACTAAATAATATGTAATGGTTTGCTAGAAAGTGGTACAATGATAACTAAATTACTGTATTTTTATGCAGAACTGGAAAAGATCCTTGAAAATGAAAACATAAAGAAGCGGGAGGCTATTATCCAAAATAAATGGGTTAGGAGGAATACATTTGATGAATTAGTTTTTCCTGCAGAAGACAAAGCAAAATATACTTTCTTCCAGAAAATTGTAATGGCAGCTCAGAACTGGTTTACTCTTTTTGGTTGGTCTAAAGGACCAAATCCAATTTTAATTCCATATTCTCTAAGACGGTAAGAGCAGATTGTTATCACAGACAACTTTTTTTTTAAATGAATGATTTATTAAACTTAGGAAATATTTTAGCATGAGTTGGAAAAAATAGCAGTGATTTATATTTGTAAACTAGACAACCTTTGACTTATTGGGTAATTGTTTCACTGGTATTTCCTTACCAGATTTCTCAGTGTTTTCAACAATAGTGAAGCATCTAATGTATTGCCTTCAGTGATAAAGTTCTTAAAAATTCAGGAAGATGTTCAGAGATCTATCTCAAAATCAGTCCATGTTGAATTGTATAGCAGTCAAACATCAGGAACTGATCATGGGAATGTTTTACTCCATTTTGTATTATGTCATAAAACCTTGTATAAAATTTGCCAAATTTCGATTCCATGGAAGTCATGGATTCTGGATTTTGGATTGTGAATGCATTCTCTAAGTTATCCCATTTGAGGTACATTGTGCCCTATGATGTACCATTTCACCCAGTTAAAAGTTACACACAGACAAAAAAAGTTATACACAGATAAATATGAGAGTTTCAATAGTATATAAATTTAAAAAAATTAAAATATCCATTTCATTAATAGTTAAAAAGTGGCATATTTTTATGTATGAGTTGACCAGACTATGCACAGTGTTCTATTCATAATATATCTTTTTAAATAAAATAATATAAATGTCCATCCTACTTGGTTATATTAATTACTAGTCAGTAAACTATTTTTTAATTTATATTTTAATAAATGTGCTTCTTTGGAGTAAAATTACTGAAATAGGATATCTCCATTTCTTCCTCATTTGCTAAATCTTCTGTTAAAATTACATATTTTTATAATAAATATACTCTTATTTTGGTTTGAACAACAGCGTAATGTTTCCCAGTAACATCTACAACTGAACTGAACCGAACTCTGATAAATGTGTCAGGGACTCTGTGAAGAATGCAGTGGAAAATGATTATTTTTTCTGTTTATAATTATTCTAAGAAAGTATATGATTAAAAACTGATATCAAATGTGTTTCACGTTGTTATATACAAGTACATAATTTTTGTTTACTGCCATTTTTTAATATTTGAAGCCGCTGCTGTGAAAAAATGGTAACTGTTGATAAATCTTATTTATATAGAAAAGCTACTTCCAAACAACCACATAAAATTATTTATTTTAAGAATCCCTATGAATATTGTACAGTTATTAGCTTCTTCATGTTTTTAAAACAATTGGCTGAATATTTTTAGTTTACGGTCAGGGAAAAATGGGGCCTGCATGACATAAAACAATATTTATACATGAACTGAATGACCATGATACAGTACTTCACATTTGCCACCACAGCTCTAGATGATTTTACACTACTTACTCATGCTGTCCAATTGAATAATATGAATTTTATTAATACATTTAATTATTGTATCAATTTAAGAGATCAAGATTATTAATTGGAGGGAATAGTAAGGATTTCTTTTAAAAAGTCTGCTTTGTTAAATGATATTATTGTCAACCCTGGAACCATCTTGGAACGTCTTCAGGGTTGCCACAGCAAGGCTGGATAGAGCTGTGGGAAAGGAAGGGGGGGAGTAAAGATATCTGGGGAAATATGTAGCCAAAATAACATTATTTCTTCTGGGAGCCAAGGACAGTTTCACCAGCACCTGGCGGGGCATAGATTGGAGTCATCTGGGTCTGGGACTGTGACCTAATTGGGGCATGTGATGGTTGTGTGTAGTGGGAGGGAAGAACTTTGGATTTTGATTTGGGTGGGGAAAACCTGGGGAGCTTCAGAGTCAGGTTTTCACCAGCTGTGCCAATATGACATGCCTAATAAAACTATACTTTGAGGAAACCTCAGGCCTTGGAGTTTGGATTTCATCTGGGCTGTTACTTGGAACCCTGACATTAACCCGACTCCCCTTTTAAAAGAATCAACAGCTCCCTGTGTGTTCGTGGGGCCGCTGTCCGGGGTCCTGAGCTCCGACTGCTTACCCGGTCTACTGGGCAGCAGAAAAATTCAGCGAAGATGGAGGAGAAGGAGGAACTGAGCCGAGGTGGCGCAGCAGTTAGAGTGCAGTACTGCAGGCTAGTTTAGCTGACTGTGATCAGCAGTTCAGCTGTTCAAATCTCACCGGCTCAGGGTTGACTCAGCCTTCCATCCTTCCGAGGTAGGTAAAATGAGGACCCAGATTGTTGGGGGCAATGTAAATATACATTGCTTACTGGTGTAAACCGCTTAGAGAGTGCTTGCACTATGAGGCGGTATATAAATCTCACAAATAATAAATAAATAAATAAATAAATAATAAATAAATAAATAAATAAATAAATAAATAAATAAATAAATAAATAAATAAATAAATAAATAAATAAATAAATAAATAAATAATAGTCCAGCCCCCCGCCCAAGCAGGAGACCCCACACTGATGCTAGTGGAGCTTCCAGAACCAGTGGGTTCACTGGGGACAGCTCTGGGAGCCTCAGCTTCCCCTCAATGACTGAGTGAGCGGCCGCTGAGCTCGAGTGCCAGCTGGGTGCCCGGCCCAAGGAACCTGTCCTTTGGGAGCCAATTCATGTGCTCCCCTGATGTGGACATGACTCCGGTGGCGCCTTTGCGGTCACAACCTGCCATGAACCAATGCAGTGGCCGCCACCCAGGAGCTATACCAGGCTGAGGATGTTGTGACTTGCCCACGTCCCACGCAGATGATGGAGGACCCGGAGGACGTGGAGCCGCTCATGTCGCAGCAGTACCACCCCATGTACCTGGCACCTGAGTCTGCCAGCGATGAAGACTCAGTGCCAGAGGAGGAAGACCAGCCAGGACCTTCTGCACCTGCTCAGCAAAGTGAGTCGTCAGAAGAGGAAGACCAGCCAGGACCTTCTGCACCTGCTCAGCAAAGTGAGTTGCCTCTGCTGGATGTTAGGGCTCGTAGAGCAGCTAGCAGACAGGATTGGCTTAGCAAACGGAGGTCTCCTCGGAGGTAGCACTGAGGACTAATTGGGCCACACCCTCAGTGCCTATTTAAGTCCGGTGCAGTCAGAGATCCGTGCTGAAAACAACACCAGTGTTTCTCGAGTACCATTGGAGTTTCTTGTAATCAGAGTTTCTTGCGTTTGGAAGCTAACATCATCTGTCTGGGACGCCAGCCAGCTCAAGTGAGTTGAAGATAAGGAAGCTAATTGCCTCTGTATTTGAACTTAACCCACGAAGAGCCCAAAGACATTTGAGACTCTGTTCTTTGTATCTTTTCTGGACATTATACCTGTTGTGCCTTTACTAAGAAGCTTTATTAGTAAAGAGATACTTTTATTTGATTATTACAAACAGTTGTGTGTGTGTTTCTGGTCGGGTTGCAGTGCTGGGACACAACAGAGGAGCAGTTCGCCGGCCAGCCGATGCTCCAGGAACACCAGGTTGCTGCTGCATGGGTGGAGCACACCACAATCTTCGAGTGGAGAGCTACGACGCACACTGATCTCAGTGAGTCCCGGGAGTGCGTAATCCAGCTGCTACCGAGGAGCCAAACCTTGGAGGGGTTACCCGAGATGTTCAGCCAGCTAAGCTTCAGCAGCCTGAGCCAGCACCCTCCAGTCAGCCAGGCTGTCATGGTCCTGGCCCAACCAACGTTCATGAACGTGACACCCCCCGAGTAGAGTTTCCCCCTTGTTTCATTCAGTGCAGAGCGGATTGCGCCAAAATCTTCTGCGGCAGCCCTGATCTACTATATTGACAGCTGTCAACCCACCGACTGGACCCAAAGGCCATTCCAGCCCGCCATTGCAGAGGGGAGCCTGTGGACTGCCAGGGCCGGCTGGCCCTCCGCACCAGCCACCCCTTAGGCTCCCGCAAGCCAACCAGATCCCCCCTGATTGGGCCTTTTATCCCGGCCATGGGTGGGTTCAGTGCCAATTGGCGTCGGCACCGGTTCCTCAACCAGCAGCAGCTCTGCCGCCGCCAGTGCTGCTGGCCACACCCCCAGCCACTCCACCGTGATTCAGAGCCACCTTTGATGGGACCCCCAGGAAGCTCTCATACTTCCTAAACCGAATCTGGTCCCACTTCGATTGCTACGGGAACCAGTATCAGTTCGACTGAGACATGGTCTCAACCATTGCTGACAACATGGACCGTGAGGCAGCTGACTGGATAGTCCAACTACACAATCAAGGTGCCCCTGAACTTGGTGATGCTGACAAATTCATGGAAGCACTAAGAACTCAGTTCAAAGACACTGGCCAGGGAAAGGAGGCTGAGGCCAAAATCAAGGATTTCAAACAGAAAGGCCGCTGGTGTGGGAATTCCAGAGAGTGGCAGGAAAGCTGTGAGACTGGCCAAAATGCCTCTTGGTCCACTATTTCAAGTAGGCCCTGGACCTAGACCTCCAGCAAGCCTGAGCTTATCGAGGCATCCCTGACTATATACAGAAGTGGTATCGAATGGCAGTGGCTATGGACTCAGAGGTCCACCCGCACCACAAGCCTGCGCCTATGCCTCAAAAAATCTCAGCAACACTGAGAGATGCTGGGAAGTCTGGGAGAAGGAAGCTTATGCCGCCCACTGAGCTTTCCTCACCTGGCAACACTTTTTAGAGGGGAGTAAAGTGCCCTTTGATGTCTGGTCTGATCTCAAAAATCTAGGCACTAAAAACACCCCAAAAACTCTTCCCCAAGCAAGTCAGGTGGGTGCAATACTTTAAGCGGTTCGACTTTGAATTAAAATACATCCCAGGAGGAAAGAACCTGCTGGCTAATGCCTTGTCCAGAAAGCCACAATTCAGTCGCCTACAGGAGATCATCCACGCTGTCATTCCTACCTCCCAGCCGGCAGCCCAAGTCACCACCTGGGGTCAAGCCCAATGACAGCCACCCACCGGAGATGACCAGATGACCGCGGCACTAAAGACAGCCCTCTCTGCAGACCCTTGGTTCAATGACAGCAAAGACACCTTGACCCTCAAGGATGAACTGGCATGGAAAGTGATCAAACTGTATGTCCCTGCCACCCTGAGACTCCAGGTCCTGCAGCGCAGCCATGACGCTAAATTGGTTAGACACTTTGGTTATCTCAAGACTCTGCACCAGCCAGACGACAGTTCTGGTGGTCAAAAATAAAAAAAGACATGGAGGACTATGTAAAAAGCTGCGCTACCTGTGCAGCCATAAAGAAGAGACCAGGGAAGCTCCCTGGGCTCCTTCAGGAAGTAGCTGAGCCAACCCGTCCCTGGGAGGAAATTGCCATGGGTTTTATAGTTGAGCTCCCGGAGAGTGGAGGGAACACAGTCATTTGGACCGTGATTGACTTATTCTCGAAGCAAGCCCACTTTACTGCCTGCACGGGTCTGCCCTCCACCAAGAAGTGGGCCAGGATGCTCATAAAATAAATCTATAGGCTGCATGGGGTCCCCCGCCGAATTATCTCTGACAGGGGAGTTCAATTTACTGTGAAGTTCTGGAGGGAGTTCCTGAGGGCCATAGGGTCCACCCAGGGCCTCAGCTCGGCTTTCCATCTGAGCACAAATGGGGCGGTGGAACAAGCGAACACCATGGTGGAACAATACTTGAGATGCTACGTGGACTACCAGCAGTCTGACTGGGCAGATCTGCCTTTTGCAGAAGTAGCCTACAACAATGCTGTGCATAGTAGCACTGGCCTGACCCCATTTCAGATTACCAGTGGCATGGAATTTGTCCTTATGCCAGAACTGCCCACGGAGCCACCATCATCCATGTCCCTGAACGACTGGATGGATTCCCTAAAGAGGGGGTGGGAAAATAACAAACGAGCCCTGGTGGAGGCAGTGAGGACCTATAAAAAGCACTTAAAATTAAAAAACAACACTACAGTGAATTACCAAATTGGTTCTCCAGCATGGAAGCTATGACACATCCTAACACTACAGATTTAAACAAAATGGTTAAATATTCAGAAATACTAGATGAAGGAGGAAATTTAAAATCTATTCAACAATTAGAACAACAGGGAATCAAAATAGATTGGTGGCCATATTTTCAAATTAAATCAAGATTTGACAAAGACAAAAAACAATATGGAATACAAAGACACAAATCAATATTAGATACAATTTTATTACGTCAAGAAAAAAAATCAATTACCAAATTATACAAATTCTTTTTTTTTATTTTTTTTTATTATTTTTCTTCATTAAACATCTGAATATTTTGATACAGATCTACACCCGTTTTTACAACATTGTTATATCTCAATTATGCACATTAAATCATAAATTTACAGTCTCTTCTGTCTTTGTTTTCTTCTCACGTTGTCACACAGTCTTTCCTCTTTTTTTTAGTCCAGTTGTACCATCTAGTCCATGTTTTGTAGTATTCTGAGTCGCATTGTCCTTTGAGTTGAATAGTCAGCATGTCCATTTCAGCACATCTATATATTTTGTCCATTAGTATATTTTCTGGTGGGATTTGATTGTCTTTCCAATATTGTGCATATGTTATTCTTGCCGCGTTGTAATATGTAGTATTAAATATTGTATATTTTTTGGATGTTGTTTTTCCATTATCCCCAGAAGGAAAAATTCTGGGGTAAATTCCATTGTTCTCTCAGTAATTTCTTGTAACCAGGCATGCACTTTTTTCCAGTAGCCCTTTGCTTCGGGACACAACCACCAGCATGAAAGAAGGTACCTACGTCTTTTTTACATTTCCAGCAAGCCGAATTCATTTTTGGGTATATTTTGGCCAATCTTGATGGAGCTAAATGCCATCTATAAAACATTTTATAATAATTCTCTTTGTATGCTGTTGACTTAGTTATTTTGCAGTTTATATTCCATGTTTTCTCCCAGTCAGCTAAGTGTATGTTGTGGCCTACGTTTTTTGCCCATGCTATCATGGGTTCCTTGACAATTTCCTCCATTTTATCGAATTCCAGCAGATATTTATATAGTTTTGATATTATTTTTTCGTCCGGGCCAATCAAAATTTTATCCAGTTTTTGCATTTCCATTTCTATACCCATACCCTCAGTATCTTTTTTGTGTCGAGTTTTTAATTGTAAGTAAGTCAACCAATCAATATTTATATTTTGTTCCGCCAATTGTTCTCTACTTTTTAATTTCCCTGTCAGATCTAATATGTCGCTATATTTTGCTGCTTTGGTTATATCAATTAGGTTGGGGTAGGTCATGGCTTCTATAATTGAAAGCCATTTGGGGATTTTCATGTAGTTCTTCTTTTTGATTTCATACCATGTTTTTAACAAAGATTTTCTAATTAGGTGTTGGTTGAAGCTAAGTTGTGGCTTAGTTCCATCTCTCCATATGTAAGCATGCCATCCTATTTGTAGGTCGTGGCCCTCTAGTGTTAGTATTCTTTTGTTAGTTAAATTTATCCATTCTTTTATCCACGCCAAGGATGCTGCTTTGTAGTAAAGTTTCCAGTCAGGGAGCCCTAGACCACCTCTGCTCTTATCATCCTGTAAATTCGCTAATTTGATTCTTGGCTTTTTGTTTTGCCATATAAATTTAGATATAATTTTATTCAAATTAGTAAAAAATTTAGTCTCTAATTTGATCGGAACTGTTTGGAATAGGTATAAAAATTTTGGCAGTATACTCATTTTAATTGCAGCTATACGCCCTAATAATGATAACTGTAATTTTTTCCATTTTTCTAATTCTAATCTTGTTTGGTTTACTAATTTGTCATAATTGTCTTTTTTAATAGATGAACATCTATTTGTTAGTATTATCCCTAGATGTTTAATTGTTTTGGTTGTTTGTAAGCCTAATTTCTCTTCCAATTCATCTTTTTGTTTTATTGTCATATTTTTTGTTAATAGTTTAGTTTTTTGTTTATTGATTTTCAATCCTGCCAATTCTCCGTATTCCTCTATCTCTTTAATCAGTTTTTGCCCTGTTTCAATTGGTTCTTCTATAAAAAATACGAGATCATCGGCAAATGCCTGTAATTTATACTCCTGGTTTCTAATCTTTGTTCCCTTAATATCCTTATTATTTCGAATTTTGTTTAGTAATGTTTCCAATGTTAAGATAAAGAGCAGAGGTGACATCGGACATCCCTGACGTACTCCTTTAAAGATCCGGAATGATTGTGTCATATCCCCATTTATCATAATCTTGGCTGACTGGGAGGTGTAGATTGTTTCTATAATTTTTTCAAATTTGTCGCCAAATTTCATCTCTTTGATCAAACCTATCATATACTGCCAATTTACGTTGTCGAACGCTTTTTGCGCATCCAGGAAAGCTAGGGCGACCTGCTTTTCTGGATGCGCTTCGTAATATTCCAATATATTTAAGACGATTCTTGTATTGTTTTTTATCTGCCGCATTGGTAAAAATCCATTTTGATCCGAATAGATAATTTTATTTAGTATTTTTTTGGTTCTTTCTGCCATAATTGTCATAAAAATTTTATAATCTGTGTTCAACAACGAAATTGGTCTGTAGTTTTGTATATGATTTTTCTCGGTACCTTCTTTCATGATCGTGGTGATATATGTTTCCCTCCACGTATTTGGTATCCTAGCTCCTGTTAATGCTTCATTATATAGCTCTAATAGAGTATCCTCTAGTATTGTACTCATTTTTTTGTAATATTCCCCTGGAAATCCATCCGGTCCTGGTGTTTTATTGTTGTTTTGTTTTTGAATTGCATTTTGGATTTCTTGTATTGTAATATCCCTGTTTAACATTTCCTTATCAATTTCCTCTATTTGCGGCATACTAATTTCCTTTAAATATTCTTTTATTTTATTTAGTTCCACTGGGTCCTGTCTGTATAAGTCTCTATAATATTCTGTTGCAATTTCTTTTATTTTTTCGTCTGAGTGTTGTATTTCCCCATTTGTGTCTATCAGTTGAGTTATAATTCTATTGCTTTTTTCCTTTTTAATTTTATAAGCTAGCCATCTACCGGGTTTATTTGCTGTTTCAAAGAATGTTTGTTTTGTAAGCCTAATATCCTTCAAATATTCCTGTTGTTCAATTAAATTCAATTTATGTCTCGTTTCCATTAATAATTTATGTGTATTCTCTTCCTTTGGTTATTTTTGCAGTCTTTTTTCTAACTGCTGAATATCCTTTATTTTTTCATTGTATTCCTGCCATTTTTCTCTATTTTTCTTTGCCGTATAGGCAATTGTAATTCCCCTTATATATGCTTTTAATGTATCCCATAAGTTTTGTATGGTTGTAGGCTGTTTCTTATTCTCTTTCATAAATAATTTTATTTCTTTGGTAATTGTTTGTATGTATTCATCTTCTTGGAGTATTTTTGTGTTCAAAGTCTATCTCCTTATTCCTTTCTTTTTCCCTTTCCATATTACTATTAAGGGGCTATGGTCTGCCCATATGTTTGGGGCTATCTCCACTGATGCTATGTTCTTGCACATTTCTTTATTTGTCCAGACCATGTCTATTCTTGAAAAGGATTGGTGTGGTATTGAATGAAATGTATATTGTTTGTCTTTAGGGTGCAATAATCGCCATGTATCTGTCAGATTCAACTCCTCTATCATGTCCTTGAATGTAGTTGGTAGTGTATTTTTGTTATTTTTTTTGTTTTTCCCTGTTATGTAGTCTCTTTTTGGATCTATTATACCATTAAAATCCCCTATTAAACATATATTTTTATATTTAGTTGTCATTAATTTCTCATGTATCTTTTGATAGAAGTTTTTTTGCTTTTGATTGGGTGCGTATATATTTACTAATAATATTTTTTCTCCCCCTATTTCAATTTCCACCATTATATATCTTCCTTTGGAGTCTACTTTTATTTCTTTAGACTCAATCTCTTTTTGTACATATATTACTACACCTTTCTTTTTTTCTCCCCCTAATGATGCGTATAATTTCCCTAGTTTTAGATATTCCAGATATTTTTTATGTACTTGTTTGATATGGACTTCTTGTAAACATATTACTTCTGCTTTTTGTTTAACTAATTTTGAAAATATTTTCCTTCTTTTTTGTGCATTGTTTAATCCATTAATGTTTAATGATATAAGTTTTGTTTCCTTTAACGTTTCCGGTTTTGTTTATAAAGTGTTTTTCTAACTATTTACTTTTCGCTTCTGCTGCTGTTTGTGTCCTTGTTTTAATTCTCTCTACTTTTTTATTTAAATCTTCAGTCTCTTCAATTCCCTCCCTCTGTACCTCTTCTTCAATCTCCTGCTCTTCTTCTTCACTTGCCCCATCCACTTTTCCTTCACTTTCCATCTCTTTCTCTATACCAGCAAGTTGTTCATATACCTCCTGTGCTCTTTCTATGGTATCCACCTTTACTTTTCGTCCTTCCAAGTTTATTATCATCCCCTCCAGAATGAGCCATCTGAATATAATGTTCTTTTTATTTAACAATGTTGCTAGTGGCTTATAGTCCCTTCTACGTTCCCTAACCCTTCTTGGGACTTGTTTCAAGATGTTTATTTCTCTCCCTTTGTATGTTAATGTCCCCCCTCTCGTGGCTAAGTAAATGTTGTCTCTTGTTTTCTTTCTGGCAAACCTTATATGTATTTCTTTCGGCAGGCGGTGGCGTCTAGCGTAGTTGGTTTGTATCCTGTACACTTCATCTATTTCATTTCTGGTATCTGTTTTGTCTTGCTGTAGAATTTCTGCTACCACCCCTGCCATCACATCTCCCAAGTCTTCCTCCTTATTCTCTAGAATATTTTGTATTCTTAAGAAATAAGATGATCTATCCATTTCGAGATGGATCAGTGAGGACTCCAGCTCTCTATTTATTTCTGTCACTCTCTGGTCTACCTTCTCAATTTTATTTTCATTTTGTTCCGTTTTTTTTCCACACCACTAATACGTTGTTCATTTTTTTGTATCGCCTCCTGTATCATCTCCATTCTATTGTCCAATCTTAAAATATCTGATTTTAGTTCGGTATGATTTTGCGTAATCAATTCCTGTAATTTAAGCATTGTTTCCTGAACCACGTTTAGTGTACTGTTCATATTCTGCATAAGGGATGTGCCCCCTTTTTCTACTGGTAACATGTCATCTATCTGCCTTTGAGTGACTGGTGATGCTGCACTTGCAGCTCCAGCTTGTGCTGGTTTCTTCCCCCCCTTCATGGGCATATTTGTTGTATTACTTGTCATTTCCTTTAAGATTGATTTTTGTTGTTCTAAAATTTTGTAGATCCTCTCCCAGATTACCATATAACAATCTTTTACCCTGTTGTATTATTTAGTTCTCTATCAATCCTGTATGTTTTATCAATTACTGATATAGTTCTCTATGTTCTTAAATGTACCAATTATCCAAAAATTCTATATAAATATATCTATAAATGATCTATGTTACTATAGTACTTATATTAATAACTAATTAAATATTTTAGATATGTTAAAGAGTTATACAGTAGAATATCACAATATATCAATAGTTTTCCTTATAAAATTTTAACCAATCTAATTATAGTTATGATTACAATTTATATATTTCTATAAATGTTCAAAGTATCCTCTATAGACTTTACAATTCAATCAATATATATCCCTATTTGTTTTAAATCGATCCTTAAAATATTATTTCAAAATAAATATATATATTATTTAAGTTACAGTTAAAATTAAAAATATTACATTTATAGACACTAAAGGTTTTCCCTTTTTTACAATCTATAAATAGGAAGAGGAGAGGGTAGAGGATTTAATTATAGCAGGATATTTAGTGAAAAGTAAAATAGGTGATAAAAATGAAATAAGTGTTCAAAGATGAAAAATAGAAAAAAGTTATATAATATAGTTCTTTTTAAGCGGTACCAGTTTCAGTTGGTATTAAGTGGATCTCAGCAATCCTGTAAGTGTTTTAGAGGTCTTGATTTCCTTGGATTCTGCAATCAGATGTTTCTTTCTGGCCTCAATAATAGAGATCGTTCCGTTCAAAATTGCTAAGTCATCTACCATGTGCTGTTTCTCCGCTCCCATCTCTGATCTCTCATCTGGTGTTGAATCTCCAGTTTCTCTGGTCTGCTGTCTCTCAGCAGGTAATCCTCCGATAACAAAAAGGTACTATTCCATGTCCTCCACAGGGGCTCAATTTAGCTCTTTTGTTATGTTTATTCACAGTGCTGTTTCCTCCTTAGAGTCCTGTCCTTCTGCTCGTTCTTTGTTTTCGCCGCTGATTTTCTCACAGAGCTCCTTAATTGCCCTGTCCTTGTGGTCAGATCTCCCTCTTTATAAATCCAAAGTTTTCGTGAGAGTTAGGTTTGGTATTCCAGGTGTGATCCGCTATTATTTTTGCTTCCTTTTCTTATGTGGTGCTTTGAGGCTTCGGGTCCGCCATACTTCAAAGAGCAGAGACGGACGCTTTCATTTCGGATAGTGAGGATGCCCTCCGCCCCAGCGGGCGAACGCCTTCGCCCCGCTGTTGCCTGGGATGTCCCTCTTGTCCACCAAGTCCTACAAACTTCGATGCCCTGAAAGGTCTCCAAAAACAAAAGAAGAAAGCAGCCTCTGAGGACGGAGATCGTCCCTTTACAGCTGCTTCACCCCACGTCACCACAGGAAGTCCCACAAGTCCCATAAATCTTATTAGATTATAAAATGAAAGAAGAGATAGTAAAGGGAAATATGATAATCTGGGCTAGGAATTTTGGACATAATATCAATTTGGAACAATGGGAAAAAATTGGGGGGGGGAATTATAAGTTGACAAAATCAACTACATATAAGGAAAATATATACAAAATTTACTATAGATGGCATCTTCCCCCAGCGAGATTGGCCAAAATGTACCCAAATTTACCCCCCAATTGCTGGAAGTGTGACCATAATAACGGATCATATTACCACATGTGGTGGACTTGTATTCATATACAGAAATTTTGGCGTAAGATTCAGACGTGGCTAATTGAAATTACCAAGCAAAAATTAGATATGAAACCAGAAATTTTCCTACTAGGAATTATTGACCAAAAAATGAAAAAAAAAACATTATTATATTATACAACATATTCTAACTGCAGCAAGGATTTGTCTTGCGCAACATTGGAAGCAAAAGGCGATACCAATTGAAAGCATTGTAATTAAGAAAATCTTTGAATGTGCGGAGCTTGATAAAATGACTTTGGATCTGAACGAGAAGGAGGACTCTAAATTCTATGAAGTTTGGAATATATTTTATGAATGGTTAGAAAAGAGGAAATAGAAAGAAAGCTGTATATAGTGAATGTAAAATATTTTATTTACTACTAATAATCATAGGTATATATATATATATATATATATATATATATATATATATATATATATATATATATATATATATATATATATATATGATTTCATTATTAATAAATTGGATGAGCAAGTATGAAGTATAAGGTTGAAGTGAAATCATGAAAATATGAATATTATTTGTATAACATATATAGCATATAACAGTGATGGCGAACCTTTTTTGGTTCGCGTGCCAAAAGGGGGGGAATGCGGGGGATCACGTGTGTGCGTGCCCACACTCATAATTCCATGCACCCCCGCACATGCACGCATGACCCCCCTGCTCCCAGCATGCAATGGCACGCTCATTTTTTGCTCTCCCCAGGCTCCAGAGCCTTTCTAGGAGCCTGGGGAGGGCGAAAACGGCCTTCCCCACCCCCTCTGGAGGCTGGAAACAGCCTGTTTCCCGACTCCCAGTGGGCCCAGAAGGCCCAAAAATCAGCCGGCTGGTGCACACATACACGCCGGACCTGAGCTCGCGTGCCCACCGATATGGCTCCGCGTGCCACTTGTGGCACCCATGCCATAGGTTCGCCATCACGGGCATATAAGCTTAATATATACCGTTGATACTGACACCGTAAGATAAACTTAGAATGACTGTCAGCATAGACAGTATTGTTTTGTTATGTATGTATTGTTTTGTTTTGCTTTTCGTTTTGTTTTATCTGTTTTTTTGTTGTACAGTTTGTGCTTTCCTTTCTGTGTTGTTTTTAAATGTACATAAATTTAATAAAAACTATATTTTTTTTAAAAAAAAGAAAATGCATCCGGTCTTTCAAAGCAGCTTGTTAAAGCCAGTGGTAGGCTCCCAGCTAAGACTGCTTGATCGGGCAGCCCCAAGACCTATTGTAGTGCAGGGAGAGACCCACTATGAAGTGAAGAAAATTTTGGATTCGCGCCTGCATTGAGGTCAACAGCAGTACTTGGTCCATTGGAAAGGCTACCCCCTGTCTGAAGCCACTTGAGTGAAAAGTTTGGATGTGAAAGCTGACACATTAGTCAAGCAGTTTCATGACAAGTATCCTGGAAAGCCCAAAGAGCCAACTGGGGGAGGTCGGGGAGATTGAAGCAGGGTTAGTTTAATTCTCTATGGGTTTTTCTTCCCTTTTGCAGGACATCCTTTTCCCTTGATTAGGGGCAGCCTGTCAACTCTGGAACCATCTTGGAACGTCTTCAGAGTTGCCACAGCAAGGCTGGATAGAGCTGTGGGAAAGGGAGGGGGAGTAGAGATACCTGGGGAAATATGTAGCCAAAATAACATTCTTTCTTCTGGGAGCCAAGGACACTCTCACCAGCACCTGGCGGGGCATAGATGGGTCTGGGACTGTGACCATGTGATGGTTGTGTGTAGTGTGGGGAAGAACTTTGGATTTTGATTTGGGTGGGGAAAACCTGGGGAGCTTCAGAGTCGGGTTTTCACCAGCTGTGCCAATATGACATGCCTCATAAATCTATAGTTTGAGGAGACCTTAGGCCTTGGAGTTTGGATTTCATCTGGGCTGTTACTTGGATCCCTGACAATTATTAGTTACTTGCCAAAGGAGTCTGTATTACCAAACAGCATGTTAACAATTACAGTATATACAGTATATATACTGTATTTTAAATCTTACATGTGAATTCTCCATAGTGAAAAATAAAGCAGAAAAGTATGCTTTCATCAATAGTTTATTGATTTTTATAACAGATTCCATATAGTAGAATATACCGTATTTTTCGGAGTATAGGACGCACCTTTTTACTCCCAAAAAGGGGGTCAAAAAGTGGGTGCGTCTTATACACCGAATGCAGCCCCCAACCCCCCCAGCCCCCACCCTTCGGAGGTTTTCCCCGCTGCTGCCGCCACCGCCGCTTGCCCCCCCGCCGCTTGCCCCCGCCGTCCCCGCTGTTGCTTGCCGCCGCCACCACCGCTGCTTGCCCCCGCCACCCATTCCTGAGCTAGCATAAAATCTAGCACCCCAGTCCTTTCAAGGTGCCACCGCTCCGCTTCGATCCCCACCGCTGCCCGCTTGCGAGCGAGCGGGCGTGCGAGCAGGCGAAGCGCGGCGGCAGGCAGGTGTCTTGGAAGCGCCAAGGGTAGCACGCACGTCCGGGATGCCCCCCTCTGTGCTTTCCGCTTAGCCGGCAGCAGCGGGCGCAGCGAGTCCCGTCCTCATGCGCGTCCCCGGCGCTTGCTGTGGCGACGCTGTTTTCTCCGAGACCTTTGTCTACTGCTCCTTCTCCGAGACAAAGGTCTCGGAGAAAACAGCGTCGCCACAGCAAGAGCCGGGGACGCACGTGAGGACGGGACTCGCTGCGCCCGCTGCTGCCGGCTAAGCAAAAAGCACAGAAGGGCATCCCGGACCCGCGTGCTGCCCTCGGCGCTTCCAAAACACCTGCCTGCCGCCGCGCTTCTCCTGCTTCCTCAGCTGCTCTTCTCTAGCGAGCGCTCTTTGGCCGGGAAAACCAGGAGCCGCCGCTTTCGCCGCAGATCTGCTCAGCTCAAGTTGCAGCCCTTGAACTTCGGGAGGGAACTGGCTGCGAGACCGGGAGGACTTGTGGACTTCAACTCTAGCTAGCATGACTGGAGGAGGAATTCTGGGAGTTGAAGTCCACAAGTCTTAAACTTGCCAAGGGGGTGCAAGGGTCTTCAAACTTGTGGACTTCAACTCCCAGAATTCCTCCTCCAGTCATGCTAACTCAGGAATTGGAGTTGAAGTCCACAAGTCTTAAAGCTGTCAAGTTTGAAGACCCCTGGGTTAGGGATGCAAGGGTCTTCAAACTTGGCAAGACTTTTTACAACCATGTACACTTTTTACAAACTTCAAACTTGACAGCTTTAAGACTTGTGGACTTCAACTCCAATTCCTGAGCTAGCATGACTGGAGAAGGAATTCTGGGAGTTGAAGTCCACAAGTGTTAAAGCTGTCAAGTTTGAAGTTTGTAAAAAGTGTACATGGTTGTAAAAAGTATACATGGTTGTAAAAAGTATTCTGCTACACTGGTATTTTATTAAATAATATATTACTACACCATTTGGTTCAGAATACTTTTTTCCTTGTTTTCCTCCTCTAAAATCTAGGTGCGTCCTATACTCCGGTGCGTCCTATACTCCGAAAAATACGGTAGTTGATTTGCACCAGGTTCCTTTACATAAAATGTGTCCTTCTCTATAGCAGTATCCACTCTGTGGAATGATGTTCTCCCTGAAATCTGCACACCTTCCCATTGTTGTTTAGAAGGCCTTCCCTGAAGACCTGAGTCTTTGCCCAGACCTTTGGGGGTGGTGGTGAAGCCCCCTTGCTTCCTTCTTTTTGGGCTTGTTTCTGCCATCTTTTATTTTTTATTTATTACCACATCAGTTCTTCTTGTTTCGTTGTTACACTATCTAGACTTGTTGGTAATCAGACAACATATCAAATAATAAATACAGCTGGTCTTGACTTACAACAGCCCATTTAGTTACTGTACGAAGTTACAATGACACTGAAATAAGTGACAACCGTTTTTCATACTTATGACTGTTGCAGCATCTCCATGGTCACATGATCAAAATTCATATACTTAGTAAATGACTCATACTTAGGAAGGTTATAGTGATCTGGGGTCATGTGATTGCTTTTTGAGACCTCCTGACAAACAAAGTCAATAGGTAAGCCAGATTCACTTAACAACTGTGTGACTAACTTAACAACTGCAGTGATTCACTCAACGACTGTGGGAAGAAAGGTAAAAAAAATAGCAATAGCAATAGCACTTAGACTTATATACCACTTCACAGTGCTTTACAGCCCACTCTAAGTGGTTTTACAGAGTCAGCATATTGCCCCCAGCAATCTGGGTCCTCATTTTACCGACCTCAGAAGGATGGAAGACTGAGTCAACCTTGAGCCTGGTGAGATTCGATCTACCAAACTGCTGGCAGCCGGTGATCAGCAGAAGTAGCCTGCAGTACTACACTCTAACCACTGCACCACTGTGGCTCATGGGGCAAAATTCCCTTAACTAATGTTTCACTTAGCAACAGAAATGTTGGGCTCAATTTTGTTCATTAGTCAAGGACCACCACTACCACAAAATAACAAAATAATTCTTAGGAGGTTCTTTAATTTACCTTACTTTTAATAATAAAACAGATTTCTTTCTATCCTCTATCTAGTGATATTTGTAAAATTCAAATGACTTCATCAGATGAAAAACTTAAGCTAAATCTTGGTAAGGATACCAAGACAATTTATGACATGTTGATTCATTTAAGTGGACAATTATTGCCTGGAATTAGTTCAAGTCAAGTTTTGCCTTTTGATCCCATCCAACGAGTGGTGCAACTTCACTGGCAACATTCTACAATGATCACTTTTCTCAAGTATGTGCTTTGAAAATACTAGTAAGATTTGCATGTAGTTTCAAAAGTTTTCCAGATCTGTACATATTTACTGAAGTACTAATATTATGCTAGACCATTCTGAAAGAAAATGATATTAATTTTAAGACTGCCCTCAAAAACCACAATAAAAAGACATATATATTATAGATACACTGGCCAGAGGCTACATTTCATAAATGAACAAGGTAAGGGCAAAAATATAAAATCAATATTAATTAAATTAAAAGATGTTAACTTATTTCATAGGCAAATATTTTTAATTATCTAATTTGTAAAATTAATAAAGCATGTGAAAGTATATACAGTATATTAACCCTCATTTCCTCCCTTACTTCCATCAAATGCAGTAAATAAGATGATGATAAAATGAAGGGAGAAGGGACAGAACCGGGAAGAGATGAGAAAGGGAGTTACAATTTGGGATGGAAAAGAAGAAAAGAAAATAGCTGTTTGCAAAATGCTCAACAAGCATTCATGCTGCATTTTGCAATCATAAACCTATGTATATTTATCCTGTAGAAAATTCTATTGGGTTCAATGGTTTTTATTCCCAAGTATTCTTAGCAGGGGTGGGTTCCTACCGGTGCGGTCTTCTCTATGGCACCGGTAGCGGCCGGCGGATTGCGAGACGGCTCTGGTGCCGTCCTCGCCGGTTTGTCGTGCGCCACCATCTTTTTTTGGGAATTTTTTGGCGATGTTTTGCTTCCGCACATGCGCGAAAGCAAAATCTCACCAAAATCTTGTGAGGGGACATGCATGCGTGAGAGATTTTGCCAAGATTTCGCTTCTGCACATGCGCAGAAGCAAAAAATCGGCAAAATCGCGCACACGTGTCTCCTCGCAAGATTTTGGTGAGATTTTGCTTCTGCGCATGCATGGAAGCAAAATCACGCAAGGGGGCATGCGCGTATAGCGAGCACGCACATGTGCGCAACATGGCAATGCGCACACAGTGCACCGGTAGCAAGTAGGAGCAACCCACCCCTGATTCTTAGGATTCCTATTCTTTGGTTAGAAAATCCTGCAATAGTCTACTCTATTCAGAGGGACAAATGTTCCTGTGAGAAAAAGTAATCTGTTAAGTATTTCTTTTGGAGGATATCATAAGATTTCAAATGTATGGCTAGGGATAAAACCTCTTGAAGTTAGTCATTCTTTTCCAATATTTTGCATTGTTTCTATTTTTTTACTTTGCTTTGATGTTGACTTTAGAAGTCAAGGAGCGTCTCTTTCCCACATTATGCCTCAGTTTCTTCTTGACTTTGAAGATTATACGATATGGTCCCATGTACAGCTTATGCTGAAGGTAATTTACCTAGCTAAACTTCGTATTTTTAATGTTAATATGCTGTAATAATTCAAAAGATTTTTTCTCTCTGGTTGTATGAATAATAGTATATGTAAAGCTACAACTTTTTATTTTGTTGTGAGTTATTTACAAACTATAGCCAGCTTGTAGTGCTTCAAATGAACTTATATCAAGAAGGAAATGTACAGATTTGTAAAGGATGTTTGCTGGAAATATAACATGCTTTCCCCCTCTTTCCTGCATGTCAATCTAAGCTCACTGAAGCATATTTATTTCAAGTTACCAAATAAATATTAGTATGACTATAATACCATTTTTATAATCTTACATAGAATTTTGGACACAGCATTTTCTGCATTAAAAAGATTTATTACCACTACTACGGTAATTTATTACACCTCAATGCCACCCTAATATGCAGAACATCTTAATAATAATTTTATTTCAGATAATAGTTAATATTAATTCATTGTGGTAGCTGATGAAAGAAAACCAAAATGTAAATCAGAATTATTTTGTCTTTATTTAAAGATTCAAAAATCTAATGAAGATGAGAGTTATATTTATGTTTTGGATGACTCTACCTTTGAGGCTGTGAGTAAGCGAGCCTGGACAGATGTGCTAATTCAAATATACAAGGTGAGATGAATAAGTCTTTATTCACACAAACTTGATTGACATAATGTAAAACTATTGCTTGTTTTAGCTGTAATTATAACCGTGCAAAATAAAGTGTAATCCTTTTATTTATATATATAAATATGTATTTGGGTCTATGAATTTGAGCAAGGCACATATTGCATAAATAGTGACTAAAAATTAACTTTACATTATCATATACATCAATCTGAAAATTGATTGGACAACTTAAAAGCAATTTGGTACTTAAAGAAAAATAAGATTCCGGCTGAAAAATGTAGACTGAATCTGGACACTTAAAATCTTTGATAAAGTCTCTGAAAGATTAAAAAAGACATCCTGTCTGATTAAAAAAAACTATCACAAGAGGTGCTGTGTAAGAACATTATTCAGATTAGTACAAACACTCTACAGCACCCCAGAACATCAGACTACTTATACAAGATTGTCCAACAGAATGGATACCCATGCTACTTTATCAAAAAGTGTCTGACCATTCAGTCTAGTACAGCACAACAAGTAAAAGCTATGGAAATGTTAACACTGCCATATTTCAAAAAATATCTCAGAAACAACTGACAAACTATTATAATTGCACTCATCAGTGTGGCATACAAATCAACTAAGCTCTCCAAAATATAGGTTATCCAAATGACCCAGTAGCCCAAGAAGAAGAAAAAACAGGAGTTATTTACAACATACATATAAGGACTGTAACAGCTAATTTGTAGGACAGACAGGCAGAAGACTGAACGCAACTAACAGTCAGAAGACATGATGAAAATTCCTTGATCTCACAACACATGGACAGATCAACCATAGTTTCAACTGGGAAACTGAACATCCTAGACTAGGTTAAATCCAGAGATGCTAGTGAATTTCTGGAAGTTTGGAATGAGCCATTAATAGATACATAAACCACATTTACACACCATTCAAAAGAGACAATAAAAAAGAAGGAAGCAAAAAGATCAGAATACACACACTGGCAGCCAACACTCGTGAACTTGGATTAACAACAGGCAATCAATTAACAATTAAGTAAAAAATAATAGTACATCCCCACCAAAACTGGCAGTTGAAGCTCCTCTCTATATAAAGGGAGTATAAGCTATACTCACTCTCATTATTTAGTTGGGTAATTAAATGTCTGCAAGCAAACAATTAAGCTTGGAGAGAGAGAAATGTTTTCAAAATGCAAAGAAAATGATGAAAAGGGTGGAAGTAGAATTTAGTCTATTTGCTATAGACACAAAATTATAGGGTCTAGGTTTTGTAGTTGGTAATTTGTAGTTGGTAATTGCCTGAATATAAATATAAAAATGAAATTTAAAAAGTACTGCTAGTTTGGGAGCTAGACAAGAAATAATAATCAAACACTCTTCTTCAAGATGTCTGGAATACTGAGTCAGGAGTGCTGAGATGGATAATGTGTTGCAATACTCTGATATAACTCTCACTCATCATAATATATAATTGATTTTAAAATATTTACTTAATTTGAGACATTTCTGTACTTCATGTATAGGATATGTCCACTAGATAGCAGCAGAAAGATACAGAAAAAGTGTTTGTTGCCATCTAGTGACCTAGATTTCCACAGCCCAGATTTGGTAGCCCCTAATCTTTAATCCAATACTGAAACATTGAAAGGTAGTGATAAAGGTTTGATTTGCTATAATTGGGTTGGGGGGAGAGGAGTGGAATTTGCTGTAAACAATGCACGGTCCATCCTATAATAGTACTACCATGCAACCACTGAAATCACTGGGATTTTTGGCCCCGGATAAGAGTGGAAAAATTATAGCTCCAGTGGACATAGTTTGTACATTGTATTGGATCACTATTGTAGCAAAGAATCTATTTTCTCTTTCAAAAACATGAGCTTTCATTTACCTGGGTTTATTTCTAACACTGATAGGAAACCATAAGACTATGTGTGGCATTCAGCAAAGGTAAATATGAAATGTGAATTTTCTTATAGTAGCATTACTAGTTATAAAATTCAACTGATGCATCAGTAGAAACATTGCAATATTAAAGTTCATTTAGTAGGATTTTACATAATGTACAACTAGTTATTGGTAAAAAGCAATATAGCTTGTTGTTTCAGATTCTGATTCTCCAGCGAGTCTCTGTTCTTGAGGACACTAGCCAGACCAATGCAGAAGACGCAGAACACCTTCCAAAAATAAGCATAGATCTTTTGTCAAGTAATATATATTCTTCATCTGAAATAATTCTTCTTATTTGGATGAACAGACATTTTGAGAAGACACGAAAAATTGTGTGGAAAAACTGCAAGAAAGGTGGGGAAAATCACTGAATTTGTTAACTGTTTGTAGATTTTTTTCTCTGCTGTACAAGAAAGGAGATCATCTCATATTATTGCTATAATTTCCTATTGCAGTTTTACAATTGTACAGTTGGTGTACATTATTATAATTTTCTCAAATATACTGCATTAAGTTCAGAAATATTTCTTTTCTGAATAAAATTTCCATTGACACACTTTTTACAGCTGTTGTCCCTTTACCCCCCCCCCCTTGTTTTAATAACTTCCATCCATTGTTAGATTGTTGTTGGGAGATGCAGGAAGAAAAGACCACATTTCATCATTCTTTTTGTTAGATAGGCTCCAAGGGGAAACTAGCAGAACTCTTGTCCATAGTGTCTGAGATAAAGAAAAAAAGTCCACCATTTTTTAAGGTGATAAGTTCCTTTCAAAGGGGGCAGGCAGTCTAACAGATCAGGATGAAATGACTATGAAGGCTTGTGATCAAGGACCTCAAGAGAGAGGCACTCTTATTATAGCACAGAGTATCCAACTAGTTTATTACACCACTGAAAATATGGTAACCATAATGATAAAACAATTTTTTTGGTATTGATTGCAGATGCAATGCAGAATTTCAATTTGATTAGCATAAATATTTAAAATAACATGCAAAATATTCAGTATTTTAATTATTTGAAATTTATTTATTTTATTTAAAGGAGATATATCACATGGCTCATGATACAAACATATAGTGTACATATACATATGGCATGACTGCATGTATACCTTGAAAAACATTTTGAAAGAAATCCTCTGGACATGCACAAACATAAATTCAAGACTCATGAAAGCACATGTAATTTTTAAAAGTTAATTCTGCATCCTAATATAGGAGATATTAATCAGTCCAGAAATACTATAAATACAATTTTTGTGAAAGAATAATAACAGAAACAATAGTAACAAATTACAAAGCAGATAGCTGTTGATGCTACACATTGACTTTATGATTGACTACTTTAAATGGGATTGAATTGTTTTTAATAGCCATGCCATTTTGTATTTTTAGTATATATTTTTACAGTTCACTAAGATACTTCAATGTACATAGATAAAGAGTGAATAGGTAAAGTACATTTAGATGTACAAAATAGAAAGAAAGGAATTAAAGGAATCATGCATCTTTTTCTTAACTTAAAGGGTTAGACTTCACACAAGCTTTATTTCTTGTATCTTAAATTACATGTATTAACTTGTGAACAAATTCAAGTTGCCACTGACTGTCCAGTGATTTTAATGTAAATGAGGAAGCTTTGACTTCATACTGTTTAAAGATGTTGAATCACCCTCATGTTTTCTTGTTAATTTTCTCTTGGCATTGCTTCAAGCTTTTAGAAGTTTAGTACTTTATTACTTTAAATATTAAAAATGTCCAAAGTTATGCTTATAAATGCTTGCTCTGAAGAGGCCCAGTGCTATTATATCTTCTTTTAAATAGCAGAGAATACTTCCAGAAAGCCACATCAATCTTAAAGATCTGTAAAAGTATAATCTGAAATGTCCTGTTTTAGTATTAAGTATTAGTATTAAGTATTAGTACTAAAAGAAGGCAGCTGAGAAACCCTGACTTAGTCATGTTTGGAGTAGATCTATTTAAATAATTGGGAGGAGTTAGTGTGATTACATTTAAGAAAACTTTCTGGGATTAATATACTGCCATAATGTACATTTCTCCAATTCTTTGCCATTTCTATGGGTCAGGCACACATGCACAGAAATACACAGCAAACAGTGTATATCATCTGTACTGTTTGCTGTTTGCTGTTTGGCAAATTGCTGGGAGGCAGAGGCCTTTTTTCCTTGTTTTCCTCCCCCAAAACTGAGGTGCGTCTTATACTCTTATACTCCGAAAAATACAGTAATTGTCAGTCAAGACATATGGGGGATTTTAATTAATAGATTTCCTAGTTATATATTCATAAAAAGATCAAGTAATTGTCGAGATTTGAAAAAGCACACACTGAAGCAGAGATAAAGCTAGTCGACCTAGCTATTCATCAGTAAATGGAAAATGTTATTTTGTTTACATAATAGAATACAGTTTTATTTGTTAGAGAAGTAAATCTACATAATTCAAATGCATTAAACAAATTTATGAGGTACTATATACATATTCAAACATAGATACCGTATGTATACTTAATAGCACAAATCTTTTTAGAAGTAATGTATATTTAATGATATGAACATATGATTAATTTCCATGGTTTCTATTATCTACAGTACATGTATAGACAGACAGATATATCCTGCATGCCTCCATTCAGAACAAATGGAATATTTAAGATTGCCCTATATTTGTACAGGTTTACAGTCAAAGGATGGTTTCCCCAACAGAGTTCTTAACAACTATACTCACTCACAGAGACATTGACTTGTTCTTAATTGGTCCCATTGTAGTATTCAGAAGTCACAGGTCAAATAAGTAGGTAATAGTTGTCATTTCTCCACAGATCTTCTAAACAAAATTCTAGAACTGTTAGAAGTTGAGAAGTACCGTATTTTTCGGAGTATAAGATGCACCGGAGTATAAGACGCACCTTAGTTTTGGGGGAGGAAAACAAGGAAAAAAGCCTCTGCCTCCCAGCAATTTGCCAAACAGCAAACAGCAAACAGTACAGATGATATACAGTGATCCCTCGTTTTTCGCTGGGGTTACGTTCCAAAAAGAACCCGTGATAGGCGAAATCCGTGAAGTAGTAACTTCAGCTTTGCGCATGCTCAGAGGGCAAAGGAACGCAGATGCCGACATCCAGGTGGGCAAGGGAAGCGGGTGGGGGAAGCCCCGCGCCGCAAACGCCACCAGGTTGTTGAGCTGTGCGAACCGGGAGGATTTCACCCCTGGCCTCACGTGTATTTCACTGCTCTTGGCAAGCTATTTTACCAATCAGCCAATGCAGAACACAATGCACGATGCAAATCCGTGAAGCAGCGAGACCGTGAAAGGTGAACCGTGATATAGCGAGGGATTACTGTACACTGTTTGCTGTGTATTTCTGTGCATGTGTGCCTGACCCATAAAAATAGCAAAGAATTGGAGAAATGTACATAATGCCAGAAAGTTTTCTTAAATGTAATCACACCAACTCCTCCAATAATAACAGAGCTGGAAGGGACCTTGGAGGTCTTCTAGTCCAACCCCCTGCTTAGGCAGGAACCCTACACCACTTCAGTTCTAACTTCAGTTCTAATTGTCCTAACTGTCAGGAAATTTACTGAACAGGACACTATTACATTTCAGATTATACTTTTACAAATCTTTAAAATTTATGTGGCTTTCTGGAAGTATACATTCTCTGCTATTTAAAAGAAGATACAAAAGCACTGGGCCTCTTCAGAGCAAGCATTTATTTTAAAAAGCTTCTTCATTTTGTTAAGTTGTCTAGAACAATAATAAAGCAGTCTTTAAAAAAAATAAGTCTAATAATTTGAACACTCTACAAACATTTAACAAAGTAACAGAATCTGCCTCTACCTAGGATAGAACTCACAACCTCCTGATTATGAGGCAAGAGCTCTTTCCTCTAGGCTACAGCAGCTTGCAGTTTACTTTGTTTCAATTTCAGCAGTCAAACATTGCCCAGCAGTCTATTTCAATTTGTCTCCTCACAGCCACCATCATTTTACCACGTGGCTTCTGAGTCAGCTGTGTGTCGGGAGGCAGATACTTTCTTCTTGTGCTAATCAGGCTTTGCCCTGTTTGCTGTAAGAGGCAAATTGCTGGCAGGCAGAGGCCAAAGGGTGGGGGTGACTGGGTGGGTGGGGCTACATTCAGTGTATAAGACGCACCCAAGTTTTCACCCTCTTTTTGAGGGTAAAAGGGTGCATCTTATACTCCGAAAAATACGGTACTTTTCCCTGATTTCATTATCGTAGAGTAGGTTAATACAACTCTTAGAGTGGTAGATAGTTAGGCAGTGTGATAGGCAATATGCTAAATATATTGCAAATACATTTTTCCTGCCATCCAGATAGAGTGTTTGAGATGAATTCCTATAGAACACAGACGCTGCACTTAGTACCCTTTATCCTAGAGCACCGCACGATGAAAGTAACCTTACAGACAGAGTTTGCAGAAATAAAACTGTCTCCCCTATTTGAGTAAGGGCTCTGTGACATGTTCCAGGACAGCATTTTCATCTAAAATTAAATTCTGACATCTCTGCCATTAAAGTTCAGGAAAGTTACATTGGAGATGTTGTGGTCAATGGTCAACCTTCTTGGGTTAAACTATAGTCTGAAATGAAGAGGCACCCATCAGCCCTCTCCCCTTTCCCTGTAATGGCAAGTTGCAATTTCCCACCCTATATTCCCCTACTGCTTTGCTATTTGCTCCCAGGCCATTTTGTATTTTTCTTTTACTGACATCAATTATATAGCATTCTGTGATGCAACCAAGAATGCAGTTTGTTGCCCTCACAGTAAGCCTGTACAGTATATAGAAAATGTAGCTTGTTCCTATGGCTTGATGAACAGTGAAACTATTGAACATATCTCTTTCTATTGTTCATTTTATAGAATCATTCAAAGTCTGATTTCTCCAATACTTATATCACTGCCAGATTGTGCATACCAATTTATATTTTCTCACTAATCTCAAATCATTTTATGACATGCAAGATTGCTAAATTTGGGCAGGAGCTTGTAAAAAGTTAATTAGATGCAACAAAATCCTTGCACATTTGGCACAGTTGTGTTATTGATTGCTATGTACTTGGTTATTTGTAGTCATTTATTTAATTATTTATTTAATGTCTATACAGCATTTGCCCATTTCAGACAAGTGATTGTGGGCAGTGAACAATCATAAACAATTAAAACAATTACAATATAAAAAATAAATAAATATATATGGCAGCCAATTCTTTCAACAATCCCAGAATGTTCCACACTTGTTTGCACTCTGATTCAGGTGACTCTGAAGACACAGTTTAACCCCCAGGTGGTTTTAACACCTCTCAGAGTGCTAACGACTGGCTGCTATAAAGAGTATAAATCCTTCCATTCACCACCAATTAGTTAGAACTGAAGCAGCTTTCAGATGAAAAGTGAAATGTCTTCAAGAAAAATCAAGAAAGTCCAGTTGTCTTTTTAATAGCATCTTTGGGGTAGCCACTGAGAACATCTTTAGATGTGGCAGCTGAGAAAGATTTTCAACATAGATATCAATATTGCCAAGAAATAGAGCTTTTTGCATACTCAGGATCTCAGATCCATACACATAACCAAGTCTTCAAGGGTTTATGAAAGGCCAATATGATTGGAGTCATCCTAACTTCTAAGGGAGAATGTTCCAGAGGGCAGAGTTATGGTGGAGAAAGCATGTCTCCTAGTCTCTGCCAGCTGATATTCCTTGGCTGATAGGACCTTTAACATGACCAACCTGTTGGACCCATTATGACCTATATTCTATTGTTTTCGTTTTGTTTTGCTTGATTTGCATAAAACATTTTATCTTTTTCATATTTTAGATCTAATGTATACAATTTAATTATCTTATGGCAATATTCAGCTATCGTAATACACCAATATTAAAACATACTAAATATATTTTAGTATTAATATAATTCATCTTTAAATTCTTGTAGACTTTTCCTTGTTTCTGTGCTATTAATTTTAATCCTTTATCTACATTTCTCATAGTCTATAGAGATGGTCTGGAAGGTTGTAGATTTTTACAGTTTTAGGCTAGTTTATGCTGTTCTGTGGCCAAAAGAACTAACTATAAGAAAACAAGGCAATGTGTTGCTCATAGTCCCCTATGAAGTTATTATCTTGGAAGTGACTTAATCCCCCTGGATGTTGTACCTCTTCTGCTTCATTCTCAAGCAGCTAATAAGATTTTGGGCAGGTGTCCTACATTGGGATTTGGGACCAGTTCCTAAGAAGAAAGAGCACACTCTGGTGCCAGATTGTCTGGGAGCTGTAATCTAAAGACAAATTAGAAAATGAAGCTGCAAGAAAGGAGATTGCTCCCTGTTTCTCTTAGTGTAACTACTATATATATAAGATTTTTTTCTGCCTCAGCTTGCAAAAGTATGATCCTTGTCTAGCAGATTTATGGAGAAGTTGGAAGCCTCATAATATAATTCAGTGAAGGAGTGATAATTTTTAATAGTAAGAAGAGTCAGGTTTACCAGATACATTGCATTTCCCATAAAGAACAAACACAGCATTTTTATAAGTCCACAAATTTTGTATTGTGAAATTCTAAAATCTCATTTAAATAGGGGACATACCTCCAAAAAGATGGATAGTTAACTTCGATAGAGATCTTCATGATGGCCTTGTCCTTGCTGCACAAGTGGCAAGCTATTGTCCCTATTTGGTAAGAAAGATTTTAAAAACTTTTTGATAGAAATGTTATTTTATGTTTATTTATAATACATTTTAACATATTAATGGAAAAAGCTAATGTACTTTTATGAAATTTGAATCAAACCAAACAAAAAACAACAACAAATTTAATTATTTTATGACTGTATAAGCTATTTAATATGGTTATTATTTTGGATTGTACATTTTATGTGTCCACTTCTGAGTATGTTATTTTTTAAACTATGCTCAAACTCGTTGTCAAACCTTCTCTTTTATCTGAGTCTCTCACTCTAGTATTGAAACTCTTTCTTTTTCTTTAGGGATATTTATTTTATTCAATTTGATGCCACCTCACTCTAAAATAGGGGTGTCAAACTCGATTTCATTGAGGGCCTCATCGGGGCTGTGGTTGACCTTGGGGGGCCAGGTGGGTGTTGCCAATTGGATGGGTGTGGCTGACTGGGTGGGTGTTGCCAATTGGATGGGTGTGGCTGACTGGGTGGGTGTGACCCGCTTGACGCCACTCACTGGATGTGGCCAAAGGCTGGGTCGGGATGGAATAAGTCATACTGGCTAACTTGATGTGGGGACAATTTGGTGCCCCGCAAGCTCCTTGCCTCCCCAAACTGCTGGCAGCCAAGTGCATGCACGCACACACATACACACATTCCAGGTTTGGGACATAGAAAGGAGAGGGTCTTCTCCCCAAGCCCAGGCATGATTGGCAGTTTGTAAGCTCAGATGTGGATAAAAGTCTCCAAGCTTGGAATGGGCTGTGTTTGTGTACGTGTGCACAGTATGCCAAAGGAGATGTTCTTCTCCCAATCCCAGACATTGTTGGCATTTCCCTGTCTGGTGTACCCTCCCAGCAAAGGAGGAGGTGGAGGACACCGCTGCTGTGTGTGGAAACATGGAGGAGAAAGTTTGCATGAAGCAGTTTCCTCAGAGTCCAACTTCTGCCTTTACAGATCTCTGAAGAGCAAGAGGAGGCGGCAGGGGAGCAGTGCTCCCTAGTCCTGCATGAGGGAGTCTGGCCCTTCTCGAAAGGGAATCCCTACTTCCAATTATGAGTGGTAAGGATGCTGGCTTGTTGGGTCAGCCTTCCCTCATGCTGCTCCTCCACCATCCCCTCCTCCAGAGATCTTTCAAGGCAGAAGTTGGACTCCGAAGAAACTGCTTCCTGCAAACTTTCACTGCATCAGCATTATGGTTGCCCTCAAAGGGCCAGTTGCATGTAAGACTATTGTATCATATTAGTTCAGGAGTGTATTAACGTGGGCCGAACAGGATTAACATTTCAAATATGAACAAATATTTGAAATAAATCTGCAAAAACAAATTAAAACGGAGAACAACCATAAGCTTTTAATATGCAAAAACCAATTTAAAACAAAGAAAAAACATAAGCTTTTTAGTTCTCTCTCTCATGCCATTTTTTCCGAGCCAGATGCTTGGCATCTTTTATTGGCTACAAGTTCATCCATGTTTGTAGGTTCTGAGCTGTGGAAACTCTCAGGATAGAGTAGAGGTGTGCATCAGTGAGAAGACTTCTGTGGGCGCTTTTGTTCACCTCATCACAGAGAAAAGTTGCTCACACAGGTATCTACTTCCAAACATGCGCAGCATTCAAACAGCTTGTAGACGGAGTTGGGGCATTGTTTCAAGGATGAACCTGGTGAATTGTGCGGGCCCTACAGAATCATATTTTGTCTTAAGTGTGCTGTTACATTGGAATTCTGTCAGTTCCATCTGCATGTTTACAAGTGCTTTCTCCACGTCAACTGCAAATGGATTGCTGAGCAGTCCAAAATTGAAAGTCTGTGCTTCAAAGTCAACAAAGTGACGTGTAAACTCCATTTGAAGTGTGCTCAATTTATCAACAAAATGAGCATCTAAGAACACAGCGGTGGTGACTTTACTTATGATTGATTGGCAACAGGAAAAGTGACTCAAGTTTCCTTGCTGCATCTGAGTCTTCCACAGTCATAGCTTTACTTGAAAGGCTTTCACTGCATTGTACATGTCCGTGATCACAAGGTCCCGTCCCTGAAGCTGAAGGTTCAGCGCAGTGAGATGCTTAGTAATGTCACACAGAAAAGCTAATTCACACAGCCAGTTTTCATCCTGCAGTATTGTGGAGTCTTTTCCTTTGCTTTCAATGAATTGACAGGTTGCCATACGCAACTCGAAAAATCTATTGAGCACTTATTCTCGACTTAGCCATTGCACTTCTGTGTGATAGGGAAGATCACCAAGTTCAGAATTTATTTCCTCAAGAAAAGACTTGAACTGATGGTGATTGTTAAGTGGGGTTGAATGAAGAGGCTGGACTCCAGTAAACAGTGACTACAGCTCTTTATTAGGAAGACCGGTCCATAGGCTGCTGAGCTGTCCAACAGCTCCCTCTTTTAAAGGGAGCTGTCAGGCAGCTTAGCCACTGAGGGTTCTCTAATTTCCCACCTTTCGTATGGACCAATGAGATTAAACAATTCTAATTTTCCACTTGCATGCGGACCTGAGGGAAGCCTTCATCCCAGGCTTCCCTCCTTATTAACATATTTAACAGTGATTTAAACCTTTGGCTCTTATAAAGTTAACTGTCTTTGTTACAGTGCTCATTACATGTTCCATCTTCAGGGCTTTGCTGTATAGTGTTTCCTGGTGTATGATGCAGTGATATGCTGTCAGCTCACTTGTGCAATTCTCGCTCTTCATCTTCTCTCACATGCTTCCCACTAATCCATTCTTTTCCCCACACATAGAAAGTGCTCCATCTGTTGTCAGTCCCGTCAGTTTGTCCCAGGGCAGTTTCATGTCATTTATACCTTTACAAACTGCTTCAAATAGCAATGATAGAACTTCCAAGATGGCGGGATAGAACTTCCAAGATGACAGCAACGGAGGAAGCATAGTTACATCACGGGCAGAAAAGTTGCTACTAAAATAAAATAAAACGGTAGAAGGAGAGGTGGAGAGGGAAAGACAAGTCATAGAAAAAGAAAAAAGACTGGAGAAAGGAAAAGGAGAGGAATATTGAAAGAAATTAAAAGAGAGAGAAGCCCAACTGCACCCGAGAGGCCTGAGAAAAGCCCACCTGCATCCGAGAGGCCTACCCAAGAGACCGGATGCCCATCAAAGTGAGGTGAGCAGAGAGGCAAACCGACTGCAGGCAGCTAAACCAACCAGTGGAGAATAAAGAGATGAACTGGTAAGCAAGTGGAGCCAGCTGCGGAGCAGGGAGGAAAATCAGCTGTGGAGCGGAGAGGCCAGCTGACCGAGGGCAATGCAATGACCGGCAGAGAACAAAGAGGTGACCTGGTGAGAGAGCAGAGCAGGAAGGAGGAGAAGAGAGGAGAGGCGAACTTGCTGGAGACCATCCAGGCAGTCCTGTTTGCTGGTGGAAGCAGTGTCCCGGTGTGATGGAAAGCAAGCGGGAGCCATGTGGCTCCAGAGCAAAAAGCAGCAGTACAGCAGCCGGAAGAGGAGAGAGCCAGCAGCAGCACGGGGCAGCGCAGTGAGCTAGAGTCTGAAAGCACCGCAGTATCAAAGCATCGTTTGCCACACCATTACTCAGAAAGCTGCGGACTGTGGGAACCGGGGAGGGGGGATTTCTTGAGGGAGAAACTTAGACATAACACATTCTTGCTAGATTCCCCAAGATCATCCTTTGTCCAACACCTGCCCAGAAGCTGGGAGAAGAACGGCCACGCAAGCAGAAGATGAGTGGACGTGACCCAGTTGGGGGTGCGGGACAGGGGGTGCCAACTTCCTACTGGGTGGGAACTTGGGAGGAAAGTCAGATTCGGGTTTCTCCCTGGATGTGCCGACATGGCTTCAGCATTAAATTGGAACTTTGGTGAACTCTTTGCCTTGGACTCTGATTTCTGCTAGAATGCTATTTGGAACCCTGACACTCAGAGAGCAACTGGGAAAGAGAAGGTGGAGCTGAGTGGAGGACTGAGTGGAGCAGACCAGACAGCGGATCTGAGGTGACCAGAAAGCTGAATGGCAGGCCGAGAGAGCTGACCAGAGCAGGGATGAGGCTGAAAAGACCCAAACACTGAAAGACAGAAGGGAGCTGGCAACAAGAGGCCAGAGCAGCAAACGACAGAAGTGAAGGCAACAAATTAAGCCTGAGGTTCCAATAGGCAGGTAGGGAAGACCCCGGTAGAGATTAAAAATAAATACAGGACAGAAAATAAAAGATAAATAAATAAGCAAATAATAAGGACAAGATTTAATAATTAGAAATCAAGGAAGAATAGGATTAATAAAGATCAATCAAATAAATAAGGCAAATCTTAAATAATAAGATGGGGGGAACTGGAGCTCAAAAACTTTTTAAAAATATAGGGAAGAAAGGAATAAATAAAACTAACATAATACTAAGCAAGTAAAATAAATAACAAGGTATAAAAACAAGCACAAAAAGGCAGAAAAAGGGATAGAAAAAAAAGATACAAAACCTTTTACCCTTAAAAGAACCAGCAAAAAGAAAGAAACTCATGGAATAGGTGACTGATACTATTGTGGTATGCAATACATGTTCCATATATGTGCTTATGCCCAAAGAACATCCAAATTATACATGTATTAAATGTAAGCTATGTGAACTATTAGAGGAAAATGTAAGGGATCTAGAGGCAGCTATAGCCAAACTCCAACCTACACAAGAAAGCTATGCCCAAATTGAACCAAATAATGAACAAATAACTCCTAGAGGATTTAACCCTGCTGATAAACCCTTGGAGAAAAACAAATGGAGGTATGTCAACATAGAAGGAAACACAATAATCAAAGAAAGAAGCAGCACACTTCTAACAAATCCTTGCTGCCCAATCTAACCCAATCAGAAGCAGCCCCATTAAAATTGAGCAACCAATCTCTCCCCCTAGTTGAAAATACTCAGACCCACAACCTCCCCCTCAAAGAAAACATGCAAACACTTAGAAAAGAGACATCATCAAATATCCCTTAAAAAGTCACATCAACAAACTCACCTGGGATAAACAGAAAAGTACCCCAGACTGCACCCCCTAAAAAAGGAAGGCAAATGTCGGTAATAGGAGATTCTATTCTGAAATGAACAGAACCAGCCATCTGCAGACCGGACATACAATCTAGGAAGGGATGTTGTCTCCCTCGAACAAAAATCAAGGATGTGGCTGAGAACCTAACCAAAATAATTAGGCCCACATATTACTACCCTTTTCACTACTACATGTATGGACAAATGACACAAAAAAGGACTTGAAAACAATATTGAGTGATTACAAGCAGCTAGGCAATAAAGTTAAGGAGTTAGGTGCACAAATAATATTTTTCATCTGTACTGCCTACAAAAGGTCAACATCCAGTAAGAGAACAAAAGATTCTAGAAGTGAACCACTGGCTAAAGGGTTGGTGTTGCCAAAAAAAACCTTTGGATTCCTGGACCATGGTCTGCACTACCTCCATGATGGGCTTTTGGCAAGGGATGGGCTGCACCTCACAAAGACTGGGAAGAATATTTTTGGAAAATGACTGGCTCAACTTATCAGGAGGGCTTTAAACTAAAATGGAGGGGGGAGAATGACCAATCTCCAGGAGTTAATTCCAAGCAAAAACCCCTAGAAAACAAGTCAAATAATGAGGTAAGGGGGGATGGCAAGGAAGACAAACTCAAATACCAAATAGGAGACTTAGGAAGCCTACCCAGAGTCAGACATAAAGACCTCAAGTGCCTATATACAAATGCACAAAGTTTGGGGAACAAACAGGATGAACTTGAACTATTAATACATGAAGGTAGATATGATATAGTTGGAATTACAGAAACTTGGTGGGACGAAACCCATAACTGGAACATACTGATAGAAGGATACAAACTGCTCAAAAAACCCAGACCCCATAAAAGAGGAGGTGGAGTTGCACTGTATGCAAAGGACCACTACATTGCTACAGAAATGCACAGGACCAAAGACGAAAACCACCTAGAATGCATATGGGTCAATATAAAAGAAAAAAAAGAATTAAATGGCCATAGGTATATACTATAGGCCAGTGATGGCGAACCTTTTTTGGTTCACGTGCCAAAAGAGGGGGGAATGCGGGGGATCACGTGTGTGCGTGCCCACACTCATAATTCCATGCACCCCTGCACATGCACGCATGACCCCCCTGCTCCCAGCATGCAATGGCACGCCCATTTTTTGCTCTCCCCAGGCTCCAGAGCCTTTCTAGGAGCCTGGGGAAGGCGAAAACGGCCTTCCCCACCCTCTCTGGAGGCTGGAAACAGCCTGTTTCCCGACTCCCAGTGGGCCCAGAAGGCCGGAAAATCAGCCGGCTGGTGCACACATGCATGCCGGACCTGAGCTCGCGTGCCCACCGATATGGCTCCGCGTGCCACTTGTGGCACCCGTGCCATAGGTTCGCCATCACGGCTATAGGCCACCCAATTAAGCAGAAACAACAGATTTAGTTTTTGCCAACCAACTAACAAACATATGTAGAAAACACACAGTAGTAATGGGGGACTTCAATTACCCTGATATCAATTGGAAGACTAATTCCGCATCAAGTGAGAAATCAAATAGGTTCCTAACCAATCTAGCTGACAACTTTGTTGTCCAAATGTTACAGGAGGGAACTAGAGGGATAGCCATACTGGACTTAATTCTTACAAACAGAGAAGAAGTGATAGAAGGAGTTGAAACTGCAGGATCCTTGGGTAAGAGTGACCATGTCATACTAGAAGTCAACCTAACAGAAACACAAGCAATAGAACATAATGATACCAGAGTCTTAGATTTTAAAAGAGCTGATTTTAATAAACTCAGAGAGAACTTGGGAAATATTCCTTGGATGAAAAGCATAAACAACTCAAGAAACTTGGGAAACTCTAATCATAAAAGCCCATATCAGCACAATACTGAAAAAGGAAAACAAGAAATCCAAGAAGAAACCAGCATGGCTGCACAAAGATCTCTCCGACAAATTGAAAGACAAAAAGGACAAGTACAAAAAATGGAAAGAGGGACACACAAATAAGGCAGAATATCAGCAGATAGCCAGAATCTGCAAAGACGAAGTCAGAAAGCAAAGGCTCAGAATGAACAAAATCTTGCAACAAAAGTCAAAGATAATAATAAAAAAGTTTCTTCAAACATATACGTAAATAACAAGAAAAAAATCAAGGAAACAGTCGGTCCACTAAAGAGAGAAGACGGCAAGGAAGTAACAGGCAGCCGAGAGAAAGCAGAGCTGCTTAACTTATTCTTTGCATCGATCTTCATGCAAAAAGAAACTATAGCCCAACCCACCAAAAACATAAATGTAAAAGACAGACTAGAAATAAAAGTTAAAATAAGCAAAAAAAATGGTAAGAGAACACCTCTCTGATCTTGATGAATACAAATCATCGGGATCTGACTGATTACATCCCAGAGTTCTAAAGGAGCTGGCAGATGTCATCTCAGAACCACTGTACCACATATTTCAAAAATCCTGGAGCACCAGGGAAGTACCAGAGGACTGGAAAAGAGCTGATGTGATTCCCATCTTCAAAAAAGGGGGGAGGGAAACATACCCAGGAAACTACAGACCAATCAGCCTAACATTAATACCCAGGAAGATACTGGAAAAGACAGATCTGCCAACATCTAGAAATGAGTAAAGTAATAACTAGAAGTCAGCACCGGTTTGTTAAAAACAGATCATGCCAAACCAATCTTATTTCATTTTTCAACATAATGATTAAAACAGTAGACCAGCGAAATACTGTGGACATAATATACTTAGACTTAAGCAAGGCATTCAACAAAGTAGACCACAACCTACTTCTTGGTAAGCTAGAAAAAAGTGGGATAGATAGCATTACCATCAGATGGATTTGTAACTGGCTGACAAACCATACTTAACGAGTAGTTCTTAATGGTACTACATCTAATGGAGGGAAGTAAGCAGTGGGGTACCACAAGGTTCCATCTTAGGCCCAGGACGCTTCAATATCTTCATAAACGACTTAGATGAAGGAATAGAAGGGGAACTTACCAAATATGTGGATGATACTAAGCTGGCAGGAATAGCCAACACCCTAGATGATAGGTTCAAGATCCATGTGGATCTTGACAGACTTGAACACTGGGTCCTATCTAACAAAATGAAATTCAATGTAGAGAAAAGTAAAGTCTTACACTTAGGCAAGAAAAACCAAAAGTACACATATAGACTGGGTGAAACCAGGCTTAATAGCAGTAACTGTGAGTGGGATCGTGTAGTCTTAGTGGACAACCAACTTAGTGGACAACCAATTAAATATGAGACAACAGTGTGCGGCGACAGCCAAAAAAGCCAATGTAATCCTAAGTTGCATTAACAGAGGGATACAATAAGATCAAGTGAGGTACTAATACCACTCTGTAAAGCCTTAGTAAGACCACACCTAGAATATTGCATCCAATTTTGATCACCACAATATAAAAAGATGTTGAGACTAGAAAGAGTGCAGAGAAGAGCAACCAAGATGATTAGGGGACTGGAGGCTAAAACATACAATGAATGGATGCAGGAACTGGGCATGGGTAAGTCTAGTGAAGAGAAGGACCAGGGAAACATGATAGCAGTGTTCTAATATTTGAGGGGCTGCTACAGAGAGGATGGTGACAAGCTATTTTCCTGAAGGCCAGACAAGGAATAATGGATGGAAACTGAACAAGGAGAGATTCAACCTGGAAATAAGGAGAAATTTTCTGACAGAGCAATCAACCAATGGAACAGCTTGCCTTTAGAAGTTGTGGGAGCTTCATCACTGGAAGCTTTCAAGAAGAGACTGGACTGCCATCTGTCAGAAATGGTGTAGGGTCTGATTAGGTGAGGGGTTGGACTAGATGACCTACAGGATCCCTTCCAACTCTTTTAATCTGTATCTTTATCTATAGAGTCCTAAATATGTCTTTTGCTGTGGTAGTGCCATGCATTGATTGCATATCCAAAAGTTCCTCTGTCATGCATAAACTTGAGTCCACTCCATGGATGAAGATTGTCAGCTGTGCTGTGTCACTGATATTAGTGCTCTCATCCACAGCAAGGAAATAGGCAATGAAATCTTTTCCCTTTTCAATCAGCTGCCCTTGTAAATTAATGGCAAGCTCACATATCCGATAAGCAACAGTATTTCTGCTTAGGTTTACATACAGAAATGCTTGCTTTTGGTCTGGACACAAGACTTCTCATACTTTAATCATGCAGCGCTTCAAAAACTCCCCCTTTGTAAATGGCTGGACTGATTTAACTTTCTCTTCTGCCACTATAAAACTAGCTTTCACAGCAGCTCCACTTTGCGACTTTGCTTTTGTGAACATGTGCTGCTGTGACATCAGACTCTTTTTCAGCTCTTCCACCTTCTTTAGCATGTCCAAGTTTTTGTATTTGTCCTGATGTTTTGTCTCATAGTGCCATCTCACATTATATTCTTTAAGTACAGCCACAGTAGCTCCGCAAACAAGGCACACGATCTTATCTTCAATGTCAACAAACAAATATTCTACCTCCCATCTCTTTTGAAAGCACCTGTTTTCAAAGTCCACTTTCTGTTCGGCTATTTTTTTGGGTTTAAATAGCAGCACACAGGTATTGACAGCAGATGTTGTATATATGGAGTATGAGACTGGACAGAAAGCTCAAAGTCCCAGGTGCTGCTTGAGGCGAGCAGTTGTGAGGGCTCTAGCTATCCACTCTGGAAGCTCGGTAGGATGCTCTGAGTCCAGATGTTTTGAGCAGGTTTAGCAACATCACAGCATCTATGGAGAGAAAGCAAGTGACTGCAGCCCTCTTTGATACAATTGAAATTATATATTTTATACAGGAGAGCTCCTGGATGGATGGAGGAAAAAATCAGCAATCCACCATCACTCCGAAGCTTTTCTAACAGCCACAAGGGCTACTCAACCTCTCTAGTTAAGCTATCTCCATTTCTGATCAGATTCTGTTATTTTTAGGGCTGCCTTTCAGTGTCTCTGATTGTAGGGGGGGAACCAAGACAGCTTTCCCAAATAGGAAACAAGGAACAACTCTCCAACATCCAAGAAGCCCAGAAATAGAATTCAAAATGCTTGAAATATCCATCTAAAATTTAGTTTTCACAGGCAATGCTGGTTAGATCCCTCGGGGCTTCCTTGTGGGTCTGTTCTTTGGGGACGGGAGACCCAAAGCATCCCTCCATTGACTTCCAGACATTTTTCACAAAGCCTTGGAGCATGGTGTGCTTTGGGGGTCCAAGAGGCAAGGGGATGGGAGCTTATGGGGGAAGATGCCCATCAGGTGTTGGGTGCCAGTAGTTTAACATGTGTAGTGTGCCAATGAAGGGTTTTGGGCCTCTGGGCAATGTCTCCTGTGCCACCCTCACTGTACCCTGAGTGACATCACAGTGCCTCATCACCTTTGAGTGATATCCTCAAGTTTAAGTGCCTTTAAAATAGTAGGCAAATTCACAATGCATAATAGAGTTTGGCATGAAGGTGCTATCTAGATCAGAATACATATTGTAGTAACTTTTATTTCTGTTACAATGTCTATTGCAGTATTTTATGTGTAATATAAAATTACAATACATACAATTCAAATCACATTGTTCTTTATCACCAGTGTATTGCATCTAATTTTGTAAATTAAAATCTAACAGGCCTAATAATTTCAACTGACTAATACTTATGTAAGTAAAAACAATTTCCAATCTCTACTTAGATTTCACAAAATAGTGAAACACAGTGTAATTATATTAATAGCTTATTACTATAAGATAAGCAATATACTTTCTCCTAGACTAGAGCTTGGCATTAGATACCATTTTAGTCCCTTTCATATAGGGAAAGTGGAAGGCCCTTGAGTGGAAGGCCCTTGAGCACCGGGATCCCGCAGCCCAGCCCGGCCCAGCCCGGCCCGGCCCGGCCCGGCCCGGCCCGGCCCAGCCCAGCCCAGCCCAGCCCAGCCCAGCCCAGCCCTGCTTCACTGAGGGGGCATCCGCTTACCTCCTTCTCAAGGCTGCTCCTGGTGCCACTGTGGGGCGAGGCCAGTTGAAGAGGCCAGGCAAAGAGGTGAGGTGAGGCCGGGCACAGAAGTGAGAGGCTGGGTGAAGAGGCTGTGCGTGTGCAGGCTGAGCGAAGAGACTAGGCGGGACAAGGCCAACAAGCTGCAGCTGTAGCCGCCTCCTGTGTGCACACGCACACTCCGGGACGAGGTGGGACGGGCCGAGGCAACAATGGCCCGACGCCTCCTGTGTGCCCATGTGCCTGCTGTGTGCCCATGTGCCCGCTGGGATGGGGTGGGCCAGGCCTGTGTGCATGTGCGCCCACTGTGCACACTGTGCACACGCATGCACACCAGGATGGAGTGGGTCAGGCTGGACCAGTTTCCAGGATGGCCCCGAGGGCTGAATCTGACCACATTGCAGCCCTTGTGCCTTGAGTTTGACACCCCTGTTCAAAAACAAATATGGACAGATAGTAGCACAGTGAATAGATTTTTTTTTAAAAAAAACCTAGATAAAACAAGATAATACAGAACAAAAAGCAAACTGGAAAAGGGAAGAGAAGAACACGATGGGAATCTGGCTGAGAGCAGTTATATCATTTTGTAATTCTATCTCAGTTTCAGCAGTCATATTCCCAACTGTATCATTACAGCAAAGTTACATTCTCTTTGTATTGAGTCTCGAGTAGTTTAGATATTCTGTCAACATGATGTCTAAATAATTTTACAGTAGAAACATTCTTGTTTTACTATGGTGGCTCTGAGTTTAGTTTAAGTAGTTTCATGAGAGGCATTGATTGAACCATTAAATGCACTTGAAATCACAGGAATGATTGAAGATTTGGTTAGGGAAGCAAGGAACGAAAAGGGCAAAAAAAGATAGGTGATATTTAATATAATTTTGTCTTGAAGAAATTACAAAAGAAAAAATTAAGAGTTGTCTTAGTGAAGCACATACCGTGTTTTCCCCAAAATACGACCTACCCCCAAAATAAGCCCTAGCCTGATTTTTTGGGGGTAGGCCTAATATATGCCCTACCCCCAAAATAAGCCCTAGTGAAGGGGTGGGCGTGGCACAGGAGGTAGCCCTTCCCTTCCCCGGTCACCTCATGGCTGCTCGGCCCCTTAATCAGGGCCCGCGGATCAGCTGAGAGAGCGAAGGCCAGGAGCTGCCTCTCGTTCCTTCTCTCCAGGCACAGGCTGTCCCTTTCAAGTGATATCAAATGTTGCTTGAGAAAAGGATGCACATCCCAGGATTTCAATGCTGAAGGTTCAGGATGGAGCCTTTTTGGGATGTCCATCGGTGCTGAGCTTGAGAAAAGGACGACAGGCAAGAAAACCCCCCTCCCCATTTTCCTGACGTTTGCCAAAAAGGCTCCATTCCGAGCCTTCAGCGTTTCAATCCTGGGATACGCTGAAACTTTTTTGGCAAATGGCAGGAAAATGGGGAGGGGGATTTTCCTGCCTGTCATCCTTTTCTCAAGCTCAGCACAGACTGAGGAAAGGATGACAGGCAGGAAAATCCCCCTCCTCATTTTCCTGCCATTCGCCAAAAAGGCTTCATTCCGAGCCTTCAGTGTATCGCAGGATTGCAATACTGAAGGCTCGGAATGGAGCCTTTTTGGTGAATGGAAGGAAAATGGGGAGGGGGATTTTCCTGCCTGTCATCCTTTCCTCAAGCTCAGCACAGACTGAGGAAGGGATGAGAGGCAGGAAAATCCCTCTCCCCATTTTCCTTCCGTTCACCAAAAAAGCTCCATTCCAAGCTTTCAGCGTATCCCAGGACCCTGCAAGGCTTGTTGTTGTGTTAAAACAGTAACAGTAACAGAGTTGGAAGGGGCCTTGGAGGTCATCTAGTCCAACCCCCTGCTCACGCAGGAGACCTATACTAGGAATTTGAACCGCCGAACTGCTGACGCCGAACTTCTGATTGACAAGGTCAGTGTCTTAGCCACCGAGCCACCTAGTTGCGTGTGTGAGCGGTGGCATTGCCATGAGGTTCATCACATTGGCACAGCCTCTTGGAGCAGGACCCTGCAAGGATTGCTGTGCTGTTGCGCACGCGAGCGGTGGCACTACAGCCAGGTTTGACATACCGGCACAGCTGCTAATGGCAGGATGCCTGCTGCGCTGGTGTGATGAAGCTTGTGGCGGTGCTGCTGTTCATGAGTGCAACGCCACAACAATCCTTGCAGGATCCTGCTCCAAGAGGCTGCACCAGTATGACATACCTCACAGCGGTGCTGCCACTCCTATATGCGGCTCGTTCGAGTTGTAAACAGCCTGGGGATTTGGGCGGCCTTTACGTGACCTGGATGCCTGCAGGATCCCTGGCTTCCAAGTCCAGCGAGGCCCAGCGTTTGGACTCCGGTGCACTCTTCTCCTCCCAGACTCTAACCCCTTACCCGGTTGTCCTCCGCTGTTTCTCATCAAATCTCTCTCTCTCTCTCTCTCTCTCTCTCTCTCTCTCTCTCTCTCTCTCTCTCTCTCTCTCTCTCTCTCTCTCTCTCTCTCTCTCTCTCTCTCTCTCTCTCTCTCTCTCTCTCACACACACACACACACACACACACACACACACACACACACACACACAGATAGACAGACAGACAGACAGACAGACAGACATTTGATTGCTTGAAAGGGATAGGCTGCGATTTGCTTCTACCGTAAGCACACGCTTCCCACAATCTTCCAGAATTATCCTTTTCTCAAGCAGCAGCAGCCGGGTAGAGGCGGGGGGAGGGAGCCAATTCAGACAGGCTGCATGGCTTTCTGCTTCACCAGCCCTCGCTGTCTCAGCTGATCCACGGGCCGCAGTTAAGGGGTCCAGCAGCCATGAGGTGACCGTGCTCCCCACCTCCTGCACCTCAAACAAAATAAGACCTTCCTGAAAATAACCCTGTGCTTATTTTCAAGCCTAAAATAAAATAAGACCCGGTCTTATTTTCGGGGAAACACGGTATTTTTATATAGTTTCTGAATAAATCTACTAGAGAACAGTTCTTGGAATAATCTTTTACTGAAATGTTGGAGAATTGCTGCTTGCAAGAGTAAGTAAAGATAGTCCTCGACTTACCACCAGTTGCTTAGCGACCATTTGAAGCTACTATGGATCCCCCAAAAGGTGAGTACAACTCAAACTTCTGCTGTCTGGGCCCCTCGATTGCATTTTGGATGCTTGGGATCTGACTGCCACAAAAAAAGTAAAATTGGCTGTGGTTGCATGGTGATGTAAAAGTGGCATGACTTAAGACCATAATTCTGGGCTCAATTATACTCATAAGTCGTTGACTACCTGTATACCACTGACCAAACTTGGTATGAGTAGAATTTAAGTATTTGCAATGGTAGAAGAAAGAAGGGAGCAGTTGATTCATGAATGGCTAGGAGGTAACAAAATATAGATTATTACTATACAGATACAGTAGTGCCCTAATCAGGTAAGATGATATCAAAATGAGTTGAAGTTTTTAAGAGAGAGAGGGCGGGAGGGGGAGAGAGAGAGAGAAAGAAAGAAAGAAAAAGGAGAGAGAGAGAGAGAGAGAGAGGGAGAGGGAGAGGGAGAGGGAGATATTTAATTGTATGGGTGTTTTATCTCCTGGAAAAAGAATAGGAGAGGAACAGATATAATATTCAGGATTGGTCAAATAGGGTTGCTAATAAAACCCTTAGATACTGGAACAGCAGTGTTCCAATATCTAAGGGACTGCCACAAAGAAGAAAGGGTCAATCTATTCTCCAAAGTCCCTGAAGGCAGGACAAGAAGCAAGGGATGGAAACTAATCAAAGAGAGACCCAACCTAGAACTAAGGATAAATTTTCTGACAGAACAATCAGTGGAACTCCTTGCCTTCAGAATTTATGTGTGCTCCAACACTGGAGGTTTTAAAGAGTTTGGATAATTTATCTGAAATGGTATAGGGCCGTGGTGGTGAACCTATGGCACACGTGCCAGAGGTGGCACGCGGAGCCATAGAAGCCAGCACGCGAGGGTTGCCCACCGGCAAACCGGAAGTGCGAAAAAAACGCACTTCCGGTTTGCCGGTGTGCTGTTTTTGCACTCCGGAGGGTTCAGGGAAGCTCCCTGAAGCTCCGGAATGCAAAAAACTACAAAACGGACAAACCGGAAGTGCACTTTTCCGCACTTCCAGTTTGTCCGTTTTGTAGTTTTTTGCATTCCGGAGCTTCAGGGAGCTTCCCTGAACCCTCCGGAGTGCAAAAAACAGCATACCGGCAAACCGGAAGTGCGTTTTTTTCGCACTTCCGGTTTGCCGGTTTCGTCGTCCCAGGCTCCGGTAAGCCTTTGCGTGGGGGTGGGGGTGTGTGCGCATGCGCAGGGGGCAGCATGGGGGGGGTGTTGTGCGCATGCGTGGGGGGAGAGAATGGGTGTGGGCACGCGCGCACGAGCGCCCCCCCCCTTTTGGCACGCGAGCCGAAAAAGGTTCGCCACCACTGGTATAGGGTTTCCTGCTTGAGCAGGGTTTTGAATTAGAAGGCCTCCAAAGTCCCTTCCAACTTGTTGTTCTGTTATTCTTAGTCTGTAATTCTGTACCTGTAACTATTCAAGATGTTCACTCAGAAAAACTTTCATTTTCATTTTGGTTGCAGATTTCAACTCACTTTGTGAATATGTACACTTATCCCACAAGTTCTGAACAGTATTTGCACAATGCCTTGATACTTGTGAATGCTTTTCATGCAATACATCTTGACATAGATATAGTGGTAAGTGGTCCTACATTACAAATATTCTATGAATAATTATATTCTTTCAGTTATACCATTTTATGTTCCTATTTTTAAAGTATGGTAATGCACATAGGTAGTTAAATTAATAATTTAATTATATTATTTAATATAATTATTTAATTATTAAGTTATAATTAGTATAAAACTATCCAGCTAGCTTATTTTAAATTTTGTAAGAATAAAAAAGGGATTAAGAACTAACCTAACCCTAACCCTAACCCTAATTTTATGATGGTTTGTAATATTTCAAAAATATAGAGGTTTTGAATTAATTATGCATGAATTTATTTGACGTATATCTTGCCTTTATTTGTCATATCAAGTCAGTCAGGGGTGGGTTCATCCTGGTTTGGACAGGTTCGCCCGAACTGATAGTGACCCACTGGTGACATCATGATGACATCACCGAACTGGATCGGTCAGTGCAGGTCCGTGGGTGCCACCATCTTTTTTTTGAATTTTTTTTTAAAAAAATTCTTCTGCACATGTGCAGAAGCCGAGTTTCCAGCACTGTGCATGTGGTCGCCATCTTGTTTTCCGCGGTTTTATTTTTTAAAAAAAATTCGGGTTTTTTGCACTGCGCATGGTTTTTTTGCACGGCACAGGAGGAAGCGAACCGGCAGCGAGGTAAGTTGGAACCCAGCCCTGCACTGAGGGAAGGAGCCCCCGAAGCTGCCAGCATTGCAGCTGTCCCCCGTCCCCGCAGCTTGGAGCTCTAAGCGGAAGAGGTCCTCAGCTGTTGCGAAGAAGCAGGAGCTCTGGGTGTGCCATGCCCACTTCGTTCTCTTTGAGAGCCACTTTGCAAAGCAGCTCTCAAAGAGAATGAAGCTTCTTCACAACAGCCAAGGACAGAAGAGTTCGCTCAGGAGCGATGCCGGCGAGGAAGGCGGCCGGGTTGGAGGGAGGCATAGCCCGAGCTCTCTGGGATGGGTAAACAAGTGTGGGGAGGCAAAGGGGAGACAGAAGAGAGAGCACTGGGCAGGAGTCACAGGAGGAGGAGGGCGGCGTCTCTTCTTTGTCCCTACCCGTAGAAGGATGTTCTCAAAGCGTCTCTCCATCCTAACCCAGAGGCGGCCAGGGGTTGCTCTCACCCTTGGGCAACAGCTCCACCTTCTTCCCTCCTCAAGTACGGCAAGGAAGCCCACTCCTCCCGCCAGATCCACCCAAGGAAGGAGAGAGAGAGCCCGGCGGTTCAGCCAAGCTGCCTCTCCCCGAGCTAGAAGCAGCAAGCACCAGGCCGCCCCCTCTTCCGGATTAGCCTTAAACTCCACCCCACATTGCCTGAGAAAAGGGGCTTTATTTTCTTGCTCATGCCGGGGAGCGTAGTGGTTCCGCAGGGCCTTCCGGGTGGGAGGCCTGAGAGAAAATTTCTCTCCTGAGGGCCATCCGCTCGCCCATCCGCCAGCCGGGCTGGCCTGGAAGCGGCATGTCCCCTTGTGGTTGGATGCGGGACCCGAGGCGGAATGGAGGTTGAGCAGGTGGCAGCCCAGAGCAGGGCTTGAAAGGTGGCTGAGCCTCACCGTGTCCCCCCCCCGACCAAGAAGCCTGCAGCTGTTTGCCAGTGCAAGAAGCCTGCAGCCGTCAGTCTTCGCTGGCGTGAGAAGCTTCCAGCCGCCGCAGCCAGCTCGGTTCTGGCTGGCAAAGAGGAAGCTGCTGCAGAGAGGCTTCAGAGGCTGAGCCTTTTAAAAAAATTTCTCACGTCTGCCGCCGTAAGTTTTGAGGAAGGAAGTGGGGCATGTTAAAGAAAAGTAAAAGGGAAGCGGGGTGGGTCGGGTGGGAGAGAGAGAGAGAGGCAGGCCGCCTTTAATTTGCTTTGCGTGATGCCAGCGATGCGGAACAGGGCGTGAATGAGCCGTCGCTTAGCGCAGTTGTGGGGAGGGGAAAGAGAAAGCATCCCTGAACGGACATGGTGTATCGGCGAGGTTTTGCTGGACCTTTGTAGGGTAAGGGCAGCAGCAGCAGCCAAGGCAACGGACACTGTTTGTTGTTCCTCTCCACGCTGTAAAAAGCAACTGTTGCCCCAAAGAGGTAGCGGTTTGACAAAAATAAGGCATACCTGCCCCGGCATACAGCACCAGGGATGGCCGCTTCAGCAATTGTCGGAGGCTCTAGGCTTATTTTTTTTTTGTTCGCTCCTCCTTCATGCAACAAAAAAAAAAAGCCCGATCTGATCTGGAGCCGAATGTCATTTGAAACAATGCTGTCAACCTGGAGTATTTCATTTCAGTCTTTGACTGGGCGATGAATTGAACCTCCTCCCCTAAAACAGATGTGACATGGATTGTTTTTTATTTGAGGTTTTTTTTAGCGTTGTGGATTGTTCCCCTATGGTTCCCTGCCCACCCTGTTGTGCAACATGCTCTCTGCCCTGAGAAGGCACAAGCCTCTCTGCAGAGCCGCTGAAGTGGCTGAAGTGCTCCTAGCATTTTCTCTGCACTGCCCGTGACAGACTGCTTTTTGTGATTCCATGTCCTTTGCAGGCAGCTCAGTGCCAGCTGCAGTCTCCTTCATGTCAGCTCAGGAAGGAGGGGAACAGGCAGGAGCAGCTGCTGGATAACAGGGAGGGAAGAGCTCCAGCTGGGAGCCCGATCTGTGAAGAGGGGAGCCGGAGCTCTTTCCTCCCTGCATCCGGCAGCTGCTCCTGCCCGTTCCCCTCCTTCCTGAGGTGACATGAAGGGGACCGTGGCTGGCGCTGAGCTGCCTGCAAAAGACATTGTGCAGCCCAGGTGCTGCGCAGGTGGCCCGCTACTCACCTCACTGCGCAGTGGTGGCAGCAGGAGGAGGAGTCGGCGTCCCCGCCACTGCCATAATTCCAGCACAGGAGGGTATTCCGCTTGGCCGCGCACACACACAGGAGAGAAATGAGAGAGAGGATCACCTCTCTCTATGATTTCTGCCCTTCGTTTGAGATCTGACAGTTGGTACTATCTATCTAGCTTCAGCAATGCAACTAGTAGAACTCAGAAAGCAGCATTTATTTATTTAACAAAGGAAGTAAGGGATAGAAAGAGGAGGGAGGGAGGAGGAAGGAAGGATGGAGAGAAAGAGGAGGGAGGGAGGGAGGGAGAGAAAGGGAGGGAGGGAGGGAGGAAAGGAGGAGAGAAAGAAGGGAGGAAGGAAGGAAGGTAAAATCAGAGGAGGGGGAAGGAAGGAAGGTAAAATCAGGAGGGAGAATGGAATGGAAGGAAGGAATAAGGATGTGTAGGGGGTTCATGTGACTGGGTGGGAGTGCGTGATGTCGGGTTGGCCATGCCCACCCAGGTTTTGTGGCTCTCGGTGTTTTGTTTTCTGTGGAAAATGGGTCCAAATGGCTCTTTCAGTGTTTAATGTTGCTGACCCCTGACCTAAACTAACAAAAAGCAAACAAACAAACAAATGATTTAATGTGCCTCCTGCATCATTTTTATTACCTCCATGATATTAACCATTCAATTGTTAAGGTATCCAAGACTTCTAAATCCTTTGCTGGCATACTCCTTATAACAGAGATAGCAGATCACGTGAAGATACATATGAATAAAATCCACTTATATCAGGGGTGGGTTCCAATTTTTTTTACTACCGCTCTGTGGGCGTGACTTAATTTTGTGGGCATGGTGGGAGTGGCTTGATGGTCATGTGACCAGGTGGGAGTGGCTTGGCAGTCATGTGACCGGGTGGGAGTGGCTTGGCGGTCATGTGACCAGGTGGGAGTGGCTTGGCGGTCATGTGACCAGGTGGGAGTGGCTTGGCAGTCATGTGACCAGGTGGGGGTGGCTTCGTGGTCATGTGACTAGGTGGGTGTGGTCACTCACGTCAAGGGGTGCCTCACCTGGCCCTTCCCCTCCCAGCCATTCCTTGTCACACCCAGCCTCAAGGTATCTATAGATCTGTAAAAATGTTGTTCACCTTTTTTCAACTTTATTATCTACATACTATAGATGTACTTTCATGGACCACTGAAAGGAGGAAATTGCTCACACGCTTTGCCCAAGAGTGTGATAGACCAGGGGTCTCCAACCTTTTGGACCTCAGGGACCACCAAATTCATAATTTTAAATCCCGCAGACCACTGGAGGGGGGAAGCTCACACCTACCTGTGTGCTTCTGCGAGGCCTCCGGGTGGGAGGCCCGAGAGAAAGTGCCTGGTCCAGGCACACAGCCTGGAAACCTCTTTTGTGTTCTTTCTCTCAAGAAGCTTGGTCAATCTGAGTGAAGGAAAATGAAGATGGGCAGACTGACGGTGGCTTGCTGATGTTGGTGGGAAAGTCAGTCCCATATTCAAGAGCTGTAGTTGTAGTCCCTCCCCTCCCCCTTTCCTTGCCTTCTTTCCTTTCCTTTCTTTTCCACTGTTCCATTCCATTCCTTTCCTTTCCTTCGATTTCCTCCCCTCTCCTCCCTTCCCTTCCCCCTTCCTTCCCTTCTTTCCTTCTTACCTTTCCTTTCCTTCTTTCCTTCCCTCCCTTCCCCTCCCCCTCCCCTCCCCTCCCCCTTTCCTTTTCTTTCCTTCTTTCCTTTCCTTTCCTTTCTTTTCCCCTGTTCCATTCCTTTCCTCCTTTCCTTTCCTTCCATTTCCTCCCCTCTCCTCTCCTCCCTTCCCTTCCCCCTTTCCTTCTTTCCTTTCCTTTCCTTCTTTCCTTTCCTTTTCTTCTTTCTTTTCCTTCCCTCCCCTCCCCTCTCCCTTTCCTCTCCTCTCTTCCCCTCCCTCCCCCTTCACTTCCCTTCACTTCCCTTCACTTCCCTTTCCTTTCCCCTGTTCCATTCCTTTCCTTTCCTCCTCCTCCTTTCCTTTCCTTTCCTTCTTTCCGTTCCTCCCCTCCCCTCCCTCCCTTCCCCTTTCCTTAACTTTCCTTTCCCCTGTTCCTTTCCTTTCCTCCTTTCCTCTCTTCCACTCCCCCTTTCCTTCTTTCCTTTCCTTTCTCCTTTCCTTTCCTTTTTTCTTTCCTTTCCTCCTTCTTTCCTTTTTTCTCCTTTCCTTCTTTCCTTTCCTCTCCTCTCCTCCCCTCCTCTCCCCCTTTCCTTCTTTCCTTTCCTTTCCTTTCCTTTCCTTTCCTTTCCTTTCCTTTCCTTTCCTTTCCTTTCCTTTCCTTTCCTTTCCTTTCCTTCTTTCCTTTCCTTTAATTTCCTTTCCTTTCCTGTCCTGTCCTGTCTTTCTTTCTTTCTTTCTTTCTTTCTTTCTTTCTTTCTTTCTTTCTTTCTTTCTTTCTTTCTTTCTTTCTTTCTTTCTTTCTTTCTCTCTCTCTTTCTTTCTTTCTTTCTTTCTCTTTCTCTCTTCTCGGTGGCAGGAGAAGGAAGAAAGTGCTCTGGGGCTGGGAGGGCTGTGCTGTCCTTGAGCGCCGTTGCCGCCACAGCTGCCCCTCTCGCCTTCCTGGCTTCAGCTCCGGGACCAGCAAAGAAGCGTGGTTTATCAGAGCCAGGGCATTAGTGCGGAAGTGGCGAGGAGTTCAGGGCAAGTCCCCTACTGCCCCTCCTCCACGCAACCTGCTGCTTCGCTCATAGCGCCCCTCCTCCACGCCCGCTTCGCTCGTAGGGAGGATGGGCTGGAACTTCCGTGCTTCTTTGCTGGCGTGGTTGAACGGGGCCAAAGCCATTCCCCCCCTTCACCCTGCCTGAACATACAGCTGCTGTGGCCGCCTTTTGCGGCAGCTTTGGGAGACGCTGGCAGCATGGAGGCATGGGTGAAGGCTGGGAGGGGGATGCAACATGCGGGAGGCTGAGTCCACTCCCCTTCACCTCCCCACACTTGTTTACCATCCCAGAGAGCTTGGGCTATGCCTCCCTCTGACCCAGCCGCCTTCCTCACCGGTGTTGCTCCTGAGCAAACTCTTCTGTCCTCAGCTGTTGTGAAGAAGTGGCAGCTCTGGTTGCGCCACACCTGCTTTGTTCTCTTTGAGAGCCGCTTTGCACCTTGTTTGTAAAGCAGCTCTCAAAGAGAACGAAGCGGGTGTGGTGCACCCAGAGCTGCCACTTCTTCGCAACAGCCAAGGACCTGTTCCACTTGGAGTTCCAAGCTGCGGGGAGGGGGGCGGCTGCAATGCCGGCAGCTTCGGGGGGCCCTTCCCTCAGTGGTTTGTTTTCTTACCTCTAGGTGGCTACGCTGCCTTTGTCCTTAAAGACTGGTCCGCGCCTTTTGATCTTTCTTGGGCACGGAGAAAAGCGACCCTATTTTTGGAATTGGGGAGGGGATTGTGGAGCTGCCTCCCGAAAACAATTCTCTTCCCTTCTCCAAACAACCCAGGTGGAGGGTGGACGGCTTCTGCTCCTGGCCCGGAAGAAGTTTTTTTGCAGTGCAAAAACCCCTGAAAAAAAACCCGCTGAAAACAAAATGGCAACGTGTGCGCAGTGCTGGAAACTTGGCTTCTGCACATGCACAGAAGAATTTTTTTTTAAAAAAATTAAAAAATATTCAAAAATAAATAAATAAAAGATGGCGGTGCCCACGGACTGGCACCGACCGATCCGGTTCGGTGACATCATTGTGACATCACCAGCGGGTTGCTACCTGTTCGGACGAATCGGTCCGAACCAGGAGGAACCCACTCCTGATTTATATCAATCAGTAGGGCTCATATAGGATATTAAGAAAGAGAAAGAGAGAGATACAAGAAAGAAAGAGAAAGAGACAAAGTAACCCATCCAGTCACATGACCACGAAGCCACACCCACTGAGTCACATGACCAGAAAGCTACGCCCGCCCAGTCACATGACCATGAAGACACACCCACAATATAAGCCACGCCCACCTAACTGGTAGTAAAAATATTTAGAACCCACCCCTGAAGTCAGTGTACAAGAATACTCATATTCTTACCACAACAATAGCCCTGTGAAGTCAATTAGACTAAGAGGAAGAAATAGATCCAACATCTCTCAGTCAGCTGACATCACTAAGGAAGAACTAGAATTTACAGATTTCTGGTTTCTAGGGCTGCATCTTAACCATAACATCAGATTTTAATGTGTGTGGATAGGAAATTTGCTTTTCGGAAAAGTAACCATTAATGCTAGCAATATTGTAAATCCAACTTAAAAAATGGCAATGGTTAGAGAGGTTTGGATGAATCACAATTTCACTGTGCTATCCAAAGAATTCAAATATATCATATTTTGGATATATTAAACAAAGACTTAGCTATCTGGAGAAGGTTATAATTCTAGGAAAGGTGCAAGGAAAAAGAAATCGAAGATGGCAGCAACAAGATGGATTGTCTCGGTTACAACAGCAATGAGCGTACCATAGAAAAATCTGAAGAACTAGGCTGGGGACAGGATGTCCTGAAGAAAATTTATCTTATGTGATCACTTGGAGTCAATGCCTATTACCGGTAGATATTGGATAATCATAATTAAAATGCAAACTTTTTTTTTAAATGAGTATGTGATACAATAGGGAAGAACTGTAATAATAATAAAGGAGTGAATATATCCTGATTATGATTGTGCCCTCATCTTGATTACATGCCATCAATTATTGTTGATTCTTAGCAACCACATACACTAGATAGATTTTTCTTCATAACGATTTGTCTATAACCTGGTCTTTCAAATCTTTCAATGGTGCATTTATTGCCAATGTAACTGAGTACATCCACCTTGGTGCTGATCATTATCTTCTCTTTCCTTCCACCTTTCCCAGCATTAGAGCCATTGCCAGACATCTAGGTCAACATAATGTGTCCGAAGTAGAATAATTTGACCTTGGGCATTTGTGCCTCAAATGAGAAATCTGGGTTGATTTATTCAATGATCCATAAATTTGTTTTCTTGAACGGTATGCCCAGGATTCTTTTTCCAAAACCAAAGTTTGAAAGCATCAATACTCTTTCTACTCTAGAAAAACACATAACTGAATTTCAGTAAGCTGCTTTAAAAGTGTATTTTAAGATTTTATTGGTATACTTAAATGTAAACAACCAATCACTATAAATATTTGTATGAAAAGAATTGTGAAAATGTAATATTTTCTGTATTTCTTACTGAATTAGTACTGAAATATTTATGTAATTCCCCCCTTGTTTCTCAGATACAGTATCTGCTTTTATGTATTTCCTTATGTTGATGTTTGAAATAAAATTGGTTCTAGTTCCTATCCCAAAGGTGCTTTTTTTCAAGAGGCAACTGGAAGGATTTTGAAATTGAACAGCCCTCTGGGGAGAGATACGACATCATCTATCTCCAATCTACAGCACAGTCCTTTCAACAGTTCCAATAAGGCTCCACATCCATTTGCACCACTCAGGTGACCCTGATAACACAGATAAACCTCCAGATGACCTTAACGACCTGCTAAAAGAATGCAGATGACCAGCTGTCTGCAAGCTGTCATTCCCCACCATCCAGTCAGAGCTGAAGAAGCTTCTTGGATGAGAAGTGAAATGTCTTCAAAGAAAAACCAGAAAGTCCAGTTGCCTCTTGGAAAAAAAAGCACCTTTGGGACAACCATGACCTGGATGACTGAGGATCTCCATAGACTTCTAAGTCCTATGTTTTATTTTCTGTTTTGTAGTGGCTTTAAATATGAAAGATCATTAGTTGCAGTCTCTTAATATTTTTTCAAAGATTTTATCTATAGTATCAATTTACACTGCTTTACTTTTAATGTAAAATTAGGCTGCTGACATTTGTGATCCAAATCCAGTCATGATGCTTATGCTTTGTGTCTATTTATATGAGAGGCTTCCTCAGTATTTACCTATGAAAACACTAGAGTTTGCTGGCCAACTTCATGCTACTATTCTTAGAAAGGTATTTGTATATTAAAATTGTAAGTAATTTTTGAAAGAATTGAAAGTGAACTTGGGGATTTCTTTTACTAATATTGGAAGAAACGAACCTTTATAATTAAGTGTTATTAGTAGATACTGGAAGATAAGCTGTAACATGAAGAAAAAAGAACTTGCACTTATTGATTTATAACTAGAGGTCTGGTTTCCGAATTTTAATGTTTTCACATTGTTATCCAGATGTTTTGCACTTCAGTTTCCATAATACTTATGATTACTGGGCGTTAAATTCTTCTAACACTCAAGATAAAGGTTGTGTCATCTTTTACTATACTATAACACTTTTACTATTTGAAGTGTTTTCGATAATGAGGCAATTTGTTTGATTGTTTTCATTTTATTTCTTTTAGGAATTAATTTTTATTTCACATAATTTTAATAATGATCTGGGATTTTGGATGTCCCTGTTTTGTTACTAGAGCTATCAACTAATAAAAGATGTAATTTAAAGCCTCAATACAACTCACCATCTAGCTTCTCTTTCATCTGTAATATATGAATAATAACTGTCTTTTTTATGATGTGCCTCTACAAAAAAGAATAAAATGTGTAGCATGCCTCCTTCCCCCCACATCTTGCAGCTGTTGCATTTACTGAAATGAAAAAAATATGTAATATTGTTTGTCATACTTTTTATGCACAGTTTTATGTAAATCTTTGGGGGCTGCTCTGAAAAGGAGAGTAAAAAGATTCAGTAAATGAGAATATTCTATTTTTGCAACAGATACAGTTGAAAAACCCCAGCATAAAACCCTTGGTATACAATGCTACAATTTTAGGAAAAGAATCCTCTACTTTTTCATTACCTAAAGGAAATACTGTCACAATTCCCCCAAAGTAAGTAAAGTTCCATTTGGTTTATGATTGCAATTAAACTTTTGATTTACTTCGATTTATGTTTATTGGTTGAAATCTTGTGTGGTTTTATGTGATTTGGAATTCATTTACAGCAGAATTCTTGAAATAAGTTTTAGATCAATGCCATCTTATCTATCATGAAACTTACATTTTCCTTGCTTTTTTTGGAATTGCCTTTCAAATTGTTTTCCTTGTTTTTAACAGCCATGTATTTTTTTAATTAATTTTTTTTAATTTTTGCTATATATGGAAAGAGCAACAATTTCAATGTCTATATAAACTGTGTTGTCTGGTTATAATTAGTTTAACAAATCATCATCATCATCATCATCATCATCATCATCATCATCATCATCATCATATTCATTAGTAGTAGTCATATAATACCAGTATTTTCTCATCATATTAATACTTATTAATTATTGATACTAATTAATATTAATAATAAACATATCGTAATAAGTCATCATAATAAAGTTAGTCCTTCTCTTATACTTTTAAACGTTCTAGCTTCTGTTTCTATTAGTTAACATTGATAAAATGAATCCCATATTTCAAAATCTTTCATGTCTTCTCTTTAATTTCAAGAGTTAATCTATCCATTTCTGCACATTCTAGTATTTTTTTATTATCTGCTCTTTGTCAAGCCTGAATTTGATTGGGGTGTGGGATTGTTTGTATCCTTGGGGATTCTGACATGAATTCAGTTTGATACAGTTTGGACCTGAAGGGGGGAGCCTTCAGCCAAAACAACATAGTAGCCGATGAGTTAAGTACATTCCAGTTTGTTTTGGAAAAATGAAAAACTATTACTTATATTAGGGTGGGAAGCGCGGGAACTTTCATTACTGACCTTCCACCAGTAGTGCCAAGGTGATGTTTCTAGATAAATTTGTTCTTTGAGGAAATGCAATGCCTCGGAATTTGATTTGAAATAGGTGCATTACTTGGAACCTGACATAAAGCCAGTACTGCAAATCGAGGGCCAGAAAAAAAGGCGCCTGCTCGGTCGACGGCCCATCGCTGGAACCACCACGGGAGAACAGAGGGGACTGAGAGGAACCCCTCCACAGCCTGCTGAGGAACCCGCAGAATGACTGGGAACCCCCCTGCAGTCCCACACCAGAGGCGAAACTCCCTAACTTGAACACGCAGAGGAGGAAGCCACGGAAGAGGAGGGGAAAAAGGAAAATTTGCCTGCCAGGCAGTGGAGGTCTCCACTCCCCCAGCTTATGGAGAGAGAGAGAGAGAGAGCCACTGACCTATGACACCGACGATGAGGGCAAGGATAACGTGATGGTGAGTGAACCCATCCGCTCCTTTGCCATAAAAGTGAAGATAATTGCACCAAAGACCAGGGCCCAGGAGGAGCTAGAGGCGAAAATCGACACGGATTGTACCCGCTGCTTGATCAACCTGCCTACTGTCCTAAAGCTGGGGATCTGGGTGAAGAAAACCCGACTGATATGGTTAGAGCAGGTCGATGGGATGCTAATCGGAGCACCCCCCGCCACACTCCTTACCGAACCCATGAGACTGAAAATAGGCCGGCACAGAGAGCACCTCCGGTTCATCGTGGTGCCAAAAATGAGAGAGGCGGTGATCCTGGGATTAGCGTGGCTGGACAAGTGGGTACCCACCATCATGTGGAGAGATGGCTACCAAGAGGTGAGGATCGGAATAGGACCTCACCCCCCCACATCCGACCACCGGAGAGGAGAACACCCAACCACGGGATGATGCCAACCGGGATGAAAAGGCTGCGGCCACCTCACAACTGCTCCCAGGCACCCCCAAATCCCCACAGAATACCGGGACTTAGCAGAGGCGTTCAACGAGGAGGATGCCAACATACTGCCCCCTCACTGTCCCACTGACTGCACAACTGAGTTTGTGCCGTGGGTTAACCTACCCAAGCCTAAGATGTACTCCATGCCCCCAAAGGAGATGAAAGAGCTGAGGAGGTACATCGATGCCAACCTAGCCCGCGGATTCATCCAGCCAGCAAAATCCAAGGTGGCAGCCCTGGTCCTCTTTAAGGAGAAGGAAGATGGGTCAATGAGGCTGTGCGTAGATTTCAGGAGAATCAATGCCACATGCATGAAGAACACCTACACGCTCCCCCTTATGAAGGACACGTTGGCCCACCTGGCAAAGGGGAAGGTGTTCACCAAACTGGACCTATGAGAGGCATACTACTGGGTGCAAATCAAAGAAGGAGACGAGTGGAAAACTGCCTTCAATTGCCCCCTCAGTAGCTTTCAGTTCAGAGTGATGCCATTTGGGTTGCAAGGAGCACCCGCCGTCTTCATGCAGCTGATAAATGAGATGCTGCATGACCACCTGTACAAAGGGGTTCTCGTGTACCTGGATGACATTGTCATCTTTACCGAAACCCCTAGAGCAGCGGTTCCCAACCTGGGGGTCGGGACCCCTTTGAGGGTCGAACGACCATTTCCCAGGGGTCGCCCAGCATCCTCAGCTCCCCCCACCACCACAAGCCTTGCCATATCGGCTCAACTCACCCGAGCCCTCTGATTGGTCGGGAGAGGTGCCATTCAGCGAGAGGCATTTGTGATGCCTGGCGGCCGAGCTTCGAAGACATCAGCTAAGGGGCGGGGCATCGCAAGATTGCGCGCTGGAGAGTGCAAGGCAGTGCTTAAGACATCTGTGGCCGCCCCGTCTCCTGCTCGCAGAGGCAGTTTGTTCCCGCTGGTGTCGAAGGGAAAGGGAGTCACAGGAGGGAACGACCAGCCAACGACCACTTAAGTTTAACAGCGCACAATGGCGGGAAGGAGGACAGCTGGGTCGGCCTCGTCTGTCTGCCCTCTCACCCTCGGCTGGCGTGGAGACCCAGCGAACAAAGAGGCAAACAGGGAGGGAGGGAAGAGAGAGACTGAGAGATATTAGCGCAGGGCTAGCCTGACCATACAGCCTCGGTGCTGAGGGCGCCACCACCAGGGGCAGGAGGAGCTAAGCCAGAGGGAACTGGAGAAGGAGGTGGCGCTGGAGCATGGTCCATCGCTGCCCCCCTGCTCCATATGATCAGGCTAGCCCTGTGCTAATATCTCTCAGTCTCTCTCTTCCCTCCCTCCCTCCCTGTTTGCCTCTTTGTTTGCTGGGTCTCCGCGCCAGCCGAGGGTGAATGGGCAGACAGACGAGCCTGACCCAGCTGTCCTCCTTCCTGCCGTCATGCGCTGTCAAACTTAAGTGGTCGTTGGCTGGCCGGTCCCCCTGTGACTCCCTTTCCCTTCGACACCAGCGGGAAGAAATTGCCACTGCGAGCCCCGGCCAGCCCGGTTTGCGACTCCCGGCTGTAGTCAGAGATGCGGGACGTGGCAAGCAAGGAGATGGGGATGCCGGAGGGGGTAGCAGGGAGTGTCTGGGTGGTAGGATTTAATAAAATATAGTTCTTAAAGCAGATGACATATAAACCCAAGAGGACAAACGGGTGTAAGGAAGGAGAGAGTTTGATGCTTCTCATGAATCAAATTTGCAAAGAATGAAGGAGGAACAGAAGAGTTTGAAGGAATTGTCCTCCAGCCGTAAAGGGGGAATCTTTGAAAAGGTGGCTGGGCGAGGGGATCATAAGCACCTTGCAGGATGTCTCGCTGCAGGACCCACGGCTGCACTACGAGCTCATCCAGCGCATTGGCTCTGGCACTTATGGCAACGTTTACAAGGTGCACAATGGTGTGCCCGGGGCGAACAGCCGGCTTTGGAGAGGGTTCCCCCTGGGCATGCTTGGGGAGGGAAAGGCGCCGCCACCTGGGTGGAGAGGAGCCGCAGAAGCGGCCGAGCAAGCAGGAAGGAAGGCAGGAGGATCCCGAGCCGCCCAAGCCCCGCCTTGCAAGCTCGCCTGGGCTCTTCCTCCGCCACAGAAAGGATGGCCGGCAATGCGATGGAGAGGTGGGCTCTGTAGTTGGCGGTCTCCAGGAGGGAGGAGAGAGAGCAGAGGGAAGGGGTTTCTAATCGGGGGTCCCTATGACTGGCAGCCCTCCCCCTTTTTCTTCCAGCTCTACCCTCCTCCTGTTGGGCAACTTCTCCAAAGCGCGCTTTTGGAGACACGCAATGGGGAGCAAGGAGTTGTGGACGGGATCACTGCATGGTGGTGGGGATTTGCAGCCCCCCATCTCCGGGGTGGGGTATGGATCAGACTGGTGAAGGGGTGCAGAGGGGTGGGGGAAAAGCAGGAAATTATGGCCGGGTTTCCAGGGCTGCTCTCTCCAGGGCCAGCCTTTTTTTTTGCACCGGGAGCTTTCTCCAAAGGGTTGCCCCCAAGCAGAAGGTGCCTTTTGGAGAAGGTGAGGGTGGGGTGGGCTGGCTGGCTGGCTGGTTCCCCAGACAAGGTCAGCTCTGTGGGGCAGGCTGGCTTTGCTACAAGTGTAGGCAGGGCAGGCAGGATCCTTTCCCTGCTCGCTCTGCTTTCCTGGAGTGACTGAATAACCACAATGCGCTTATTTGTCCGGGTTGCCAGAGAGTTTGGCATGCGCGGATCTTGCGGTGCTGAGGGCTAGGAGAGGGAAGAAGAGAAAAGAGAAGGAAGGAAGGAAGGAAGGAAGGAAGGAAGACCAGAGATGAAAGGAAGGAAGGAAGGAAGGAAGGAAGGAAGGAAGGAAGGGAAGGAGAGGAAGGAAGGGAAGGAGAGGAAGAAGAGGAAGAAGAAGAATGTTAGGTGGGAGGGTGGGAGGAAGGAAGCAAGGAAGAGAAAAAAGTGAGAGAGGGAAAGAAAAAAAAAGAAAGAAAGAAAAATAAAGAAGAGGAAGGTTGGGAGGGAGGGAGGAAGAGAAAAAAGTGAGAGAGAGGGAAAGAAAGAGAAAGAAAGAAAGAAAGAAGAGGAAGTTTGGGAGGAAGGAAGGAAGGAAGAGAAAAAAGTGAGAGGGAAAGAAAGAAACTGTTGAAAGAAGAGCCTTGCAAATTAAAATTGTTGTCTTTCCAGGGGTTTTGGAAAGGGTGGGTGAGCAGTCCCTATGGGGGAGGAAGCAATATGGGGCTGTTTTAAGAAGAAAGAGCTTAAAAGAGGAAATTGGCTTTGGGGACCCTGGCAATATTTTTGGACAAATCATGGGGGTTTTTTGCCGCCTGTTTTCCTCCTGAAACTTTGGAGTCCTGTGAGAAAGCTACTAAACAGGGATTACTTTGCTGGAAGCTTATCTGATTTCTAGTTTTCCGCCACTGCAGGCCACAATTTCTCAACCTCAACAACTTGAATATACCTGGACTTCAACTCCCAAAATTCCCTAGCCAGCTTTGCTTTGAATTCTGGGAGTTGAAGTCCAGGCACATTAAAAGTTGCTGAGATTGAGAAATATTGCTGTACACTTGTTGGTTATCAAGTCTCAATACAGAAGTAGACTTGTTGTGGAAGATGATATTCCTTGTGCTCTTGCAAAGACTGGCCCGAGAATTTCTGATCTGGCATAATTACATATTGTTTTTGTGATTAATCGCTATGCTTTAATTATGTTCAATTTGTAACAATGAAAATACATCCTGCATATTAGATATTTACATTACGATTCATAACAGTAGCAAAATTACAGTTATGAAGTAGCAATGAAAATAATTTTATGGTTGGGGGTCACCACAACATGAGGAACTATATTAAGGGGTCGCAGCATTAGAAAGGTTGGGAACCACTGGTATAATGTATAGTGATATTTTTGATGTTCTGGCAAATTTGCAATAGCGCGCTCGTAACCAAATGTCTCTTAAAATAAGCATGAGATTTATATTTCTCATCCCATATAAACGCGTGCCATCCTAATTGGAGATCGTGTCCCTCAATTGTCAACATTTTCTTGTTATTTAGCGCCATCCACTCCTTAATCCATACTAAAGCTGCTGCTTGATAGTATAGTTGCCAATCTGGAAGCCCAAATCTACCCCTTTCTTTAATATCCTGTAGTAGTTTCCATCTTATCCTGGGTTTTTTTCCTTCCCAAATATATTTTGAAGTCATTTTATTCAAATCTTCAAAGAAAACTTTCCCCGGTTTTATCGGGACTACTTGGAATAAAAATAATAACCTTGGTAAGATATTCATTTTAATTGAAGATATTCTCCCCATCAGTGATAATTGGAGATTTTTCCAATTTTCTAAATCTTTTTTAATTTGCACTAATATTCTGTTATAATTATCTTCTTTTATTGATGAGCACTTTGCTGTTAGCCAAATTCCTAAGTATTTTATTTTTTTGACCACCTGCATATCTGTTTTTTCTTCCAATTGTTTGTCCTGATTTTTAGTGAGCTTTTCAGTTATCATTTTTGTTTTATTTTTGTTGATTTTAAGTCCCGCCACTTTTCCAAATTCTTCTATTTTTTCAATTAATTTAGGTCCCGATTCAAGTGGCTCTTCTATTATAAATGCCAAATCATCGGGAAATGCCTGAACTTTATATTCTTCTTTTCTGATTCTTAATCCTTTAATTTTCTGTTCTTCTCTAATTTTTATTAATAAAGTTTCCAATGTTAATATAAATAGAAGAGGAGATAGTGGACATCCCTGTCTTATACCTTTTCAATATCATTTTTTTCCATACAATCCCCATTCACTATAACTTTAGCCTTTTGTTTTGAATAAATTGCTTCTATCATTTTTACAAATTTCATACCAAATTTCATACTCTCTAGTTGCTGAATCATAAATTTCCAATTAACATTGTCAAAAGCCTTCTCGGTGTCACGGAAAACCAATGCTGCCTGTTTTTCAGGATGTTCCTCGTAATACTTGAGCGTATTCATTATTATTCTCATATTGTTCTTAATCTGCCGTTTAGGCAGGAAACCATTGACCAAAATGGTTTCTGCAAAGTATTTCTTTTCCAGCTTTATTGGAATTGTTTGGAACAGTTATAGTAATCTCAGTAGAATATTCATTTTAATGATAGCTTCCTATCATTTTAATTTTAATGATATTCTTCCTATTAGTGATAGCTGCAGGTTTTTCCATTTTTCCAAGTCAAGTTTAATTTGTTGTATCAATTTTGCGTAATTATCTTCTTTTATGGTTGCACATCTTGCTGATAAATGAATTCCCAGATATTTTACTTTCTTTACTATTTGAATATCATGCAGCCATGTATTTTTATTTCCTTTGCCATTGTAAAGTAGAATGACTATTTTAAGCAGGAAAATAAGGCTTTCTTTCTTTTTTTAGAAAAAATAATTTTATTGTCATTTCTGAGATTGGTCTAACTGCCAGAAAGGGAATGTGAATGCTTCCTTAGTCACATATAGTGACTAGGGTGATGCTATGGAATTTATTGCATTTTGTAGGTTTTTTTTCTGTTTGATAGTAAGATAAAGTTGCATCTCATGTGCTAGGTGTCAGGGTTCCAAGTAACACTCCCAATGAAAGAAGACTCCAAGGCTTGAAGTTCCTCAAAGTTCCATTTTATTAGAGATGTCATATTGGCACATCTGGGAAAACCCAAATCTGAGAGTTCCGGGTTTCCCCCACCCAAAAGAAAGTCAAAGATCCATCCCATGCACCCACTAGTTCATCACATGATCCAATCAATTCACCATCCCAACTGGAGACATCCCCCAGTCACTCCCATCCAGGTGCAGGCCGAATGCCCTTGACTCCCAGAGAAAGGAATGTTGTTATGGCTAATCCTCCACCACTCCTTGTAATCCCACCTCCCGTTTTCCCAGGCACTAAATATGGCAGCCCTGAAGCTCCAATGAAAAAGATGGCTTCCAGGGCTGACACTAACATTAGTGGGGCCTGGAAGATGTCTGTAAGATTCATATTGGTTATCTTACCAAGTATACACAAAAGAAATAAGATGGACACATGTGATTGAAAACCCAGAGGACCTCTTGGGGGTAGTGGTGCTTTGATAACTCACTTCAACCTTTCACTATATGGGCTATATTACGCACTTACTGAATTATACTTAAATATTTTTTTTCAAAACAATGTTCTTTAATGTTTGTAATTAGTGCACTTTTAATTATCATTTGAAAGAATGAACAAACATTTAGATAATATTATAAATCACTGGTTGGAAAAGAAATGCATAATTTCCTCAAATTCATTATGTAGACCCTATCCAAAAGTCTAGGCTGAAATAGCCATTAAAACACATACACAAAAAAATCCCAATTTAGATATAATTGGATGTATATCTGAATATAACAGCCAACAATGCTAGTACAATATAAAGTGAGAAATATTGGCTGTTCTTTGGGCCATTAGAGAAGTTATGTGAGCTAAAAGGAGGAGAATGTTCCTTCTGATTTAGCAGATTAGGCCAAATAAAAAAGAGCATTTAGGAAAACATGTGAAATGGTTTGTACTTCCTCTTTTGGGGCAAGGAAATAGGTCCTTGTGCCCAGAAGTGTTACTCAATATTTTTTCCAGTAACATGGAGAGCAAAGCACTTGGTAAATGTGAAATCTTTTTTATGAGACGGATATAAATTAATGGCTAAATAGACAATTGCAGAACAATCTTCCAATTACATTCATCCCTTACTAAAAGGTATTTGTGCGCAGGTTTCTCTAAATATCATTCCTGAGAACCCATTGCATCAGAGCAAGTGAGGCTTGAGTAGGGTTACATAGACCATAGCATTTTATATCTAAATATGTGCCTTTCTTCAATACAGATAAATAATTATTCTGTAAGATCAGTGAAGATAGGGAATTATCAGCAAATACTAATTTAAGCCAATTGAGACATCAGAGTTCTTAAACTGTAAAGATTTTTCCAGAAATAAAAAAAAGTTGGAGGTGCACTTGGGGACTCACAACAAGGCTTTTAAAAATTTATACTGGATTATAGAAACCTTAAAGTATGATTATTGTATATGTGTGTGCCATATAACAGATGGCTAATTAACTTTACTCTGTGGCTGGTGCATAATTGTTGCCATTAGAGCTGACATAATGTAAAATGACATTTGTAGATCTGTGGGTCTGGACAGAAACAGCCATTGATAGTTTTTCCAAGAGTGCTTGCTTCATAGTAAAAGGAAATGTGCAAGAGTTTAAAAATTCTAATTTATCCACTAGAGAATTATTAATTTCCTGAAAATTTCATTGTGAAATACCAATTTTCAATTGTCCACTGGTTTTTAATGATTTTGTAGACTTGATAGATGGCAAGACTTAACTAATGTAAACGAGGCTAAGTCGGTTTGGGTCTTCTTAGGTGTTAGACTTCCAGGGTTATATCTGGAAGTAAAAAAGTGTCCTGAAACGTAGCCATGGACAACTCCTTCTATACCGATGCTTAGACAACTTCATGGATATATGCATAAATTCACAAGGAGTCAAGACTTTACCTTTCCATTTGTTTTAGCAAAAGATATTCAGTATCAGGTGTATAAAACTATTGCATTTTGCCTGCCATAATTGCATTAGAAAATATCTTATTATTCACCAATACAGGAGCCAAATAAAAGTTAATGTGGAATTTACTAGCTGTTTCCTGTATCCTGCTGAAGCTGTACTTTTGCTTGTTTCGAAAGCTTTAACCCCAGGAGGCTTTACAATGGCTATTTCTTTGAAGACAAAAATTAACTCCGTCAAACCTAGTGTAAGTATCATATATTTTAGGAGAAAATCTAGAAATATGTAGTTTATTATAAATTAGTCTAACTTTAACATTCAATAAAATTAAGAGTACTTATAGTTCAAACATAGAAAGAAGAAACTCACTTATGCATGTAAAAAAAATAACATTTAATTTATAGATGGACACCTGGAAAGAGGAAGAGGATACCTGGCAAAGAAGACTATTTGGTCAATAGCATATTCTTTCAAATTATTAATTACTTCTTCCCCACTTCTTGCTAATTAATATGGTTCTTTCCTGTAACCAGCAAAGAAGATACAATAGCCTTGTACTATTTTCCTGCTTCTCTCATTTTTTTCTGAATTCATAGTTTTCTTCAATTTATGTTTGGACACATTTGAGAATTTTATTGGAAATGTATTTCAAATGATCATTCTGCAGTGAAATTTAAAAATCAGGAAAATGAAATTTAGTCTCTTTGTAAATCACTCTAGGATTTTGTTAGTTTTTTAAAAAACTACTCAAGGCAGCAAACAAACATAATACTTCTTCCTCTTCCTATTTTCACCAAAACAACAACTCTGTGAGGTAGGTTGGGTTGAGAGAGAGTCTGGCCTAAGGTCACTTAGTTGGCATTCTATTTATTCTTTTCTATCAATTGGCCTAGGATTATTAGACAATCTGATATTCTCTGGAAGTTTGAGAGTTCCACACCTTTTTAACATACCCACACAGCAGTGAAGGAACTCTATATAATATCTGGCAGGCATCTGGTTGCCTTCTCCAGTAATTTAAGTACCACACCATGAAATTTCATAGACATTTATGCTTCCATCTAAATCAGCAGAACCTGTTCTACACTTTTCATTGAGAAGATTTTCTGCTTTGTTGCTTTCAAACCTTTCAAGCTGCCAATGAATTAGGGGGAGGGAAAGGGGAAATGGAATGCGGAGAACATATGCAGAGATCGTGAGAGCATGGAAGCCATCAAGGTCACTGCTGCTGGTGCTTAAGAAAGAGATGAACTGTTTCCATAACAAAAGGATGTCCCATAATTGGACAATATGATCACTGAGGGGTGGGGAGAAGGGGAAACTTTTGTTTAACTGGGCAAGCATTTGCATGGGAAAAGCACAGCTGGTTTTGTTTCTTCAGTATCAATATGGTGTATGCAATAAAGTTTTACTTTTGGGAATTCAAGTCTCCCAAGAGTGTTTCCTTGTTTTGGGTTCACTAGTTGGACAGTTGATACTTGGCCCATTTGTACTGGTCATACCTAAAAGCTGAAAGAGAATTATTTTTGCTTAAAAATAGCAATTTAATGACTGTGTTTGTAGTTCATTAGCTATTGATGTAAACCTCCAAGCTAATACATGTTTCTATTTATCCATAGGGCATATTAAAATGCAAATCTTCATGTTATGAATTGAAAAAATATAGTCTACAGGTTACTAGTCCATTCAGAACTGAGGGGCCATTCAGGTATGCATTTATAATTAAAAATGTAATTTGTTAAAAAAGTAAAATTACTTAATTTTCTCTCTCTGTATATGTGTATATGTATATGTGTGAAATAATCTTTCTGTCCATATTTTCATCATATTTGTATTAGGCTGCCAGCATGTTCAGGTTGCTTGATCAATGTTGCTTTATATTTCAAGACATGGAAGAAAATCCCTGAATTGCTAATAAATTATTTTCAAATATTTATTAGGATAAGTGGTATTATATACTGTAAACATTTCCTTTGATTTAACAGATTATTTTGGTTTAGGCATTTAACATTTTTGACTGCAAATGTTATATTCTTTCTTTTATTTATATTCAGAAAGAAATTCATAGATTGAGGATCACAGATTGATAAATGACCGTCCCCCCCTCACCATGTACATGGACAAATATATTGCATCATATATGTATGTGTTCTCCAGATACCATATTTTTCGGAGTATAAGACACACCTTTTTCCTCCCTAAAAGAGGCTGAAAATTTGGGTGCGTCTTATACTCCGAATGTAGCTTTTCCGAAGCTTTTTTTCCCCAGCCCTAAGGAGGTGCTAACGATCTTCCCGGTTTCCTACTCCATCTTTGCAGGCTTGTTTTCATTCCTACTCCCTCTGAAAAAGGTTTTTTCAGCCCTAAGGAGGTGCTAATGATCTTACCGGCTTGCAGCATTTTTAAATCCCTACTCCCTCAGAAGTAGTTTTTTCCTGCCCTAAGTCTTTGCAGGCTTGTTTTCATTCCTACTCCTCTGAAAAAGGTCTTTTCAGCCCTAACGAGATGCTAAGGATCTTACCAGCTTGCAGCATTTTTTTATTCCTACTCCCTTGAAGTAGTTTTTTTACCAGCCCTAAGTCTTTGCAGGCTTGTTTTCATTCCTACTCTCTCTGAAAAAGGTTTTTTCAGCCCTAACCAGGGGATAAAATAATGTGCTGAAGCTGAACAGACTAAGGACGCTAGCCAGATGAATACCTGGTAGGTAGATTTCCCCCCCTATTTTCCTCCCCCAAAACTAAGGTGCGTCTTATACTCCAGTATGTCTTATACTCCGAAAAATGCGGTAGTTTTTTGAACCATAAATAAAGTGCAAAATAGAACATCTGGTACAGATATTAAAAACACTGCTACTCTCCAGGAGCTTTAAGTTACATAGGCCTAAATTCTAAGGATGACATCAAATGTTAATAGAATAGAATAGAATAGAATAGAATAGAATAGAATAGAATAGAATAGAATAGAATAGAATAGAATAGAATAATGTATTAGCCAAGTGTGATTGGACACACAAGGAATTTGTCTTAGGTGTATATGCTCTCAGTGTACATAAGGAGAATAAAATACATTCTTCAAGAATAAAAAGATACAACACTTAGTGATTAGTCAATGTTACTAATAAACTATCAAATCGTACTAGGAAACAAATAAAGAATAATAATAATAGTAATACAGTCTTAGTGTTATCAGGACATTAGCCAAACTGCTAGGATTTCAGTAACCCATATGATAAAAATGGGTTAGGATGGTATTATTGGGGTATTGGAGAAAACAGAAAGGTGGGACAAAAATGAAATAAGTAAAATATAAAGGAAAATTTTGGGTAATTCTCATTAACCTCATGCAATAACATTGACCATTCAGGAAGATTGGCCATCTATTCATACAATATTTTTTGCAAAATTTGGATGGGAGAAAGGGCTTGCTGAGACAAAAAGACTGTTGGTAAGATGTTTACATAACTTTCCCTCTGTCAGTACCAAATTAGATATCATCCTGGAAATCTAAATAAGCATTTAGATTCTGTTTTTGCAAAATATTTATTATTTGTGAAAACCATAGGCTTTCTTATAACTTTGATAACTTTTTTGCAGTGTTATTTTAATTGAATCAACAAGTTGCATCATGGATCCTGAGATACTTGATCACATCAGCAAAATAAGGCAAGGAAAAATTAAAAGGTAAGTCTTTACTAAGTAAGTCTTTACTATACTCTAAGTGCAGTTTGTCAGGCTGGTGTTGAAGTTTAAAACAAGTTGGCTACTTGAATGTGTAACTGAAAGTACTGTGTTCAAGGTCAATGCCAAAGCATTATTGAAATTATTCTTCCCAATAATTTATATTTAGTAATATTTTTTTATTTATGAATTCATTTGCCTCCTCAATCCAGACTTTAGCTGTGTACAGATACTAACTTTTAAAGCATGCACAGCAGTGATGGGTTCTAAATCCCACCGCTACCAGTGAGCGCTAGTCTGGGGTGGGGTAGGCTGAGCCTCCTGCCGTACTGTACCAGTAGCAACCCACTGCTGATGCACAACCCTGATATTTTATACTATGGCTGTGATGGTGAACCTATGGCGTGCGTGCCAGAAGTGGCACGCAGAGCCATCTCTCCGGGCACGCCAGCCATCACCCGATGCTCTTCCGGGTTCCATTCGCTGGTCTTTGTGTGTGCGGGAGCACTGGAAACTGGAAGAGCAGCTCCCTGGCGTGCATGTGCGCACCGGGAAGCTGAGCTTCTGGTGTCCAGCACACACATGTGCCCCAGCCAGCTGGTCTTCGCACATGCATGTGCGCCAGAAACCGGAAGACCAAGTGACTGGTGCACATGCGCACGGCGGAAACCAGAAGCTCAGCTTCCTGGCGTGCAAGTGCGTGCCGGGGAACTGCTCTTCCAATTTCCGGTGCTCCCCCACATGCACGCACGTGCTCCCATTTCGGCACTTGGTGCCGAAAAGGTTCACCAACACTGTACTATGGTATGCATATTTCTAATGTTATGTTAACTTAGTGTTAAATCAAATCTGTACTATGTCAAGAAACCTAAAATGCAATTTAATATTAAAATCAAATTGGCTTTTACAACTGGAATCTTAAGTTATTTAATTGTTTCAGTTCTGTTTCTGTTTCTTTTTGCTTAGTTCTGAAGCAAACTTCCCAAAGGGTGTACATGATGTCATAGATGTATGTGGAATATATAATCAGGAGAAAAACCCCAATGCTGGTAAATGTTCCCTTTTTGGTTTCTTACTAGCTTTCTAAAATATGCATGCAATTTTTTACAAATTATTCTTTTTAATAGATAAGACACAGTAACTTCCAATCCAATTAATTAGTTTGAATTACGTTGTACATTTTAGTTCTCAAAAACACTGCAATGTTTCAGATATCTGCCAGTCATTTCTTAATTTTTATATTGCATATAAACCTCTCTATTATGTTCTGACAGCTAATGAGTCCAATTGCTTGCAAGAGTTCTTTAGTCCATTGGATACAGTACTTGTGGACCAAGATAATTTTATCACTCTTAATCTCCACTATCTTCCTTTTAAGATGGGAAAACGTTATTGTGTGATTATTTTTATCAATGAGCAGGTAAATTTCACTATATGCTGAAATGGATTAAAGTCATCATGATGACAATTGGAATGAAAAAAATAATGTGATGCAACTTAAACTTAGTTTCAGTGAAATTGAATAGTAATGTCAAGAATAATGGCATTAAAATATGCTGTATATATAAAGATAATATAGTATATGTTTGACTATAATTTTCTTACTGTTTATTTTGGGACTGGTTTATCTTTTTTCAGTAAATAAAATATTGCCATACTTTTACTAGTAGAATTTTGTTTCCCGATTAACCATGTTTCCATCTTAAGTAATTAATTAAAAACTTTCATATAGAGTTAGCGGAGGAGGTCAAACTTTTTTCAAATTTGGTAATGATACTTTCTTAGTTTGAACTTGTACTCTGCTGTAGCATTTAAAAATAGCTCACGTGAGAATGGCATCATATAGATAGATATTCAAAATATTGAATACTGTACCAAATAGGTGTCCAGTTATTTTTTTTCTTCTAAACTTGAGTTTAATAAGGGTCACTCTATTGTTACCTTATAATCTTTATGAACTAGGTAATCCAAGAAACTTCTAATTTATTCTGAGGAATTGTTTCGAAGAACTGACTTGCATACATTCTTGTGTTTCAGATTGGGGAATTTTTATATTTGGTGGAGGGTATATGTGGCTTGCCATTACCTTCAAACCTAATTCCAATGGACAGCCCAAATATTTTGTACATTAACAGCACATGTGAAGGTAAGGGACAGACATTCAATTTTGAGGTACAGTGAAGTTTTTACAGTAGCAAGAAGTAAGGAAAGTTGTGTGTGTGTGTGTTCTTCAAATGATCATTTTTTTATTAAAAAATAATCTTTATTAATTATGTTAAAAATAACAAACATACAAACAAACATAAAAACATTTGTAAACATATATATATACAAATAAAGTATCAAATATCTTTTAAAATAGAAAACATTGAACATACATGTCAACCATCCCATCGACATTATCCTTTTACAGCCTAGTGATACAAAAACATGTTTATTCTATATACCGTATTTTTCGGAGTATAAGACACACCGCAGTATGAGACGCACTTTAGTTTTGGGGGAGGAAAACAAGGAAAAATGGCCTCTGCCTCCCAGCAATTTGCCAAACAGCAAACAGCACAGATGATATACACTGTTTGCTGTGTATTTCTGTGCATGTGTGCCTGACCCATAGAAATGGCAAAGAATTGGAGAAATGTACATTTATGGCAGTATATTAATCCCAGAAAGTTTTCTTAAATGTAATCACACTAACTCCTAATTATTTAAATAGATCTAATCCAAACATGACTAAGTCAGGGTTTCTCAGCTGGCTTATTTTAATACTAATACTTAATACTAATACTTAATACTAAAACAGGACATTTCAGATTATACTTTTACAGATCTTTAAAATTGATGTGGCTTTCTGGAAGTATTCTCTGCTATTTAAAAGAAGATACAATAGCACTGGGCCTCTTCAGAGCAAGCGTTTATTTTAAAAAGCTTCTTCATTTTGTTAAGTTGTCTAGAACAGTGGTTCCCAAAGTGGGCGGTACCACCCCCCAGGGGGCGGTGGGAACCCTTAGGGGGGTGGTAGGTGGTAAGGGTGGTGACAGGGGGGCGGTGAGAGGGGCCAGGGGGGCGGTAGGTGGTAGGTGGTTTGCCATGCTTTTGCACTTGAAGCTCCCTCGCATTCCTCGCTCTTGTGTGCAGGGCAGCCCATTCTGAAAGAAAATGCTAGATGTTTTCTTTCAGAATGGGCTGCCCTGCACACAAGAGCGTGGAATGTGACGGAGTTACAAGTGCTAGGTATGATGCCCATCTCGCGGATAGTCCAGCCCCCACCCAGCCTCCGCCCTGCCCCGCACGACTGGTCACCCCAAACTGAGTCCCACCACGCGACTCCTACCTAGCACTTGAAGCTCTCTCATGTTCCTCGGTCTTGTGTGTAGGGCAGCCCATTCTGAAAGAAAACGCGAGATGTTTTCTTTCAGAATGGGCTGCCCTGCATCCAAGAGTGTGGTATGTGACGGAGTTACAAGTGTTAGGTACTGAGCGCGGCACAGCGATGAGGGAAGCCGACCGCTCCCGAAGCTGCTCAGGTGAGCGCTCGTAGACCCGCGGGAAGGCCCCGTCGAGGCACTGCATATGCGCGGACTTTCCCGCCCAGCCTCTCCATCACCTAGCAACCCGGCACGCGCAATTCAGCGGGCTCCCCTCCGGCATGGAGCACCTGGGATCTCAGCCCAGTTGCCCCCCGACATTGACCCCACCAAGGTGCCTGTGGCCTTTGGCCGCCGAGGCCTCCCCAAGCTCAATGAAGAGCTGCAGCACCCCAAGCTGCTGACGCGGCAGCCGGCCTTGATGGCGCTCTGCGACCTGATGCACGACCCAGAGAACGCTTACCAAGCCATCGGCCTGGGTGAGTGGCGGCGGCGGCCTGGCCATGGCTGGCGGGAGGGAAGGGAAGGGAGGGAAGAAGGAAAGAAAATGGAAAGAAAGAAAGAGAGAGGGAGGAAGGAAGGAAGGAAGGAAGACAGAAAGAAAGAAAGAGAAAGAACGATGGTAGGAAGGAAGGAAGCAAAATAGACAGAAAAAGAAAGGAGGGAGGAAAGAAGGAAAGAAAGAAAAAGAAAGAAAGATGGTAGGAAGGAAGACAGACAGAAAAAGAAAGGAGGGAGGGAGGGAAGGGAAGGGAGGGAAGAAGGAAAGAAAGAGGGAGGGAGGAAGAAAGAAAGAAAGAAAGATGGTAGGAAGGAAGACAGACAGACAGAAAGAAAAGTTGGTAGGAAGGAAGGAAGACAGACAGAAAGAAAGAAAAGAAAGAAAGAAAAAGAAAGATGGTAGGAAGAAAGACAGAAAGAAAAAGAAAGAAAGAAAGAAAGAAAGGGGAAGGTAGAGAAGAATTTCAAGAATGAAAGAACGAAAGAAAGACTTATGACCACAATTGAGCCTAACATTTTGGTTGCTAAGCAAGAGCGTTGTTAAGTCACCACACTTTACAAGTTGGCCACGCCCACCCAGTCACCTGACCACTAAGCCACGCCCACCTGAGGGGGTGGGGTGGGGGTGGTGAGGATGAGTTTGTAGCACCAAGGGGGCGGTGGACTGAAAAAGTTTGGGAACCACTGCTCTAGAACAATAATAAAGCAGTCTTTAAAAAATAAGTCTAATAATTTGAACACTCTACAAACATTTAACAAAATAACATATTAACAGAATCTGCCTGTACCTAGGATAGAACTCACAGCCTTCTGATTGTGAGGCAAGAGCTCTATCGCTGAGCCACAGCAGCTCTAGCTTGCCTTCTTGCAATTTTGCAATTTTAGCAGTCTAATATTGTCAGCAGTTTATCTCCCAGCAATATGTCTCATCACAGCCACCACAGTTTCAGTTTCATTTTACCACGTGGCTTGCAAGCCTCCGTCTCTTCTTGTGCTCTTCTTGTGCTTTGCCCTGTTTCCTGCAAAGAGGTAAGTTGCTGGCAGCCAGAGGCCAAAGGGTGGGGGTGGCTGGGTGGGGCTGCATTCGGTGTATAAGACGCACCCAAGTTTTCACACTCTTTACCGAAAAATACGGTAGTTATTGTTTACATCATTATCTTCCTTATATCTTCCAATATTTTCCTTATTCTTTTCTATTATTATATTATATTCAGTCTATTATCATTACAATAACACAATTTTTCCTTTTTCAACAATGGTTCTTTTGTTCAACTTGATTAATATTTTAAGACCTTGTAAAATTGTATATATCCCCATAGTTTGTTCCGGTCTATGCAGAAAAGTAGACATTTGTTATTGTTTATACTGTCTTAGTTTATGACATATAATTATAGCAGTTTTTGATATTTGTTTTGATTAAGCCAATTATACCACCTGTCCCAAGTTTTATAGAATTCAGAGATCTTTATCTTGCACATGACATCCTACTGAGTTCTGCACACCCAAATACTTTATTAACGAGATTTAACGTAGTTGGGATTTGTTCAGTTTTCCAGATTTGCACATATATAATTCTTGCGGCTGTTGTAATGTGTAGAATTATATACCTATCTTCATTCATCATTTTTTCTCTGAAAATACCTAATAAGAAAAGCTCTGGCTTTAAGGGAATAGTTTTTGAGGTAATTTGTTCAAGGCAGTTTTTGATCTTAATCCAAAAGTTCTTCACCTTGGGGCAGGTCCACCATAGATGGTAGTATGTTCCTATACCTTCTTTGCATTTCCAGCACTTTGGAGAAAGTTTCGGGAACATTTTTGCCAATCGTGCTGGAGGAAGGTGCCACCGGTAAAACATTTTACATATGTTTTCTTTGTATGGAATCGCCAGTGTTAATTTATAATTTATAATCCAAATTTTTTCCCATTCGTTTAAATTAATTGGATAATCAAAGTTTTGTGCCCACGCGATCATTGAACCTTTTACCACCTCTTTGAATAGATTATATTGGAGTAGGAAATTATATAGTTTAGAAATCATTTTTTTGTCATTGCCCATTAATATCCTATCTAAATCACAATTTTTTTGAAATCCATATTTTGTTTTGTCTTTGTTGTATTTCGATTTGACCTGTAGGTAGTGCCACCAATCAAGGTCTATTCCTTTTTCTTTGAGTTCTTGTTTCGAGAACATCTCATTGTGTTCGTCTAGGAGTTGTTGATATGTTATAATCTTATTTACATCTAAGAGGTTCGGGTATATAATTGCTTCAGTTGGTGATATCCATTTTGGAACACTTCTATAATGATCCTTCCTTATTGTTAACCATGTATCTAATAAGTTCTTTCTTATATAATGTCGCCGGAAATATGTGTGTGTTTTATAGGTGTCCCCCCCATAAGAAGGCATGCCAACCAATCTGCAAATCGAAACCCTCTAGGATTAATATCTTTCTGTTTTTAAGTATGATCCATTCCCTCATCCAATTGAGTGTAGCAGATTGGTGGTATAGCTCCCAGTTGGGGAGACCAAATCCTCCTCTCCTCCTATGGTCTTGAAGAAGTTTCAGTTTGATCCTCACTTTTCTTTTGGCCCATATGAATTTATGAATCATTTTATTTAAATTTGAAAAAACTGTTTTATTCAATTTTATTGGGATTACCTGAAATAGGAATAAGATCTTGGGTAGGATGTTCATTTTAATTGTCGCAAGTTTACCCATAAATGATAATTGAAGTTTTGACCATCCATCGAGGTCCTTACTGATTTTCTGTATTAGTTTTGTATAATTGTCCTCCTTTAATGAGCTACATCTCGCAGTAAGCCATATCCCAAGATATTTAACTCTTTTAACTATTTTCATACCTAATAAATTTTCCAATTCAATATTTTGTTTCGGTGTCAGGTTTTTAGTTATGATTTTTGTTTTTTCCTTATTAATTTTTAGGCCTGCCGCCTTTCCAAATTTTTCAATTTCGTTGATTAGAATCGGGCCAGTCTCTAAAGGTTCTTCAACTATAAATGTCATATCATCAACGAAGGCTTGAAGTTTGAATTCCTCCTTCCTGATTTTTAGGCCTTTTATCTCTTGCATGCTTCTTACTTTCCTCAGTAGGCTTTCCAATGCTAGTATGAAAATTAATGGGGCTAACGGGCATCCCTGACGTACTCCTTTTTTAATATCTATTTTCCCTGTTATATCGTTATTTACTATTATTTTTGCTGTTTGATTACTATATATAGCTCTGATCAACCTTATAAATTTTTCGCCAAATTTCATTTTTTCTAATTGTATAATAAAAAATTGCCAGTAAAGGTTGTTGAGCACTAATTGTTTGTCTATGTGTATGTCGTAGTACTCTAGTGTATTGAGTATTATTCTAGTGTTGTTCCTTATCTGTCTGTGAGGTAAAAACCCGTTTTGATCTGAGTGGATAATCTGATTTAAATTTTTTTTAATCGTTCAGCCATTATTGATGCAAGTATTTTGTAATCCGTATTTAGTAATGAAATCAGTCTGTAATTTTGGATCTGTTGTTTATTCGAATCTTCCTTGGGTATCAGAGCTATATATGCTTCTTTCCAGGACTCGGGTATTTCCCCTTTTTTCATTGTTTCATTAAATAAGTCTAACATTACTAATTCTAATGAGCTTTGTAGATTTTTGTATATTTCAAAGGGGATACCATCCGGACCTGGTGATTTATTGTTCTTTTGTTTACCGATGGCATTTCTTAATTCCGTTAGAGTAATCTTATCATTTAGCATATTCCTGTCCTCCTCCAGCACGATTGGCAAATTGCTTTCGTTGAGATATTCTTTAATTACTTCATCTTTTGGGTCTTCCTGTTTGTAAAGATCGGTATAAAAAGTTTGAATTATATTTTTTTTCTCAGTGATTCTGGTGTGTATTTCCTTGTTTTGGTCTTGTAGAATGTCAATTGTTCTATCTGCTTTTTCTTTTGCAAGTTTATAAGCAAGCCATCTTCCTGGTTTGTTAGCTGCTTCAAAATAGTTTTGTTTTGCTAATTTAAGTTTCCTGGCCAATTCCTCCTGCGTTACAAGTTAATTTTATGCCTGGTTATATTTAAGTCCTCTAATGTTTTGGAATCTTTGGGGTCTTCTTGCAATGTTTTCTCCAATTTGTGTAATTTAATTGTTAATGTATTTAGTTTGTTGTTTCTCTCTTTATTACGTTTAGCCAAGTAAGCTATGGACAGCCCCCTTATGTATGCCTTCGTTGTATCCCATAGAGTTCTTAGGGATGTTTGTTCTTTAGTATTAATCTGAAAAAAGATGTCTAATTCTTTCTGCATCATTTTGATATAATCTTTTTCCTTTGTTATTGTTTGGTTTAACATCCATCTTACTCTTATTTTACTATTTGGCTCTTTCCATTTTATCCATAGAGGATTATGGTCGGCCTAGGCGTTTGGGAGAATTTCAGACTCAGCCAAATCATTTAAAAATTCCCCATTTGCCCAGGCCATGTCAATCCTCGACCATGATTTGTGTGGAAATGAAAAGAAGGTATACAGCCTGCTGCCTGGATTTTGATATCGCCAACTGTCTCTTAAATTAAATTCTGTTGCCAATTGATCAAATGATGCTGGTAGTAGTCTTCTTGCTTTTTTCTTATTGGTACCTATGTTAGAGCCCTGTTCAAACGATTGGGTGTGTTAATATATGATTAAGCCACAAATCATTATTATGTGTATATTGCTTTAAATGCATTGTGGATGATTACTATATAAGCAAGCAAGAGAGCATGCTCAATGTGGTTTGTGGTTTATGGTTGGTGGTTTAGTGTGGTTTAGTGTGGTGAGTGGTGTTTGACAGTGTGTTCTGGATTGAAGACTCTCTGCTGATTTACTGATGAGTAGATTACTTTATGACTGTGTGGAATTGCTGTGAAGAGAAGAGTAACTATCTGTGATAGTATAGAATAGCTGTAATCTTTGTTTGTGAGTTAAAACAAAGATAGGCAAGAAGAAGAAACTTTGCATTGACTGAATAACTGTGTATGACTTGGATTTCCTATTTAACTTTGCTACTATTCAAGTAAAAACTATTTTGTACATACTAAAGAAATTCTGTTTATTGACTGACTAGCATTCATATCAAACTGCAACACCATTACTACAACACATTTCGCTTTGTATGTGCTTAACAGCACAATAACTCCTTAACATTGGTTATGGGCCCAGTGAGTTTCTAAGGAGTAGAGATAGTGGTTTGTTGCAGGTAAAAAGATATTGAATGTGAAAATTCAGTTTCAATATTAACAAAAAGTTTAAGAAGTATTACAGCAAAAATGGCTCAAGCAAAGTCAATGTATCTATCGATGATAACCCGGCTGGATGGCACTAACTATGCTACTTGGTCTACAAAATGTAGCCTCCTTTTGAAAAATGAAGGCTTATGGTCTTTGATAACAAATCCACTGGATACAACAGGTTGGGATCCAACAGAAGATGAAGACTCGAAGAAGCTAGCTGAATTTAAACGAGACAATGATAGAGCATTAAGTATAATTGGACTAACACTAAATGACCAGCAACTTCTCCATATTCATGGAGAAGAACAAGCTGCAAAGTGTTGGGACATATTGAAAAAGATTTATGTAAGGGATAGTGTTGGTGCACACATTCATATAACAAGAAAACTTTTTCGAACTCGTTTAATGAAAGGAGGCGATATGCTCACTCATTTGGAGAATATGAAGAAGATTCTTCAGGAACTGCATGAAAAAGAACTGATTTATACAGAGTTACAGCAGGTGTACATAATTCTGTCTTCACTGGACGATAGCTATGATGATTATGTTTCTTCCTTCGAGGTTTTGACTAGGGATGAATTGACTCTACCGAATGTAACTGGAAGACTACTTGAGGAGTCCAGAAGATGAGAAGACAGAAAATTGATGAGAACAAAACATCCACAAGATGAAGAGAAGACATCTTCTAATGTTTCTAATGTTTATTTTGTTAGAAAATGTTTTACTTGTGGGGCTAGAGGACATATAGCCAAGTTTTGTAGAAAGAATAGAAAGCAGAATATCAGAAATGATCAGAGAGAACACAAAAATGTTAGTTTGACTATGCATAACATAACTAATAAGATAAACCATGATTTATGGGTTATAGATAGTGGGGCTACTAACTGTATAACAAACAATAAGGAAAAGTTTGTAAAGATGGCGAAAAGTAGTCAATGTGTTGCATTAGCAAACGGTTGGAAGATGAAAGCAAATGGTGAAGGAAATGCATATTGTTCAGGAATCAATGACAAACTGCCAATGTTATATATGCCAAGATTGGTTTATAATCTATTATCTGTGCAAGTATTGGTCAAAGCAGGATACAGTGTAACATTTATGGATGATAAATGTACAATTCAGAAAGAAGGTAATGATGTTATAGCTAGATTAGAAAATGGTCTATATATACTGCATGAAAACCCAGTAGAAAAAGCTAATTCGGTTTTTGAGAACAAACAACCTCATAACAATTGCATACATTTACTCCACAGAAGAATGGGGCATTTGAATTTTAAATTGTTACAGAAAACTGTAGAATTGGCTAAAGGAATTAAAATAAAACCATGTTCTAAGTATCTGAATTGCAATGCCTGTAATCAAGAAAAAAGCAAGGTTACTCCTGCAAATAGGTATTTTGGATTCAAAACAACAGCACCATTAGATGTAGTGTTTGTTGATGTAATAGGACCTAAGAAACCAAGTTTAGGTGGAGCTAACTATATTCTTAGTATTGTTGATCATTATTCTCGATATGGTTTTTGCTATTTAATGAAAAGCAAAACAGAAACTTATCAACATTTCTCTAATTGGATAAAGTTTGTAGAGAGAAAGAAGAAGAATAAGTTAGTATGTGTAGTAACAGATAACGGCACGGAATTCACTAATAGTAAGTTTGTTAATTTGTTAGCAAGAGCAGGGATAGAACACAGACGTTCAGCTCCTTATCGGCCAGAACATAACTCATTGCAGGTAATGATAAGGACAATGATTAATGATTCTGGTTTGCCTGATAATTTGTGGGGAGAGGCTCTTATGTGCGCTAACCATATACTTAACAATGTTGTAAATGCTACGACAGGCGAGATACCTTTTACAAGATGGTTTGGCAGGAAACCTGAATTGGATTATTTGCATGTATTTGGAGCACCGGCTTGGGTGCATATTCCAACACAAGTTAGAAAGAAAGGACAACATAGGGCAAAGCTAATGTATTTTGTAGGTTATGATAAAAATCATAAAAGTTTTAGATTCTGGGATAAAGGCACCAGAAACACTTATAAAAGTGCAAGTGCCAAATTCATGGAACATGTGGGATGGAAGAAATTGGAGCAGGAAGATAGTATTGTGGTAGAAACTCCATTGTTCCAACAAGATATTACTCCTAAGAGGTATTTGGAGAGTAATATAGAAGAGATAGAATCACCAGAAGAGGAGGATTTATTAGATAAAGAGAGATCTCCGATAGGGGAGGTAAAGTTAGAAATTAAAGATGAGGATATTGCTACTAATAGTATTTCTTTGCCTAGATGAGGGAATAGAGTAAGAAAGTCACCTGATAGGTATAAGGCAAATGTTGTTTGTGAAATAAGTCTAGAACCTTCTAGCTATGATGAGATTAAGTTATATTCCGAGAAGGAACAAATTGCTTGGAAAGAAGCAATAAATAAGGAATTAAAGTCTTTGAAGGATCTTGATGTATATGAAGATGCTAGTTTACCACAAGGAAATAAAGCTATAGGCTGCAGATGGGCTTTTAAGTTAAAGACAGCCAGTGATGGCACTATAACCCACAAGGCAAGATTGGTTGCTCAGGGATTCGGTCAGAGTACAACAGACTATGATGAAGTTTTCGCTCCTAGTCTGAAAGGGGGCACGTTGAGGGCAGCATTGGTGTGGGCAGCTAGAAATAATAGTGTGGTACATCATATTGATGTTGAGACAGCATATTTACATGCTAAATTACAGCATGAGATATATATGAGAAAACCACAAGGATTAAATAGTAATGGTAAAGGTTATTGGAAATTAAATAAAAGCTTGTATGGTTTGAAGCAGGCTGGTTTTGAATGGAACCAATGTATTACCAGAGAATTGGAAAGATTATGGTTTAATGCAGGTTTGGCTGATCCATGTCTATTTAAGAAAGAACAGGATGGTGATATTACTTTGTTATTATTGTTTACTGATGATATTGCAATTATTGCTAAATCCGAAGATATAGTAAAGGATATTGTAGATAAACTGAAAGATAAATTTAGGATCAGATATTTGGGTGAAATAAAGCATTATTTAGGTCTAGATGTTACTAGAACCAGTAAAGGATTTAAAATATCACAGGTTCAGAAAATAAATAGTTTATTGAAGCGCTACAATATGGATAGTTGTAAAGAAGCCAAAACTCCTATGAGTACTCAATTTGAGCATAGTGAGGTAACTGATTCAAAGTTTGATAGTAACATATATCAAGCACTAATTGGTAGTTTATCGTATTTGGCAAACTGGTCAAGGCCAGATATATCATATAGCGTAAATCAGTTGGCAAGGTACAACTCAGAACCGTGTGAACAACATTGGAATGCAGCAAAGCGTATATTAAGATATTTAAAACACACAATGTATAATGCACTGTATTTAGAACCAAGGTCAGAACTTGATTTAAAGGCCTATGCAGACGCCAGTTTTGCAACTGACAGGATAACACGAAAGTCAACTTCAGGGATTGCTATATTATTAGGCAATATGTTAATTAGTTGGAGGTCAATAAGACAACAGCACATAAGTTTGTCTATCATGGAGGCCGAATTTTCGTGTTTATCACTATTATGTACAGAGCTTATTTATTTTTCACAATTATGTAAAGATTTGGGGATTGTTGTAAATGAACCAATCAATGTATTTGAAGACAATCAAGCAGCAATTAATATGGCAACAAATATTGGTGTTAGAACGAGATCAAAGCATACAGATCTTAGATATCTTAATGTTAGACAATGTGTACAGAGGAAAATGATTAAACTGGAGTATTGTACTAGTGAATGTAATTCAGCAGATCATTTTACGAAAGCGCAAAATGCTGATAAGACATCAAGAAAGTTGTGAAGGTTATAATCTAAGATTGTAAGGTTGTAAGTTATATATTAACAACCCAAAGGGGAGAATGTTAGAACCCTGTTCAAACGATTGGGTGTGTTAATATATGATTAAGCCACAAATCATTGTTATGTGTATATTGCTTTAAATGCATTGTGGATGATTACTATATAAGCAAGCAAGAGAGCATGCTCAATGTGGTTGGTGGTTTATGGTTGGTGGTTTAGTGTGGTTTAGTGTGGTGAGTGGTGTTTGACAGTGTGTTCCGGATTGAAGACTCTCTGCTGATTTACTGATGAGTAGATTACTTTATGACTGTGTGGAATTGCTGTGAAGAGAAGAGTAACTATCTGTGATAGTATAGAATAGCTGTAATCTTTGTTTGTGAGTTAAAACAAAGATAGGCAAGAAGAAGAAACTTTGCATTGACTGAATAACTGTGTATGACTTGGACTTCCTATTTAACTTTGCTACTATTCAAGTAAAAACTATTTTGTACATACTAAAGAAATTCTGTTTATTGACTGACTAGCATTCATATCAAACTGCAACACCATTATTACAACACATTTCGCTGTGTATGTGCTTAACAGCACATTAACTCCTTAATAACCTTTATAGTCCTTTTTCCTATCAACAACAGCATTGAAGTCCCCTATTCTCAATAATTTCTCCCACTCTATTTCTAGTAATTTTTTATGTAAGCTGGAGAAAAAGGCTGATTGATTTATATTTGGGGCATATATAGCTGCTATTGTTACAGATTTGCTTCCATTTTTTATTTGTATTATCAGTGTTCTACCGTCCTTGTCTGAATAAAGTAGTTTTGTATTCAACCATGCTTTTGTGTATACTGCTATTCCTCGCTTCTTATGTGTAGATAATGCTGCGAATAATTTCCCTAACTTTGGGGATTCCAAAATCTGATGTTGTTCTTTTTTGATGTGTGTTTCTTGTAGACAGATAATGTCTGCATTTTGTTTTAATAATTTGTGGAATATTTTTTTCCTTTTTATGGGTGAGTTTAGTCCATTTATGTTCAGGGTTAGTAAACTTACTGTCTGTTCAATTGGTGGTTTCCCTTGGTTTTGCTCTCTTTGCCTCGGTCTGTGCTCTTGTTGTCGCACCATCTCTGCCATAGTTAACTGCTACCGTCCTCACACTTTCTTCTTTTTGCAGTAAATTTTCTTCTGAACTTATCTCCTCCAAACTCTCCCTTTCCCTTTCCCCCTCTACCTTACTTTCATGTTCCTCTACTTCCTTAATATACTGATCGTAATAGTCTCTGGTGTCTTCTATTATTGTGATTTTATGTTTTTCATCCAATAAGGTTATTAGCATTCCTTCAGGTAATAGCCACCTGAAGGATATCCTATGTCTAATCAGTTTAGTGGATAAGAATTGATAGGGCCACCTTTTTTCCCTTACATGTCTTGGTATTTGTCTAAGTATTAGTATCTCTTTACCCTTGTGTGTAACTGTGTTTTGTTTCGATAAGTTATAGATTTCATCTCTAACTATTCTTTTAGTAAATCTAATATGTACTTCTTTCGGTAGTCTGTTCTTTCGGGCATAGCTCGTATTCAGTCTATATATTTCATCCATATCCATTATTGTTTCATGTACTGTTCTATTTGTCATTCTAGCAATTATTTGCGCCATGACCTCCGGTAAGTTCTCGTCTTTGCTTTCAGTAACATTTTGAAACCTAAGAAAGAAGGCCGATTTTTCAAGCTCTAGATTTAAAATGGCCTCTTCGAGATCCCTGTTTATTAGATCCGTTTTATTCTCTGCTACTTGAAGTCTAAGTTCAATCCTCTCATTATGTTCCTCTATTTTTTTATTCTCTGTACATTATTTGTCAGTACTCCTTGAATTGATTCCATTCTCTCATCTAGTCTTCCCACCCTATCATCCACCTTTTTGATATCGTCCCTCACCTCTCCTATATTCCCTCTCATATGGTTGTAATTTCTGTCAATGGACTCCTGCATTTTAATCATCGTCTCCTGGAGTGATGCAAGAGTTACTTGTGTGCTAGAAGTTCCACCTGCTCTCTCCCCTGTGGGACCTTCAGTAGTATGTTGGCTTAATGGGGTTGAGGGTAGGGTTGATGAGGTTTTTTGTTTTAGTTACTGTGGATGTAGTAGTGGTAGACATTTTTAATACACTCCAGATGGTATCCCAATGTACCATACGAAACCTCTTCTCTCTCTTGTTGTTTTAGCACCAATACTTTCTTTAGTTCCCACTGTTCATTTTTTTTACTATTTATACCGTCTTCAAGTCCCACATCAATCTGTTTCTTAGAATCTAAGATCTGTTTCCTAAAATGATTATACCACACCCTTAATTCCTTCAATGTAAATTATAAATTATATATAAATGTTATCACTGTTTATATCACATTCACGAGGGATCAATTAATAATTATCAAATGCCTAAAGTACTTATTGCCAAATGTCAACTTTGTTGTGCTAATATCTAACAACCAGATATTATTTCAATATTTCATGTTATTATTATTTTTACTATTTTTAGTCTCTTTTCTGGCTGTCTAGATGCCATATCTGGTCATGAAAATTAGTAGTAAAAGCTATTTGTAACTAATATATAAGTGAATGGTCTGAAACATGAAAACATTTGGGAAATGTGTCTTGTTTAAGCCACCTGAAATAATTTTGAAGTAAAAAAAATGTTTAAAAAGCTTAAAAATATTATTCTTGGAAAATAAAAAGGTGACCTAACTACTTCTAAATATATTTATATTAGACTGAAATTTAATTTGGTTTATCAAGATTCAGTTGATATCAGGTGTGCTTCCATTCAAAATCCAGGAAAGAAAAATCCCAACTCCATAATGATAGAGAAGAGTACTTGTTCTGTCCCCACGGGTATGCCCCCCAAATAAGATGCACAAGAAGGAATTGGAAACAATATTGTTTTACTGCAAATAAATTCTTAGCCAGAGTTGAATCTTTTGAAAAGAATATCATTCATTCACAAAGTCTTTTCAGTATTTGGCTAGAGTCTGAGAGAGCAATTAAAGAGCTTTATCTCACCTCATGGAGGTTTTGGCGGAAATCCAAACTCTCATTAATCACAGGAAAAATGTTAACTGTTGATAATCCGAGATGCAGATACAAGAGCAAAATGCTGAAACCACAGAACGGGGTTGTTCTCTGCAACGAAGCCCTCGTGACAGACCCTTAAATACCCTCAGGGCGTGGTCAAGCCCTGCATTACTACTCACGAGGAAGCCTCCTCCTGATTAGCCACTCATGTCTCATTGAGAACCTGCGTGCTCTGGCATCCAGAAGAGCCTCCTCCTCTTCTGAGTCACTAATCTCAGGAGATGCATCAGGTTCTAATTGTTCGCCAGCCTCTGACCCCACGTCCTCTTCACTCTCCGTCTCTGGTGCCAGGAACACCGGTCTTCTGTACTGCACCCTCACTACCTCCGAATCCTCGGGATCGGCTGCTAATTGCCCTGGACTCGACCTGGCCACAACAGTACTTTTACTAGATAAGAATTGATAGCGACAAAATGAAAGCAAGATCTGAGGCAAAAGGCGCATAAATTGCATATAGAAATAATCCCAAATCCCTCCCCACATAACCCCCTGGGCAGATCATCCAATCCCGGCACCCCAAGATGTCATGTGGGCACACGTCCAGGTGGAGCTTCCACATCTGGTCTGCCGAAGCCGTTGACCTTGAGCAGGCTGTAAACATGTCCATCCAGCTTGGCCGTATGTGATGAGAAATTTCCTCCCTAAACCCCTAATCAGACACATGAAGAGACATCTCCAGCACAGCTTCCCCCCTCCCAAATACCTAACCGTCCCTCCCCCCTGTTTCTATGGCAGCCAAAGCAAGCAGGCAGCATGGAGGCTGACAGTTGGCTTTGTTCTTTTCTAAGAATGCTGCCATCAGTATTTATTGGTGGTTGATATGACAACAAACTGGTATCCATAGAAGCCATAGGCAGAGAGAAAGAAAGGTTAACAGATTAACAGAGTTGGAAGGAACCTTATAGGTCATCTAGTCCAATCCCCCGCTCAAGCAGGAGACCCTACACCATTTCTGACAAATGGCAGTCCAATCTCTTCTTGAAAGTCTCAAGTGATGAAGCTCCCACAACTTCCGAAGGCCAGCTGCTCCATTGGTTGATTGTTCTCACTGTCAGAAAATTCTGCCTTATTTCTAGCTGAAATCTCTCCATGATCAGTTTTCATCCATTATTCCTTGTCTGGTCTTCAGGTGCTTTGGAAAATGGCTTGACCCCCTCCTCTCTGTGGCAGCCCCTCAAACACTGCTATCATGTCTCTTTTGGTCCTTCTCTTCACTAGACTAGCATGCCCAGTTCCTGTAACTGTCCTTCATATGTTTTAGTCTCCAGTCCCCTAATCATCCTGGTTGCTCTCCTCTGCACTTTTTCTAGAGTCTCAACATCTTTTTTATAGTGTGGTGACCAAAACTGGATGCAATACTCTAGGTGTGGTCTTACTAAGGCTTTATAGAGTGTTATAGTACCTCACTTGATCTTGCTTGTATCCCTCTGTTAATGCAACTTTGGATTGCACTGGCTTTTTTGGCTGCCGCTGCACACTGCTGGCTCATATTTAGCTGGTTGTCCACTAAGACTCCAAGATCCCTCTCACAGTCACTGCTCTTAAGCTTGGTTTCACCCAGTTTATATGTGTACTTTTGGTTTTTCTTACCTAAGTGTAGGACTTTATTTTTCTCTACATTGAATTTCATTTTGTTAGACAGGGCCTAGTGTTCAAGTCTGTCAAGATCTATCTGGATCTTGAGCCTATCTTCTAGGGTGTTAGCTATTCCTGCCAGCTTAGTATCATCTGCAAATTTGGTAAGTTCCCCTTCTATTCCCTCATCTGATATTGAAGAGTACTGGGCTTAAGACGGAACCTTGTGGTACCCCACTGCTTACTTCTCTCCATGTAGACTTAGACCCATTAAGGACTACTCGTTGAGTACAGTTTGTCAGCCAGTTGTGAATCCATCTGCTGGTGAAGCTGTCTATCCCACTTTTTTCTAGCTTACGAAGAAGTTGGTTGTGGTCTACTTTGTCGAATGCCTTGCTGAAGTCTAAGTATATTATGTCCACAGTATTTCGCTGGTCTACTAATTTAGTCATTATGTTGAAGAATGAAATAAGATTGGTTTGGCATGATCTGTTTTTAACAAACCCGTGCTGGCTGCTTTACTTTACTCATTTCTAGGTGTTGGCAGATCTGTTTTTTAAAATTATCTTTTCCAGTAACTTCCCGGGAATTGATGTTAGGCTGATTGGTCTGTAGTTTCCTGGGTCTGTTTTTTCCCCCTTTTATTTCGAGTCTGTTTTTTACAGTTATGTTTCTGGTAGGTTGGGCTATAGTTTATTTTTGCAAGAAAACCGATGCAAAGAATGAGTTGAGCAGCTCTGCTTTCTTTCTGTTGCCTGTTACTTCCTTGCCGTCTTCTCTCTTTAGTGGACCGACTGTTTCCTTGATTTTTTCTTGTTATTTATATGTTGGAAGAAACTTTTTTTTAATTATCTTTGACCTTTGTTGCAAATCTTTGTTCATTCTGAGCCTTTGCTTTCCTGACTTCGTCTTTGCAGATTCTGGCTATCTGCTGATTCCTCCCTTACTTATGTGTCCCTCTTTCCATTTTTTATACTTGTCCTTTTTGTCTTTCAATTTGTCAGAGAGATCTTTGTGCAGCCATGCTGGTTTTTTCTTGGATTTCTTGTTTTTCTTTCTCAGCAGTATTGTGCTGGTCTGGACTTTTATGATCATATTTTTCAGAGTTTCCCAAGATTCTTGAGTTGTTTTCCCCTTTAGGATTTTCATCCAAGGAATCTTTCCCAAGTTCTCTCTGAGTTTATTAAAATCAGCTCTTTTAAAATCTAAGACTCTGGTATCATTGTGTTCTATTGCTTGTGTTTGCGTTACGTTGAATTCTAGTATGACATGGTCACTCTCACCCAAGGTTCCTGCAGTTTCAACTCCCTCTATTACTTCTTCTCTGTTTGTAAGTATTAAGTCCAGTATGGATGTCCCTCTAGTTCCCTCCTCTACCTTTTGGACAACAAAGTTGTCAGCTAGGTTGGTTAGGAACCTATTTGATTTCTCACTTGGTGCAGAATTAGTTTCCCAATTGATATCAGGGTAATTGAACTCCCCCATTACTATTGTAGTGTATTTCCTACATATGTTTGTCAGTTGGTTGGCAAAAAGGATATCTATTTTTTCTGCTTGATTGGGTGGCCTATAGTATACACCTATGGCCATGTCATTCTTTTTTTCTTTTATGTTGACCTATATGCATTCTAGGAGGTTTTCGTCTTTGGTTTCATGCAATTCTGTAGCAATATAGTGGTCTTTTACATACAGTGCAACTCCACCTCCTCTTTTATGGGGTCTGGTTTTTTTGAAGAGTTTGTATCCTTCTATAGGTATGTTCCAGTTGTGGGTTTTGTCCCATCAAGTTTCTGTTATTCCAACTATGTTGTATCTACCTTCGTGTATTAATAGTTCAAGTTCACCCTGTTTGTTCCCCAGACTTTTTTCCCCAAAGGTTTTTATTGTATTTTTTCCATTTAACAAGTTTCCATACTTTATACATAACTGTGCTCATTTGCCTATTATTTACATGTCTATTCTTTACATATTCAAATTTAAATTCAAATTTAAAAATATTTCATACATAGTATTTACACCTCCTTTCATTCAAATCCATGAGGACCCAGATTGTTGGGGGCAATATAAATATACATTGCTTACTGGTGTAAACCGCTTAGAGTGTGCTTGCACTGTGAGGCGGTATATAAATCTCACTAATAAATAAATAAATATATTCCATACTTTTCAAATATACATTTTACTTTCTCTTATATTTTATCTCTTTTTTTCTCATTTTCTATATTCAATCCATTCGTACCATTTCTTCCATATTGCATAATATTCTGAATTCATTTGTCCTTTCAATTCAATTGTTAGTTTGTCCATTTCAGCACAATCATATATTTTTTTTATTACCAAACTTTCCGAGGGTATGTTCTTTTGTCTCCAACATTGCGCAAATGCTATTCTTTTTGGTAGTTTTGTTATAGTCCCCTTTGGTAATGCCTAACAAGAATAATTCTGGTGTATATTCTACCTGAAGGCCTGTTATTTCCTGGACCCATCTATGAATTTTTACCCAATTTTTTTTGTTTCTGTACATGACCACCATATGTGGTAAAAAGTGCCTTGTTTTTGGCTACATTTCCAACAGTTTTGTTCCAGATTTGGATAGATTTTTGCCAGTCTTGCTGGTGCCATGTACCATCTATAAAACATTTTATATTGATTCTCTTTGTATTTTGCTGATTTAGTTATTTTATAATTTCTATTCCATATTTCCCCCCAGTCCTCTAATTCTATGTTGTGTCCAATATTTTTTGCCCATGGCATCATAACTCCTTTTACTATATCTTCTGCTCTATCAAATTCTAGTAGGTAACTATAAATTTTTGTTATTTGTTTTTCATCCGGGCCCGTTAATATTTTGTCTAATTGATGTGGAACTGTCTCAAATCCATATTCTTCTTTATCTTTTTTATATCGTGATTGGATTTGCATATACGGCCACCAATCTATCGTTATGCCCTGGTCTTCCAATTGTTGTCTATTTTTAAGATTCCCTTGTCTGTCTAAAAGTTGTTGATAATTAATCATCTTATTTGCATCTAAAGTATTTGGGTGAATTATCACTTCCATTGAGGATACCCACCATTGAGGATTTTCATATAATGTTTTCTTTTAGTTTCTTGCCATACTTGCATCAAGGCTTATCTTATTTTGTGTCTCCTAAAGTATGTAAAATAAAGAGCCGAGGTGGCGCAGTGGTTAAAGTGCAGCACTGCAGGCTACTTCAGCTGACTGCTAGTTCAGCAGTTCAGCTGTTCAAATCTCACTGGCTCAAGGTTGACTCAGCCTTCCATCCTTCTGAGGTCGGTAAAATGAGGACCCAGATTGTTGGGGGCAATATGCTGAACTCTGTAAACCGCTTAGAGAGGGCTGTAAAGCACAATGAAGCAGTATATAAGTCTAAGTGCTATTGCTATTGCTATGTATGCTGTTTATTTCCTTTACCCCATAGGAAGGCATGCCACCCTTTTGATAGGTCATGTCCCTCTAACATTATTAATCGTTTATTTCTTAGCTTGATCCACTCTTTGACCCATACGAAAGTTGCTGCTTTATAGTACAGTCACCAGTCAGGGAGCCCCATTCCACCTCTGCTTCTCTCATCCTGAAGGTCTGTTAATTTTATTCTTGCCTTTTTCCCTGCCCAAATAAATTTTATTGTAATTTTGTTCAATTCTGTAAATAATTTTTTATCTAATTTTATGGGTATGGTTTGAAAGAAGTAGAGCAGTTTTGGCAGAATATTCATTTTAATTGTTGCAATATGATCTAGTATGGATAATTGTAATGTTCCCCATCTTTCCAAATCCATTTTTATTTCTTGTATTAATTTCCCGTAATTATCTTCTTTGATTGAAGAGCCCAAATACCCAAATATTTAATTTTCTTTGTACATTTTGTCCCAATTTTCCCTTTAATTCTCTTTCCTGTTTTAGAGTCATATTTTCCACTATCATTTTGGTTTTGGATTTATTAATTTTAAGTCCTGCTATTTCTCCGTATTTCTCTATTTCCCTTAATAAAATTTGTCCTGTCTCATTTGGCTCTTCAATAAAAAATACTAGGTCATCTGCAAACACTTGAATTTTGTACTCTTCCTTCTCCATAGTGGGTGGAGCTAGCCTCCAAGATTGGGAAGACACGATCCATCAGCCAATCAGGACTGAGTCTGACATCATATAAAAGCTGTCCTCCTGTCATACTCCCCCTCTTTCGACTCAGTCCTAGGTCAAGGACCCGTGTCTCCCCAATCTTGTTAGCTATCCTTTACTTCAAATTCTGCTGAAATTACCTTCTCCAGCGGTGCAAATCGTGAGTGCTTGTCCCCACGCTGCTGTGACCTCGAGCGTGGGACTACTTTGGCATTGGGCTGCGGCCCTGCCGCCAGCCAGATAGGCCACCTGCGGTGTGGCCAGCTGTCCTTCGATCCCCAGTGGCCTGGCTTGGATTCGTGCACCGTACTGACCGGATTGTTGCAGAAGCCTCGCGCTTGAGCGACCAGCTGCCAGGGTGGCCTGTGCCACATCCACGTGAGGGAGAGGCTCTTCGGCGGATTTCTCTGTGACCTGTCAAAATCGCAGAAGCCTAGCGCTTGCGCAATAGCGCTCTCTCTCTTCACCCGACAACAGTGGGCCTGCTAATCACCCATGCGTCAGATATTGGGATTGATAGTTCTAGCGTGGAGGCTAGCATCGGCGTCGGGCGGCATGCGCTGGCCTGCATTCGGTGGCCTCCTTCAATCTGCGCACCCCCTTCAACCCTCTTTTTTGTGCCTGTGGCCATTTTATAACCGCCACCGGCTTCGGGATGCCCTTCCCACCATGTTCAATTGTCAGAGGTCTGCGCAGGTGTGCCTGTGACTTCACCCGTGCCAGCTGCTCTCACTAGCCACGCGCCTTCACTAAGTGCTCCCTGCTTATTTAGCTGCTTGCTCTGCTCTTGGATGCTCTGATGGCAGACAAACACGCCAAATCGAGCAAGAGCAAGCCAAAGTCAGGCCGAGAAGCCCGGGAATCGGAGAGGCAGGCCCCAGGCTCCTCCAGCAGAGATCGCTCAGCCCTCCGACAGCAGCACAGCAGGGAACGTTCCCCTTGAGGCAGCAGTCCGCTGATAAGGGCAAAGGATCATCCAGAGCAGCCCAGAAAGAGGGGGGCAATGTAACAAGGCCCCTGAGGGGGCAAAGTCACTGCAGCCCACTACCATCGCCAGCTCAGTGCCACACCCATCCAAGGACCCTGCGGGTCCACCTCCCAACCGGTCAAGGCAGTCCTCCAGGGGCCTCTCTCTTGACAGTCCCAACTTATGCTTAGAGGAGGGAGACATTTAGGAGAACCCCAGGCCTGGGGGCAGCACTGCAGTCCCTCCACCCTCCTCATCGGCCTCTGCCCAGTTTCACAGCCCAGAGGTGCAGGCGATGATTCAGCTGGCCATTCAGAAGGGGATAGAGGCTGGCCTGAAACACGCCACTGCTGCAGTTTCCCCTTCTGGCCCGACCAAGCCTTCCTCTCAGCCTCCTCAGCCTCCCCCAGCCTTGGAGCTCTACTCCACCATGGAGGAGGGGGAGTATCCACAACAGAGGTCCCCAGTGTCCCTGCAAGATCCTGAGGACATGGGGCAGGACTTGGACTTGTCGGCTGATGAGGATCTTGCCCCGGAGGCCCCAGTCACAATGGGGCTTTTTAATCCTGGACTCTTCAAGTCCTTACTGCATAAGGCCAAGGCCACGGCCAAAGTCACCTCTGCTGAGCCTAAACCGACTGAGGAGGAGGTCATGGACCCCCTCTTTGAGGAGACCACATCTCAGATGGAGGTGATACCGGCCCCAAAGTTGTTCGTTGACTCGGTGTTGAAACAATAGCAAACACCGTCCTCTGGGGCCCTTCCCTCTTCGTTGGACAAACGATATTTCAATGTGGCTCAGGCCTGGTGCTGCATCTCCCGGTTCCTCCAGTGGACCTGCCCATTAAGTCTTTATATTCCTCAGCCCAAATGCTGGGTGATTCGGAGGAGCTTCTGCGCCCGGAAGATCGACACACCGAGCAGGCACTCCAGAGGGCCCACCAGTCCGCAGCATGGGCCATCAATGTCACTGCATTTTTTCTGTTTGTCAGATGAGCTTCTACTCTGTGTATTAGTAACCAGAGAATCCTTATCTCTATGTGTCTTGTGATGCCTGATTTACTGCACATGTCTGTTTTCTGTTCCTTTGTTCATTCTTCTCTTTGCTTTCATTCCGTCCGGCCGGACATATTTCTACTGGTGAGCATGTAGTCAGATATATATTTTTGTTTCTTTTATAATAAAAGCATTTATTAACATTTAAGTTTCGGTTTATTTTATTTGAGTTAGCAGTCATGGAGAAGCTCGATCTATTCTCCTCTGATTTACGACTTCTCAAGAAGGGGGAGGCTGAGGAACTGTTTTTCATTCCAACAGTGGTAGCTAGGATGGTTTTTGAAGGTTTGTTTGGCTGCTACTCAAACTGATAAGATGCGTATAGGCTATTAAGGCTGATTTATTAGCACCGAGATAAGCTAATTAATTGCTGTAAATATGCCGAAAAAGAAGAAAGGGAAGAAGCCGATGTCTACACGCTTCATCCCACTCTCTGAAGATGAAGAGGTGAAAAGGCTGGCCCACAGGCTGACAGCTCTTCGTACACTGCCTGTTTCTGTGAGCAGATCTGAGGACGGTGCCGTTGGAGGAGACCCCTGTCCTGAAGAAGAAAAATTGAGGTCAGTGACAAATGTTTCTCCAAGCACACAGTTACTTAATGAAGAATGTTATACAGATGAATATACAAGGCTTGGTGATACTTCTAACGTTCCTCTGGCTGAGCTTATTCACTTAGAGAAAGGGAAAGATGAACTTCTCAGAGAGAGCGAGCAAACTCCAATCAATCCTACAGAGACGGTTTGGAATGCAACAATGCGTAGCTATTATGATAAGATAATTTTCATGCAGAATGAATTGCACAAGGCTAAAATGTGTTTTTCTAAGCTCCGAGCAGATGGGCGTGGCTCCCCTTCTCCCTCGGTCACACCCTCACAGTCACACCCTCAACAAGGGGTGTGTCAAGAAAGGGCTGCAGACACATCACTTCCTATGTCACGTGATCTCCCTTCTGAAAGAGGAGAGAGTTTTTATGTACTGCCTGACACTAATGTTGCAACACCATCTGCTGGCAGAAGGGCAAAATTGCATTCCACAGAAATTCAGCAGCATTTTGATGCTATGCAAAGAGGCTTCTCCACAATGACATTAACCCAAGAAAGCCTGCAGGCTGCCCTGCCACACGTGTTTCCAGAGGCGCAATCATTAGCACCCCTGGTGGTGCAGATAACTATTTAAGCCAAATTCCTGTTTTAGATGAGGCACGCATACGCTTAATGCAGCAAAGGCAGATGCCAATCCCTGCAGCAGGCCAGATTCATATGGCAGCTCCTGCACCAGTGGCAGACAGGGTGCAGCAACCACAGCCCCATCCAAAGGTGCAGCAATTACAGTCACAGCCAACCACAAGTCCAGCAACCACAAGGGCCTTCACAGCCAGCATCTCAGGTGTACATTCCTCAACAGACACCTTCTATTGTTCCACTGGCTGGTGATTCAAAATTAAAGCATTCAGGACAGAATTATAAGGCCTGGGTCACTGAGATAGGCTTGCTACTTCACAGAGAAGGGACACATTCCATGGTTTTACCCCTCCTGCCCAGCCTTGGTCTCATGCCATAAGAGATTTGGATACAAAGCATGTACAACATTATTGCTGTCTATGGACGTTGAACTGCAGGCTACATTTCCACCTGATGCAACTGCCCAACAAATTTGGGCTCAATTGGAAACATGCTACCGGCCTGTTTCAATTGAATCTACATGTTTGCTCTTATCTCATTTTCATGGTTCAAAGTTAAAGCCTGGTGAATATATTGGAGAGTATTTAACTAAAATGAAAGGAATGAGGAAGGATTTGGGTGAAAGAGGCTATGTTATTGATGATTTTCAAATGATCAGCATTATTATTAATTCATTAAATTATGAATGGAAAGATGCCATTACAAAGATTAATCAAGTGCCAACAGCTCAACGCACAGTGGATCCTGTGTGCAGAATTTTAACAGAAGAAGCATTTATGCTTGCCACTCCACATTTGAGAGGATCACCTGCATCAAGAGCTCCAGTGAGGCACACCTTCCGAGGAAGAGCCTTCGTTCCAAGGATGCCAAGGTGCTATATCTGCAATCGTGTGGGACATATAACCAGGGATTGTCACCAACGGTTTCCAGCTCCTGTCCAGTACCAGCCCAGAGAAACAGATTCCAGAGGCGGTAGAGGCAGAGGCAGATGACAAGATCGTCGTGGTCCTAGGCGTGATCCACAAGCTCCACTTGCAACACTGGCATTAACCAACGATCCACAACCGAGTCCAGAATATGACAGACAACTTTTGTGGACTTTGGACAGTGGCGCAGCTTTGCATGTTACATTCAGAAAAGAACTGTTCACAGAGATGCACGATCCTGAACCTGAACTTTGTGAACTGTATTCTTTTTCCAATCATCCTTGTCAAGTCAAAGGAAAAGGAACTGTCTACGTTAAAGAGCTTGGTGCATTTATTCCTGATGTGTATTACATACCAACAGCAAATAGCAGTTTGCTTAGTCAGGCTCATTTGTCTAGAGTATTAAAGTTCCACGTTCACAACCTCAAAAAAGCAAGTTATATAGTTAAAGATGGAGATACTGTTGCTGAAACCATGTTAATTGGTGGTGTTTATTACTTAAAGCCAAAGCCTAAAATGCAAGCACAGGCAAGTATACAACCAAAAGAGAGCACAGGCCCAGAGAGAGATGTCCCAGTGAGAGATCCTGTTGCTACTCCAAAGGCTTCTAAGGTTCCAAAGGCTCCTAAAGCCAACAAAGAGAAAACTGTGAAACAGGTTACTCAGAGCAAGCCTGAGGTTCCTCATACTACTGTTAATGTTGAAAATTCACTAACTGGTAAACCTTTGCATTACAGGTGTATCCATAAGTGGCACAGAAGATTGGGGAATGCCAGTTTTCGTGTTCTCGGAAAAATGTCAGAGTTCGCAAAAGGTTTAGATTTAAAGGGGTGTAAGGTGTTTTGGGATTGTGCTTTCTGCAAAAAGGCCAAATCCAAAGCAGCAGCCATTCCAAAACATGCTACACTCCAGTCAACATGCATATTTGATTTGGTACACACTGACATTGTAGGTCCATTCAAACAGCCAACACTTGGTGGCAGGAAATATTTTCTAACAATTGTTGATAACTATTCTAGATATGGATATGTATATCCTATGAAAGAAAAACCAGAGACCTTTCAGATCTTTAAAGACTTTGCCGCTCTTCTTCATAACCAGCACAGAGTGAGCATCGCCAGAATTCAGAGTGATTGAGGTGCTGAATTCATGTCTCAGCATTTCCAGGACTGGATGTGTAAGACCTCAGCCCCTTACACGCCAGCTCATCAGACCTCAGCCCCTTACACGCCAGCTCAGAACAGAGTTGCAGAACGAAGACAAGGGGTTCTGCTGCATAATTTGTGCTGCCATAGGAACAGGCAGTGCAATTTGTGCCTGTATTGTTTGGGCAGGTTGAAGGAATTGTTGTTGAACTATAGGTGGAGGTGACAAAGGTTGTCTTTTGCCAGACATTAATATTTCTAATCTGTCCAATACGGATTGGAACATTATTTCTGTTCTATTTTGTTCTCCACTAGATGGCACTGCAACATTACTTTTAGGAAAGTCTCTCTGTTCATGAAATCTCTGATCAAAACCAGCCCCTATTGACGTATAGTCATATGTCCCTTCCGGCAAGTGAAAGGTAATGCCCATTTTGGGGCGGGACTCAAATGTAGAAGAGACCGGAAAAGATGGCCCAGGAAAATTTTCTGGAATGTAAGAAGGCTGGCAGACATCTTGTTTTTCATATAACTGTCTGCTTTCTAATAATTGCCTCCTTAAGTATCTAATTTCTCTGTCTTTACTAGCAAGGTCTTTGTGACGTGCATCAATAAATCTTTCTGAGGCTGATACGTTACTTGACTGCGCTTCCTCAGAAAAACTTTCAAGTGATTGGGGCTGAAGTAGCTCATAATGAGGGATTTTTGGAATTACTCCCGTTTGAGTAGAATTGGCACCCGGGAGAAAGGGAGTGCTTTTGACATCCACTGACCTTCGGAAATCTTGTTCCTGTTGCAAAGCCTCCGCCGCTGTAATTGAGTGCGTGGGCGAAGATGGCGCCGGAGAAGTTTGCAGAGATGCGAGAGGAGTCTGTCTCGGAGTAGTGATTAAAAGTGGAGATGAGACAGGCAAATAAATTGCTTCTTGAGGTTTCTCTGCTTCTTGAATCGGCTGGTCAAGAAGAAATGAAATTTCTTTCTCCAGAGAAGACATTTTAGTAGATTTATGGAGTTTTCACTTCAAAAACAGCCGAAACATTCTTATCTATCTTGCTAAGCTAAACGCAATAAACCTGTCAGAATTAATTAAGATCCAGGACCCGATCCTCTGTTACCATGTCTAGATGAGAATAACTCTCATCAGAGGCGAAAATAGATCTTTTCCTGGAACTCTGACATTAGAAAAGAAACCGTAGTTTAAAGCTCTAAGTAGAAAATATTTATTTCGGTACAAAAACAATAAATCTCATTAATCACATCTTTGCTATAAAAAACACGTCTTGCTTCTACAGAAGCTGAAACAGAAGGACGGATCAAAGAAAGGAATGTACACATGCGTACTAGGAACATATTAATCACGTGCTCAGGAATAAACCATTATATTTGATAGGGATGCAGCTCCCTGCATATACATGTAACAGGCAATAAACACTGCGTGACACTATTATATATTAGTAGTTGGACCCGACCCGAAACTGTTTCGGGTCGGGTCCACTAATTGCACTTAGTGTTAATCTCTTGTCACGACATGTAGGCAAGGCAAAACAGTTTCATTGGTCATGTGTGAAGAAATTATTGAAGTATCTGAAGCACACAAAGCACATGAAGTTATTGTTAGAACCAACACATACTAATCATGCAGAATTATGTTGTTATGCTGATTCTGATTGGGCAAGTGATAAGAAATCATGTAAAAGTATTTCAGGTTATATGATGTTCCTAAATGGATGTCCCGTTTACTGGCAAGTGCGTAAACAGAATTTTGTTTCTTGTTCTTCTACTGAAGCTGAATATGCTTGTGTTTCTGATGCATGTAATTCTCTAACTTGGTTTGATGCTTTAGTCACAGATATCTGGACCAACCCGATCCGACCGATCACCGTGATGGAAGACAATGAATCGGTGGTGTATATTTCTGAATCTCATTTCACGGGTTCCAGGTCCAGACACATTGACATTCGTTATAAGAATAACAAACAATTAGTGAAGCAAGGTTTTGTAAAATTGCAGTATGTGCCTACACGTGATCAGATTGCTGATATGCTCAACAAACCACTTCCAGTAGCTCAACATGAGTATCTATGTGGAAAGATGTGCCTTACTTAATGACTTTACCTGGTGTCCGCTCAAGTGACAAAGAAGGAGTTTGTCACTGCGTTTTTTCTGTTTGTCAGATGAGCTTCCACTCTGTGTATCAGTAACCAGAGAATCCTTATCTCTATGTGTCTTGTGATGCCTGATTTACTGTACATGTGTTTTCTGTTCCTTTGTTCATTCTTCTCTTTGCTTTCATTCCGTCCGGCCGGACGTATTTCTACTAATGAGCATATAGTCAGATATATATATTTGTTTCTTTTATAATAAAAGCATTTATTAGCATTTCAGTTTTGGTTTATTTTATTTGAGTTAGCAGTCATGGAGAAGCTCGATCTATTCTCCTCTGATTTTTGGCTTCTCAAGAAGGGGGAGGCTGAGGAACTGTTTTTCATTCCAACAATCAAAGCCTCCACGATGGCCTCATTCTTCTGCCAGATGTTGATTTGTTGGCTCAAGGTGTTGCAGGAGTATCTCCCCGCAACAGATGTTAGAGCAAGGCAGGACATTAATAAACTCGTCGCTGCCACCCAATTCACCTCTGACGCCACCCTTCAGGCCGCACGCTTTGTGGCCAGATCGATGGGAGTGTCAGTAGTGGCCCGCCGGATGCACTGGCTCCAGAGCTGGCCGGCGGATTGTCGGCACAAATGGTGCCTGGCCGTGGCTCCAGTTAAGTGTCAGTCCCTTTTTGGGGATGCCTTGAACCCCTACCTTATCGAATCCAAGGACAAAAGGAAGGTGGCTCCAGAGCTGGCCGGCGGATTGTCGGCACAAATGGTGCCTGGCCGTGGCTCCAGTTAAGTGTCAGTCCCTTTTTGGGGATGCCTTGAACCCCTACCTTATCGAATCCAAGGACAAAAGGAAGGTGTTGCCCAATTATACCAGCAAGGCCCAGAACAAACCTTCCTCCTCTGCTTCCTCTTCGTTCCCCCGGCGCCCCTATAGGCCTCCTGCTTATACTCAGAACAGGCCACAGTCTGGTGGGAGGCAGAATTAGGGGCAGGATAGGAACAAGGGTGATCAATCTGCCAGGCATCCTTTTCAGGGGGCAGGCAAGTAGATGAACCCGCTCCTCCCATTGGGGGCCGCCTGCGTCTTTTCGCCAGGCGATGGGAGGACATCACGACTGACGCTTGGGTTTGTGAGACCTTAACATCAGGTCTCGCCCTGGATTTCATCTCCACACACCCCCCGGGATTTTTTCTGAGGTGCCCCCAGTCCTCTAATCCCCGGAAGCGGTCCCTCATGTTGACCGCCATCCGACACCTGCTAAATATCAAAGCTATTCAGAGTGTCCCGGAGGACCAGCGGGGCCAGGGCTTCTATTCCATCTTGTTCCTCGTTCAGAAGGCCTCAGGCGGGTGGAGAGCCGTCCTCGATTTAAAGCGTCTCAATAAATATTTGATTTACAAAAAGTTCAAAATGCATACCTTGCAGTCTATCCTAACCAGCATATGGGAGGGGGGCCTCATGTCGTCCATTGACCTCACGGAGGCCCACCTCCACGTCCCAATTCGGCCTGCCCACCAAAAGTACCTTCGTTTCTGTTACCTTAATGAACATTACCAGTACTCTGCTCTTCCCTTTGGGCTTTCCTCTGCCCCTTGGGTTTTTACCAAAGTCCTGGCAGCTCTTGCTGCACATCTTAGGTCGATCCTGGTCAGAGTACAATGCTATCTGGACAACATTCTCATTCAGTTGTCTTCTCCGTCCCAGGCGGAGGGCGATCTCCAGCTCACTCTGGAGACCCTTCGCCATCACAGCTTCTCGGTCAATCTCGAGAAAAGCCAATTATGCCCCACAACCAAGATTACTCATTTGGGGGCCATCATTGACTCTCTGGAGTGCAGGGTGTACCTATCGCAAGAAAGACAGGATAGCCTGTCTGAACTATCACATCAGGTTCTATGACAGAGGCGGGTGCCATTAAACCTTTTGTCATCCTTCTTGGGCAAAATGATCTTGGCGATACATATCATGCCCTGGGCCCAGCTGCACTCCAGAGACCTCCAATGGTTTCTCTTGCCTTTTCAGCGGGCAGGCAGGAGCACCTCCTCGGCCAAGGTATATCTCCCACCATCCCTTCGGCGATCCCTCCAGTGGTGGCGGTCTCTGGCGATAGCCAAGGGTGGCTGTTTCAATGAGCCACAATGAGTGACGGTGACCACCGACACAAGCCTCCGTGGATGGGGGCCCACACTCTTTCGCAGGTGGCCCAGGGCACTTGGTCGCAGACGGAAGCGTTGCTCAGCATCAATTATCTGGAACTCAGAGCTTTGTTCCTGGCCCTTCAGCAGTTCCAGGACATCTTGTCAGGACAACATGTCCTCCTGCTGACCGACAACATTATCACCAAAACCCATATCAATCGGCAGGGGGGCACTGTGTCCCATCGCCTGTTGTCAGAGGCCAAGGCATTGGGCTTTTGGGCAGAGAGGCATCTCCTGTCAATCAAGGCAGAACATATCTCGGGGGTGTCGAACCAAACAGCAGACTGACTCAGTCGCAATGAGGTGGATTCGGCGGAATGGAGTCTTCACCAGGACCTGTTCCAGGAGCTCATAGCCAGGTTCGGGCTTCCATTAGTTGACTTGTTCACCACCCCGCAGAATGCTAGGCTGACACGTTATTTCTGCAGATACCAGTCTCACATGGCGGAGGGGGTGGACGCGCTTCAATGTCCCTGGCTGAGGGGCCTGCTCTACACGTTTCCCCCTCTCCCACTGATCCCGCGGGTGATCCGCAAGATCCTTTCTGAGAAGGTGGAGGTGGTTCTCCTGGCTCCTCACTGGCCGAGGAGGGCCTGGTTTGCGGACCTCAAGTTGCTGTCCATCAGTCCGCACTGGTGGATCCCGCCGACAGTCGTCGCTCTCCCAGGGGTCAGAGCGGCATCCAGATCCGCACTGGTACCATCTGACCACCTGGCATTTGAGCAGCATACTCTGACGCACCGCGGGGTCCCAGATAGCATCATTCGCACCCTCCTCTCATCCCGCAGAGCGTCCACAGTCCGTATCTATAATGCCACCTGGAGGGTCTTCTGCGAGTGGTGTTCCACCGCTTCTCTTTGCCCTGTGGATCTCTCTGTTGTCCACATCTTGCAGTTCCTGCAGGCTGGCCTGGACAGGGGTCTGGCGCCCAACACCTTGCGTCACCCTCCACTGTTCCCACTTGCCAGTTATCTGAACCCCTATCTAGTCATCCGTTGGTTCGGCGTTTTCTTAAGGCAGCATCTAATCTATCCCCACTGGTCGTGCATAGATACCCTATGTGGGACCTTCAGAAGGTTCTTCTATCACTGACTGAGGCTCCTTATGAGCCATTACGAACTGTGTCTCTTACACATTTAACGTACAAGGTCGCATTTCTGGTAGCGATTACATCTGCACATCGGATTTTGGAGTTAGCAGCTCTCTCGGTACGGGGAGACCTTTGTGTTTTCTACCCGGACAGAGTTGTGCTCCTCTTGGATCCGGTGTTTATCCCTAAGGTGAACACCTATTTTCACAGAGCTCAGGAACTGGTGCTCCTTTTGTGCGCGACCATCAAATGATTTTCAGCGTAGATGGCACACCATCGATGTGCAGAGGGTGGTTAAGGTTTACATACAATGTACTGCATCCTTTCGTCGATCAGAGGCACTGTTCGTCGGCTTCCAACCGGTGTCTATGGGGCGGAAGGCTTCTTCCGCGATGATAGGTCATTGGATATGCACTGTCATCGCTTCAGCCTATGAGCAACAGGCTCTTCCGCGGCCGGTTTGACTGACGGCTCATTCAACACGAAGTGCTGCCACAACCGCAGCGTGGGCAACTCATGCATCTGTCGAAGAAGTGTGCCGGGCAGCGATGTGGTCCTCCCCGGTGCCTTTCATTAGACACTATAAAGTGGGCATTTTCGCTTTGGCGGACGCAGACTTCGGGCGGCGTGTCCTGCAGACAGCAGTGCAACCTGAAGAGTTGGACAATTTGTCATGAGACCCTCCCTAGGGACGTTAATGCTTTGGCATGTCCCAATCTTGGAGGCTAGCTCCACCCACTATGGAGAAAGGGTGTTGTTATCTTACCTGAACGCCCCTTCTCGTAGGGTGGAGCTAGCCTCCAAATCCCTCCCTTCTTGACGGTTATTTGTTCTTGTTGTTGTTGTGCATGGGGAGTACACTTTGAGTCTGACCTTGTCCTTCGTCTCAAGAGGGGGAGTATGACAGGTGGACAGCTTTTATATGATGTCAGACTCAGTCCTGATTGGCTGATGGATCGTGTCTTCCCAATCTTGGAGGCTAGCACCACCCTACGAGAAGGGGCGTTCAGGTAAGATAACAACGCCCTTTCTTAACGCTAGTTCCTTTAATTTCTTTATTTGCTCTAATCTTCGTTAATGAAAATTCTAATGTAAAAATAAATAGCAGAGGTGATAAGGGGCATCCCTGATGGACTCCTTTTGTTATTTAGAATGGTCTTGTGATGTTTCCATTTATTATTATGTTCACTTTTTGGGTAGAATATACAGTCTCTATCATTTGTTCAAATCTCTTTCCAAATTTCATTTCTTTGATCTGTCTAATCATATATTCCCAATTTAAATTATCAAAAGCTTTTTGCGCATCCAGAAAAACAAGTGAAACTTGTTTCTCTGGATGTGCTTCATAATATTCTAATATGTTTAACATTGTTCTTGTATTGTCTCTAATTTGTCTCATTGGGAGGAAACCGTTTTGATCAAGGTGTATTATGTCATTTAAGATTTTCTTCAAATTTTATAGTCCACATTTAGAAGTGAAATTGGCCTATAGTTTTGGATTTGACTTTCATCCGTACCTGCTTTCTTAATTATTGTGATGTACGCATCTCTCCATGACTGAGGCATTTTGTTCCATTTTGTGCATTTGTATATAGGCACTTGAGATCTTTATGCCTGACTATGGGTATGCTTCCTATGTCTCCTATTTGGTGTTTGAGTTTGTCTTCCTTCCCATGCCTCCTTACTTCATTATTTGTCTTACTTTCTAGGGGTTTTTGCTTGGAATTATGTCCTGGGGATCCTAAAGACTTGTCACTCTCCCCCCTCAACTTTAGTTTAAAGCCCTCCTGATAAATTGAGCCAGTCGTTTTCCGAAGACATTCTTCCAAGTCTTTGTGAGGTGCAACCCATCCCTTGCCAAAAGCCCATCTTGGAGGTAGTACAGACCATGGTCCAGGAATCCAAAGTTTTTTTGGTGACACCAACCCTTTAGCCAGTGGTTCACCCTAACCCTAACCCTTTACTTTTTCTTCTTGTAACTTGATTAATTTACTTTTGGTATATATGTAGTTTGGGTATTCTATGGGCATAATGTGTACATGGAAGATGTTCTGCAGATCACAATAGTATCAGTCCCTTCTTCCATGAGTGGATTTAAACAAAATTGAAAATGAAAGTGTAGAGGGTTTTACCACTGATTTTTTCCAAGTTTTTTTATTTTTATTTCAATGTAGACAATTCACATATTTATCATCTCATTTCTCATTTCATTTTATATACAATCATTACACATTTTATACAAATATGTTATACTTATCTTATTACTTTGTTCAGCTCAGAGTTACTTTTTTTACCATCCCTTTTCCCTTCTTATAGTCCCTTCTCTTTCTACCTTCTTTCCCTTCTTCACCTTTACTACTTTCTTTCCTCTTCTCCCTTCCTCTCCTCTACTCCCTCTCCTCCTTCTCACCTCACTTCCCCCCTCTCACCCATTCTCATCTTTCTTCCTCCTTCCTCTCACTCCTCTCCTTCCCTCCTTGTGTGCTTTCTCCATTTCTTTGGGATGGTATTCCAGCAACTCTGAATTATTTTACCCATTTTTACATTTTACACTTTATTTTATATATATTCTTAAGTTTTATCACTTATTTTTATGTGTTTGTCAATTAAAAGTTTTCATACTTATGGTTTTCCCTTTTCCCCTCTCCTTCCCCCTCCCTCCCCACCCTTTCCCCATCCCCCCTACTCCTCCTCCTTATATCATTGTCGTCTACGTATCGCTCTTTCCCCCTTTTTTTTCCAAATCTTATTTCTAATCTATATATATTTTATATTGTTTAGCTTTTTCGCTTTATTTTATTCTGTTAGCCTTTCTCCTCACTTCCTTTAATTTATTTAACCATCTCAAAATGCTCATATATATATATATATATATATATATATATATATATATATATATATATATATACACATACATACATACACACACACACACACACACACACACACACACACACACACACACATTTAAAAAGGAAATACATAAAACTCAATTAAAAAAAACCTTTAGCTCCTAATTATATCAATTATAATAATCCATTGTTTTCACCCCTAATTTGTAGGCAGAATCTTCTGCCACCTTTAATCATATATTTTAATATCTATACAGCCATTGCTGTGACTTGTTATCCTAATTCCATTATCCAAAAAGGAACATTTTTTTGGGACTGTTTAGAATCTTATACAAAAACAGACTTAAATAATCGTTAATCATACAATTGATATCTAAATCTTTAAGATTATCTATTAGTTATCTAATAATTATATTCATTATAACATTTCATTATTTTCACCCACAATTTTATCCATATTATCACAATCCCATATTTCCCCTAAAAATTATATTTCAGTCATACACAAAAATCTTATATCTTGATTAGTTATACAATTAATGTCTAAACATCTACAACAACCTTACTAAATCTTCTCATCTTTTCTTTCTATTCAACTCTTCATCCATTTTCATTTAACCTTTCCACCATTTCTCCCCTTATATCCATTCTCTTTCTCCCTACTCCCATCTTTTCCTTTTTCTTTTTTTTCTTTCTATACAGGTATCTTTCCCCCCCTCCTTTGTCTCTTAATTCTCTTTGCTTGAATCTAAAATAAATTTCTTCTTTATTCTTCTCCTTATCTTTTTAATTGATTTTTTTGTGACCAGTACTTCTCTTTTAATCTTCTTTGTTTACTGTTAATCCCAGTATAATTCTCATTCTGTGTTATCATTTCATTTTTTAAAATATTTCTAAATTCCAGAAAACAGTCTTTAAAATCTTCTTGTCTTACCACAGATTTTTAAAAGAGGAAATGTCCAATTTGGAATACAGATATTCTAACAGATCATTTAAAATTTGGGGGACTCAAGTCTAGCTAAAGTTTAACGTTCTAACATTTAAAGAATGGCTAGTTTAAGTTTAAAGTTCTATAGTTCTATAGATTTAAAGTTCTATAGTTCAAATTGTCTAGTTTAAAAATTTAAGGTTCTAGCAGATCATTTAGATTGTCCAATTTAAATTTTTTTAGTGTTGAGTGGGCTTAAGTGCGAGGTTCATTCTTAGCCTGTACTGGAATGTTCTTTGATTGTCCCTTCCTTCTTGTGATCCTTTCCCTCCCTGCTTTCTTTTTTTAAAAGTTTTTTTATTTTCTTTTAATATTCTTCACATAAAACAGCAATACATATACCGTAATATATTGTCAAAAATTTAACCTGATTTTTTTCCACCTCCAATATTATTAATAGATTACCAATCTATCCTACATATCAAATCCAATCACTCCCTTCCCTCTATCCTTCTCCCCTCTCTCTACTTTCTTCCTCCTTCTCTCCCCTTTCCTACTACCCCTTCTTCCTTCTTTTCTCCTCCCCACTACTTCCTCTTCCTCCTCCTTCTCCTTTCTTGAGTGTGTTTATTTTTTGTTTTATTTTAACAGATAGACAGCCAATACATCTCCTCAACTAACATTTTAAATTGTTATTTCAAATCTATCCTGTGTTAAAAATCTATTTCAAGATACTTAAATTCTAGGTATATTTTTATATTATTAAACTGCTACTTCCTTATTCATATACATTTTGTCATCTGGGTTATTTATCTATGTTCATTTTCTTATCTTTTATACACAACAATTGTTCTATCTTAACTTTCAACTATATTCATTCTCCAACCAACTATAAAATTTCATCCAAACATTATAATATTCTGAGTCCTCTTTGTCTTTAATTTTCATTGTTACTCTTTTCATTTCAGCACAGTCCATAATTTTTTTAATTAAATCCTCTTCAGATGGAACCTTAGTTCCTTTCCATTTTTGTGCAAAAGTGATTCTAGCTGCTGTCAGCACATGTATCATCAAATAGGTATCTTCTTTACTAAGTTTGTTCGGTATAATCCCCAGCAAAAAAGTTTCGGGTCTCAGCACTATATTTTGTTTCAACATTTTTTCTAGCCAATTCTTAACTCGAGTCCAATAAGATTTTGCCTCTACACAAGTCCACCACATGTGATAGTAGGAACCAGGTATTTGTTGGCATTTCCAACATTTCATAGACATGTTCTTAAACATATTAACTAATCTTTCCGGTGACAGATGCCATCTATAAAACATTTTATACAAATTTTCTTTGTATGTTGTTGCCATAGTCAATTTATAGTTCCTTTCCCAAAGTTGGTTCCATTTTTCAAGTTCTATTGTATAACCAAAGTTCTGAGCCCATTTTATCATTGTCTCTTTAACTTGTTCAAATTCTAAATCCACATAGAGTAAATAGTTATATATTTTCTTAATTAGTTTTTCATCTGATCCTGTAAGTATTGTATCTAATTCTGTATTTTTTAACATGATACCTTCCATTTTTTATCTTTTTCATATCTTGTCTGTATTTGCGATCTCATAAACCAATCCATTTTAATTCCTTGTTCCTCTAATTCTTGTGTCGATTTCAATTCCCCTTCCTCTGTCAAAATGTCTTTATATCTTGGTATTTTTTGCCAATTCATTCTGCTTGGATGAATTAGTGCTTCTATTGTCGATATCCAGTTTGGTATACTCATATAATGTTTAGCTTTAACTTTTTCCCAAACTAAATATAAAGAGTTTCTTATATAATGTCTTTGGAAGTAACTATGTATTTTATTTTTTCCATACCGTAAGAGTGCATGCCATCCAATATGCATATCGTGCCCTTCTAATATTAACAATCTCCGGTTTCTTAGTAAAATCCATTCTCTCATCCATGTCAATATCGCTGCCTGGTAGTAAAGTTCCCAATTCGGAAGCCCAAAACCACCTCGAGGCCTAGCATCTTGCAACATTTTTAAATTTATTCTTGATCTTTTCCCTTGCCAAATAAATTTCAAGATGAATGTATTTATTTCTCTGAAATATATTTTCTCTATTTTTATTGGAATTGTTGAAAACAAAAATAATAAGCGAGATAGTATATTCATCTTGATCAACGCAATTCTGCCCATAAGTGATACTTGCAAATTTTTCCATTTATCCAGATCTGATTCAATTTGTCTTTTGAGTTTTACATAGTTATCTTCTTTAATAGTTAAACATCTTGTGGATAATTGGATCCCCAAATATATAACTTTCTTTACAATTTGTATCTTTAAAGTTTCAGACAATTTCTTCTTTTGTTTTTCTGTCATATTTTTAACTAAAAGTTTTGTTTTATCTTTATTGATCTTTAGTCCAGCCACCTCTCCATATCGTTCTATTTGATGTAATAGGTTTGGACCTGTTTCTAGTGGCTCTTCCAATATAAACACCAAATCATCAGCAAATGCTTGTAGTTTATATTCTTCATTCTTAATCTTTAATCCTTTTATGTCTTTATCTTGTCTTACAAGTCTGGCTAAGACTTCCTGGGTTAATATAAATAGTAATGGAGATAGAGGGCAACCTTGTCTGGTTCCTTTCATTATCTCAACCTTCTCTGTCATTTCGCCATTTAATATTATTTTGGCAGATTGTTTAGTATATATTGATTTAATTACCCCTATAAATTTTTGTCCAAAGCCCATAATTTGTAGTTGTTTTATCATAAATTGCCAATTCACATTATCAAAAGCTTTCTGTGCATCTAGAAACATTAAGGCTACTTGTTTTCCGGGATGTTGTTCATAATATTCTAAAACATTTAAAATCATACGCATGTTATCCTTGATTTGCCTTTTTGGTAAAAAAACCATTTTGATCCGAATGTATAAAGTCATTTAAGAAGTTTTTGAGTCTATTCGCTATTATCAAAGCAAATATCTTGTAATCCACGTTTAACAGTGATATTGGCCTTTAGTTCTTTATTTTTTGCAGGTCAGTTTCTTTTTTTGGAATCAAAGTTATGAATGCTTCTGTCCACGAGTCAGGAATTTTATTTTCCATTATTAATTCATTATATACTTCTAACATTACAATTCCAAACGATTCTTCAAAAATTTATAAGTTTCTGCCGGTATTCCATCTGGACCTGGAGCTTTGCCATTTTTCTGCTTTTTAATTGCCGCTGTCAGTTCCGACATTGTAATTTTTTCCTCTAATAAATTTTTGTATTTTTCTGTATTTTTGATAGGTCCGCTTTCTCCAAATATTGATCTATTTTTTTATTTTCTATTTTCTCTTGTACATATAATGCTTTATAATAAGTCCATGCAATCTTTTTTTTCCCTCCATCACCATATCTAATGTTACCATCCATATCTTCCATTTGTTTTATCCATTTTTTTCTTTCTCTTTCTTTACCTTGTATGCTAACCATCTCCCTGGTTTATTAGCATGTTCAAAAAAGTTTTGTTTGGCACTTTTTGTTTTTCTTGCAATCTCTTCATTCTCAATCATATTTAACTTGTGCTTTCCCAAATCCATCATTATCCTGTGGATCTTTTTGAAACTTCTTTTCTAACTCTTTGTATTCTTCTTCTAATTTCTTCTGAGTGTCTCGTCTTTGTTTGTTTCTTTTTGTAATATAAGTCATCGCCAAACCTCTAAAATATGCTTTAGCTGTATCCCAGACCATTTGTAAAGATATATCATTCTTTTTGTTTTCTTTGAAGAAAAATTTCATTTCTTTCTTTGTAAATTGTTGAAAATCTTTTTCATATAATATTTCTTGATTTAATGTCCATCTATTTCTTTTCCTTTTTCCTTTCCAGGTCATTTCTATTGGGTTGTGGTCAGCCAAGTGCTAGATTCAATGTTTATATGTTGTATATTATTAAACATTTCCAGGGACATCCATATCATATCAATCCTTGACCAAGACATATGTCTACAAGAGTAAAAAGTAAATTGTTTTTCTTCAGGGAATCTCTGCCTCCAAGCATCAAATAAAATTAGTTCTTCCACCATAGTAAAGAACGATTTTGGCAATTTTTTCCTTTGTATTTTATTCTTTTTTGATGTTTTATAGTCCAGCTCTGCTTTTACAATGGCATTAAAGTCTCCAAGTATACATATATTCTCATAGGCTAGTTCAACTATCTTCTGGTGTAACTTTGTATAAAATTTTTCTTGATTTTCATTCGGGGCATAAATAGCAACTATTAAAGTCTTTTTCTTGTTCATTATTATTTCTACCATAAGAATCCTTCCATCTTGACTTCCGGTTTGGATCGCGCCATCGCGGACGCCCCTTCGTTGGGCGCCTTTCCGATTCTTGTAAAAAGCCGCCAGAACAGCTCTCTGGCGGCTTTGAAATCTCTTCCCCGGGCAAAGGGGAGAGATGAGAGCCTGACAGGTGGGGTAGAGCCCCCCCAGCACCGTAGGAGCCATCTAGGGGCGCGAAGGGAGGGCTCCCCATGCAGCCTGTCTCCAGCTCCGGGAATCAGGAAACCTCCGCTTTTGCGGAGCTAGATGTCGTGACCGCCGCTGCTTCCAGAATGGGATTTACAACTATTTTTGATTTATAGAAGCAGACAGAGAGAAACAGGCGTGAGATGGGCAAGTACTGAAACCTCTTTTTTCTTTTTTCTTCAACTCCTGTGCAAGCTTTCACTTCGGCAAGGAAACAAAGTAACAATATGGCGATTGAGAAGTGAAAGTGACTTTCGTTTTCCCAGAGGCTTCTTTTTTTCTCTTATGGAAACTTTTGACTTGGAAAACTGGCTTTTCTTTCTCTGTCTCCTAACCCTGGATTAAAGTTATAACTGAAAGATTTTTAATAATAAAAGACTACCTGGTTTTGAAACTGGAAAGAACTTTAATTAGGCATCTGGCTTTTTTTTTCTTTTTTCTTTGTATTCTTTTGAAACACCACAATGGCTTCAAAATCTGGAAAGATTGTTTTGAGTAAAAGAAATGACTATCCCTCTGGTTATATTTCTAAAACGCAACTTAATACTGAGTTAACACCTCCACAGCCTTTGACACCTGAAAATTTATTAAATAATTTAAAGATTATGAAACATGAATAAAAAAATGTTTGTACTTTATATTTAATATTTAGCTACTATCTATGTAATTTTGTACTAATAAAACTTTTTGAACAAAAGAATCCTTCCATCTTCACCATTATATATATGCCTTGAAGCTATTTTTTCTGTATATATAGTGTTATTCATTTTTTGCTTTGATCTGCTAATGTCATATATAGTTCTCCTAATCTCGCACATTCTAGAAGTTTCTTGTGTTGCTGCTTAATATGTACTTCTTGTAAACAAATAATGTCCATCTTCAATTTTTTCAATCTATTAAATATCCTTTTTCTTTTAATAGCCGAATTTAGTCCATTTATGTTCATTGAAATCATCTTTATTTCATTCTCCATTATTTTTTTTACTTTAAAATCTTAGTCGATCTTGTATTCTCATTTCTCTTTGATCTTTTATCTCCATTGCTGTTGCTCCTTCTAACTCTTTCTCTTGAATCGCTTCTTCCTGCAAAGTAGGCAATAGTTTAGTTTTTCCATTTGTCCCTTCTTTTTGTGGTCTTATTTCTCTTGCTTCTCTTTCTCTTCTTTCCTCCTCACCATATACAAAATGTTGTCTATAAAAGAATTCAGCTTTGTCAGTTGTATCCAATCTTACTTTCTGATCTTGCCACCATAGCATTATCCCTTCTGGTATGAGCCATCTAAAGTTGATCCCTCTTTCAATCAAAATTTTTGTCAAAAATTGGTAATCTCTTCTGGTAGTCTCTGACTCTTCTTGGCACTTGCTTCAAGGTTGTAATCTCTTTCCCTTTATATTTAAGAGTCACATTTCTTAGTTTTTGTAAGAGCTCTGTTCTCCATGCCTTTTTAATAAATCTTATGTGGACCTCTCTTGCTAATTAGTTTCTCATTGCATATCTGGTATTAACTCTGTAAATTTCATCAATGTCATTCATCAGTCTCTCTTTGTCTTCCTCTATTGCTTCTGCCAACATGGTCACCATTATTTCTGCTAAGTTCTCCTCTTTCTCTTCTATTACATTCTGGAATCTCAAGTAATAATCAGAATGATCATCTCAGAAATTATACTTATCTTCTCTTGTCTTTTATCAGATTCAATTTGGTGGGTTTTTACTTCCTGCACCTCTTTTTTAGTTTCTTGGATCTCTTCCTCCGCTTTCTGTAAACGTTGTTCATTTTTTTCCAGGAAGCCTCTGACTTCCTTCAATTCTTCTTCCACTTTCCCCATACTTGCTTCCATCTTGCCGGTAACCTCCGTTTTGAAATCCTCAAATAACGCTTGCATCATGGTTCTTAACTCCATATTTGATTTTTCTGCTTGTGCCGTTGTGTCAGATGATTTCTGTCCTGGACTCTGTGATGAAGTAGATGATGATGTGAGATATTGTGGTATCTTCCTTGTAGTCATCTTTGCACAAATTTGTAATCCAAATTGTCCCTTCCTTCTTGTGATCCTTTCCCTCCCTGCTTTCTTGTGGGCTTAATTTATCTTTTACTTCTCTGCCTTTATATGTTCCGTACGTGCTCTTGTCTACTTGCCTTTGATTTTCTTTTGCCTTGTGTCCTGTGTTGTCTTTTTATCCTCCCTTCCTGTTTGCTTTTCTCCTGCCTCTAACGGGTATTCAGCTCTCCCTGCTTTTCTCAGTTCGTGGCTCCCCCCCCACCTGTTGGTCTGCCACACTGCTCTGTTGCCGTTCTCCATATTGGGTGGAGCTAGCATTCAGGATGGGCTGTCCTCATCCACTCAGAATAAAGGACCGAGTCTATAAAAAACCAGGACCATCTTGCTAGATCCCAGTTCAACTCGGTCCTTCAGTAGGACAATCATAGCAGGCTCTACTCCCATCCTGAATGCTGGATTCATCTGAATATCAGCAGATCAACACACATCTCTCCAACTTCAAGTGTGAAATCGATCAGGTATGTTTAATATATTAATTCGGGAGGAACTAGCAGCAGCGGCTCAGCACAGCAACACACGTGGAACTTAGCTCTGCATAGCGGATGGGCGATCTCCCCGATTTCCCCCCATCCACCCAGCATTTTGGCTTCCTAAGACCGCACAAAGGGGGGGGGGCGAGGTACTTGCCAGGGGTTTCCTCCTTCATCGCGCCGTGAGCCCTGTGCCGGCGCCGGAGATCGCAAAGGCTAGCCAGCCCAGATATTTAAAACTGCCACCAGAATCTAACGAAGGAACCGCTGAAGCGTGCATGCTCGCGGAAGTCCGATGGCCATTTTTGAAGCCGCTTTGGGTGCCCTCACAGCTGAGAAGCTGTAACTGCCATTGCCCTTAGAGACTTCTCGGGAAGGCAGAAAGAGTAAGCTTCACCAAGCCTCCGTTTGAGCATGCTTAGTAGGAGGACGCCACACTCAGAGGGCATCCAACAAAGGAAATAAAGGCCGTTTATAAGTAGTCCCTAATCAAAGATGGTGGCGACCAGGAGCAAAGCAAACAAACCGGGCAGCAAATGCCAGAGCAAAACAAACCGCCCCTGCAAGGAGGAGGATTTTTCTCCCAGCAGGGAGGGCTCGCAGAGTGGAGCGGCTAGAGGCACAGAAAAAGCACGGTGACTCAAAGACGGACTATGGAGCCACGAGGCTCCAAGGGAGACAGGAAATGGAGGGGGGAAACCTAGGAGCTCTGAGGCTCAACCAGAAGGAGGGGTAGAGGACCCCAGGGACCTGGATAACCCAGTTAGGACCAGGCAAATGCCAGACCTATGGGGGAATCAAGGATCCTCATCTGCTACAGGCTCCCTTCCTACCACAAATGGGCAAGCTCAGACTGAGGTCCTTCCTAGGTGCCCCAATCCTAATACCACAGTGGGAGGGGGCCCTCCCTCACCCTAGACTTGAACAGCCTAAACCTGTTAATAGCAGCAGCAGTGGAACAGGCCTTGGACGCCAGAAATTCCACAAGCAGGGGGAAGTCTGGCAAGATAGCTAATCAGGGGGCAAAGGAACAGAGGAATCCCAGCCAACCCGGGTGCTCCAGACAGGAGGTCAGCCCAGATACCGGTCAGACATATCAGAAGTGGGTAGTCTGGTAGAGGAACAAGAGGAAGAGGGAAACATTAGTGTCAACCTATCAGATGATGAGGGGAAGACCCAGGACCAACCCGTTCCATCGGGGCTCTTCCCACTGGGATTATTTAAGTCCCTATTGTCTAAGGCTAGAGCAGCAGCAGGTTTAGAGGCCCCTAATCCTGAGGTGCCTTCGACCTCCAAGGAACAACAGGACCCGCTATTCTCAGAAACCACACCAGAAATGGAAGTCATACCAGCTCCACAGTTATTCGTGGACACAGTACAAAGACAGTGGGCAACCCCAATGACAGGGTCATCCTCTTCTGCTACAGATCGTAAGATATTCAACGTAGCCACCTGCGGGGGTCCCCCTCCAGTCAGGTTTATTGATTTATATGTCTTGGTAGCGATTTATGTTTATTTTCTTTTTTTATATCTCCCTGACCAAGGGCCGAGCCCACTGTTTCAGTTCTCTCTCTCTTTAGAGGCTTGATTTTACTTTTTCAATATCTTTATGCTCTGCAGAATTGCTTAAGATATGCTTTATGTGAGAAATAGAAAGACGTTGACACGTTTCTTGAACAAACAAGAAAACAGTTTATTTAAACACAGCTTCTCAGTAAATGTCAAATGAATTTGTTACAGCCACAACCAGCTATTCAATCCTTTTACAATTCTTTTACACCTTTTTGTTCCCCCCAGAGACTTTCCTTGTTAGCGGAGGAATGAGTCCTCCTGAGGTCGATGGATCGTAGCTTCTTTGAAAACATACTTACTTAGAAAATAAAACCAAGATTCAAATCTAATTAACAAAATATTTATTTCAGTAGAAAAATAATAAAGAATTCTTATTAGGACTACATTTTATCAGCTAAGAGATAAATCACTTCTACCTTGGTAGAAATGGCGATGAAAAAGGAAAAGGAGGAAACCACTGGAATGCAGACATGCGTAGAAGAATATATCATACGTCTGCTTGACCATAAATACAAGAACACAGTAGAAAACACAGAGATGCACAAACTGACAATATTCACATCGTGACACCCCTTCTTTGTCAGTTGGGCTAATATAATGTGTCACTCAACACACAGTAAATATCTGAGGTAATCATGCTGAGCAATAGGTAATGGTTTGTTCAGAATGTCAGCTATCTGATATTTTGTTGGCACATATTCTAACTTTATGAGACCTTGTCTTACTGACTCTCTAACATTCTTGTAACGTATGTCAATGTGTCTGGACCTTGAACCTGTGAAGTGAGTCCTGGAAATGTAAACTACTGATTGATTGTCTTCCATCACAGTGATCGGTTTTTCGGGCTTCGTCCAGATATCTGTAACTAAGGCATCGAACCACGTTAAAAAGTTGCACGCATCAGACACACATGCATACTCTGCTTCAGTTGATGAGCAGGAAATAAAACTTTGTTTTCTTACGTTCCAGTAAACTGGGCATCCATTCAGGAACACTATGTAACCTGATGTGCTTTTTCTTGACTCCTTATCACTTGCCCAATCTGCATCTGTATAACAATACATGTCAGCAAAATCTGTATGTTCTGGTTCTAGCTTCAATTTGAAGTGTTTTGTGTGTATCAGGTATCTCAGTAACTTCTTAATACATGACCAGTGAAACTCTGTTGCTTTGCCTACATGTCTTGAAAGTAAATTAACACTAAGTGCTATGTCTGGTCTAGTCCATCCACTAATGTAAAGTAGTGAACCAATTACTGAACGATAAAGTGTTTGATCCTTGAACTCAGGACTACGTGTATCTTTCAAATTGTGAAAATCAGTTTGCATAGGTGTTTGTGTAGGCGTTGCATCTGTCATGTTGCATTGATGCAAAAGTTGATCTATCTTAGCTTCTTGTGAAAGGCTAAACCCCTTCTGTGTCTTTTCAATGTGAACTCCTAAATATTCATTGATGTGTCCTAATGATTTCAATGTGAAGTATTTCTGCAAACCTTTAACAAAATTCTCACTCATGCGTTTGTTTGGACCAATGTAAACAATGTCATCAACATAAACGAGAACAATTTCATTAATATTTCCATACCTTTTTGTGAACACGCATTCATCAGTGTCGGACTTAATAAAGCCCATTAAATTTAGTTTGTCTTTTAGACATGTATACCACATCAGACCTGATTGTTTCAGACCATAGAGACTTTTGTTTAGGAACCAGGTATCCCCTTCTCGGTCCCAGAAGCCGGGAGCGGACCTGACGTAGATTTCTTCATCTAGATCAGCATGTAGATAAGCTGTTTCAACATCAAATTGGAAAACTTCAAGTCCAAGGATAGAAGCAGTGGTTAGAGCAATTTTCACACTTTCAGTTCGCACTGTAGGTGAGTAAGTGTTTGTGTAATCTTCAGGATAGCTTTGTGCGAAACCCTGTGCGACAAGTCTTGCTTTGTATAATAATTCACCATCTGGCTTTTGTTTGATTTTGTAGACGCATCTTGTGCCAATGACTTTTTTGTGTGTTGGAGGTGTTGCAGGTGTGTATACTTTGAGTTTCTGCAAACTGTCCATCTCAACTTGCATGGCTTCATACCATTTTTGTTGTTCATCTTCAGAAAGATATTTAATTTGTGAAAAGTTCTCCGGTGGGAGTGTAACATTACAGATCAATGGCGATGGTGTGTTTGTCAATTGCATTGTGTATCTCTTTGGTGGAATACCTTTTGTAGTTCTCTTGGAACGTCTCAGGACAATTGTCCAGTCGTCTTTCTTGTTGTCCACATCTCCATCAGCGTCGCTAGCTTCAGCATCCACGGCGTTGTAGGATGGGATATCAGGTGATGAACATTGGTCATCTGGTTGCACTGTATCAACAATTTCAGTTCTAGGGAAATAAACTCCATGGTCATTAGAATGTATCCTGGACCAATCTGTATATTCTTCAAAATTAGCTGAATTAGAAATTGTTATCACATTGTGAGAGTCAATGAATCTTCCCCATTTAGAATTGCTATCAACACCCATATATCTCAGGCCACCTTTTCTTCTTTGGGCCAATGGAATGTTGACCATGGCATATGAACCAAAAGTGTGTAAGTGTCTAAGATCTGGCTGGCGGCCATATAACATGTAGAAGGGTGTTTGGTCAATGACACTGCTCCATGTGCGATTGACAATGTAATTTGCATACTGAACTGCTTCGCCCCAAAATGAGTGTTTGAGATTGGAATCTTCTAGGAGGCAGCGCATCATAGTTTGGAGGACCCCCTGTCTTCTCTCTGCGACTCCATTTTGAGCCGGCGTAAATGGGGCAGATGTTTGGTGTAGGATACCGTTTCGTCGCATCCAATCCTGGAAACGCTGAGACGTGAACTCGGCACCACGATCACTCTGGATTCTCCGGATTCTCACTCCATGTTGATTGTAGATTTGAACTGCAAAATCTCTAAAGGTCTGAAAGGCTTCAGATTTTTCTTTCATTAGAAAGACATAACCATATCTAGAATGATTATCAACAATAGTTAAGAAATACTTTTTACCGCCAATAGTTGGACCATAAGGGCCCACAATATCAGTATGAACCAAATCAAAAATGCATGTTGACTTACGTGTAGCATATTTTGGAACGGCTGCTGCCCTCGATTTTGCCTTTTTGCAAACAGCACAATCTAAATGTACCTTACATGCTTTGAAATTCAAACCTTGTGTGAAAACTGGCATACGTTTAAGGACCTCAAAACTGGGATGGCCTAATCTTCTGTGCCATCTATGAATACACCTGTCATGTAAACGAAAACCTGTAAGTGGAGTTGCAGCATTAACATTAACATGAGGAACCTTAGGTTTGATTACCTGTTGTTTTGTGGCTTTAAGAGCCTTTGGAGTATTCACAGGATCTCTCTCTGGGGTATCTCTCTCTGGGCCTGTGATATTCTCTATTGAGATTTTTATACTTGCCTGAATTTGAGGTTCTGCCTTTGGCCTCAAATAGTAGACCTGACCAATCACAATTGTGTCAGCAACAATATGACCATCTTTAAAAATATAACTGGCGTTACCTAAATGAAGGACATAAAAATGCAAAACAGCAGATAAATGATTCTGACTAAGCAAATTACAATTAGCTGTAGGAATATAATAAACATCAGGTACCAGGGTACCTAACTCTTCAATAACAACAGTCCCTTTTCCTTCAACTTTGAAAGGGTGGCCACCAAATGCGTACAGTTCACGATATTCTGGTTCAGGCTCATGTAGCTCTTTGAAAAGTTCTTTTCTGTAAGTAATGTGAACAGCCGCTCCACTATCGAGAGTCCATAAAAGAGAGCGGTCATATTTCTTTGGCTGTGTATCATTGGTGATTGCTAGCATGGTGTGTGGAGGTGGGAAATCATGCCTCGGACCGGGTCGGCGCTGTCCTCTGCCTCTGCTGCCTCTGGGTGCTTTTCCTCTGGGCTGGTACTGGTGTCTATAATCTTTTCCTCTGGGCTGGAGCTGGCGTCTGTAATCTGTTCCTCTGGGCTGAACAGGAACTTGAGTGCGTTGCAATTTAAAACAATCTCTGCTTGTATGACCCACATGGTCGCAATATTGGCATCTTAGTACCTTTTGTGGAGAATTCTGGATTATGTCAAAAGTGTCCTCACGACGAAGCAAAGTAGTTATATCAGTGACCCAGGCCTTATCGTTCTGTCCCGATTGCTTTAGTTTTGCGTCGCCAACCAATGGAACAATTTGTGACTGTTGGGCGACTATTGGGGCCTGCACTGGTGCAGCCTGTGAAATCACTTGTGGCAAGGTTTGGGCCTGAGCAGGCGGAGCTGCCTGGATTAGCTGTTGCTGAGGGACAGCAATAGGTAGTAGAGCTGGAGCAGGCAAAAGTTGGGCTGCCACAGCTGGTGGTGGCCCTAGAGTGGGCAAAAGTTGGGCCCCTGGTGCTGGAGTAGGAGGTGATCCAGCTTGTGGTGGATGCACAATTTGTGCTTGCATAGGTTGGGCAGGCGGGATAATTTGTGCCTGTAAAGGTTTTCCAGCTAATAAAGAATGCTGTATTAATGCATCTAATCTCATTTGAGTCATTCTGTTCTGAGCCTGCAACATTTTTAGTTTTTCATTTTGTTTATACAGGAATTCGTTTTGCTTATGCAGATTTTCATTTTGTTCCTGAAGTACTTGGAGAAATGCAAAGTCCCTTTCATCAAAGAATTTCTGCCCATGTGATTGTGACGTGTGCATCCAAGGGCTTTGTTCTAATTTGTTTAGAGAAGAAGGAGAAGGATCATGGCTCCTCCCTGAAATGCCTGTAGGCGGGTGGACATCTTGGTTCTCAGCACGAAAGAATCCATGCAATTTAATCTCATGTAATTCTTTTTGCAAAAAAAATAATCTTTTCCCGCTGTCTTTGCAGTGCCTGGCCATAAGTTAAATTTATTTCTCTTTCAGCACTTGTCTGCTCTATGGAAGACGTTTGTGGGCTGGCAATTTGCTGCCTATAAAAGGATGCCACCTCATCTTGTGGGGCATTAGCTTGAGAGATTTTTGGAATAGCTTCTAAACATGTAGAATTTCCCCCAGGGAGAAAAGGGGTGCCTTTAACATAGTGCACTGACCTTTGAAAAAGTTCTGCTCCAACTTTTCCTTTTGTAGGATTCAAAACGGCTTGAATTCTTTCTTCGAAAAGATTTTTCTCCTTTTCTTTGTCCAAAAACAGATCAAGGATATTTTTTTCTTCCAGTAAAGGCATTTTGGAAGATTTTATGAGCTAGCTCTCCTCGGAGGCAATAAAGACTTTTTAGTTGCTTCTATTTCTATCTTATCTCCGTTCGTGGACATGGCTGGTCATAAATCTCTCTAATTAGCTAACTATCCTAAAACGCAATAAAACTTTCAAAAGAAGCCATAAAGTTTACAGCCAAACTCTGGTACCATTGTTAGGGGAGGAATCAGTCCTCCTGAGGTCGAGGGATCGTAGCTTCTTTGAAAACATACTTACTTAGAAAATAAAACCGAGATTCAAATCTAATTAACAAAATATTTATTTCAGTAGAAAAATAATAAAGAATTCTTATTAGGACTACATTTTATCGGCTAAGAGATAAATCACTTCTACCTTGGTAGAAATGGCGATGAGAAAGGAAAAGGAGGAAACCACTGGAATGCAGACATGCGTAGAAGAATATATCATACGTCTGCTTGACCATAAATACAAGAACACAGTAGAAAACACAGAGATGCACAAACTGACAATATTCACATCGTGACATTCCTAGCTTTCCTGACTAAATGTAAGAAAACCCAGTGCTTCTTTGAATTAAGGCCTATAGATAAGAGCACGTTTCACCGTTTATCTCTATCTACAAATAACACAATATATCAATCAATACCCTGACCCTGGCACCTGCTTCCCACAGAACTGCCTAGGGCCCATCTTCCCTCCTGTTAACTTCTCTCATGGACAGTTAAACTCAGGCAGAGAATACCTATAAACCAGAGGTTCCCAAACTTTTTCAGTCCACCGCCCCCTTGATGCTACAAACTCATCCTCACCACCCCCCCACCCCACCCCCTCAGGTGGGCATGGCTTAGTGGTCAGGTGACCAGGTGGGCGTGGCCAACTTGTAAAGTGTGGTGAAACTCACTTAACAACGCTCTTGCTTAGCAACCAAAATGTTAGGCTCAATTGTGGTCATAAGTCTTTCTTTCGTTCTTTCTTTCTTCTCTAACTTCCCCCTTCTTTCTTTCTTTTTCTTTCTGTCTTTCTTCCTACCATCTTTCTTTTTCTTTCTTTTCTTTTTTTCTGTCTGTCTTCCTTCCTACCATCTTTTCTTTCTTTCTGTCTGTCTGTCTTCCTTCCTACTTACCATCTTTTTCTTTCTTTCTGTCTTCCTCCCTCCCTCCCTCCCTCTTTCTTTCCTTTTTCTTTCCTTCTTCCCTCCCTTCCCTTCCCTCCCTCCCTTCTTTTTCTGTGTGCCTTCCTTCCTTCCTACCATCTTTCTTTCTGTCTGTCTTCCCTCCCTCCCTCTTTCTTTCTTCCTTTCCTTTTTCTTTCCTTCTTCCCTCCCTCCTTTCTTTTTCTGTCTGTCTGTCTTCCTTCCTTCCTACCATCTTCCTTCCTTCCTTCCTTCCTTCCTTCCTTCCTTCCTTCCTTCCTTCCTTCCTTCCTTCCTACCATCTTTCTTTCTTTCTTTCTTTCTTTCTTTCTTTCTTTCTTTCTTTCTTTCTTTCTTTCTTTCTTTCTTTCTTTCTTTCTTTCTTTTTCTTTCTTTCCTTCTTCCCTCCCTCCTTTCTTTTTCTGTCTATCTTCCTTCATACCACCTTTCTTTCTCTTTCTCTCTGCCTTCCTCCCTCCCTCCCTCCCTCGCTCTTTCTTTCTTTCTTTCTTTCTTTCTTTCTTTCTTTCTTTCTTTCTTTCTTTCTTTCTTTCTTTCTTTCTTTCTTTCCTTCTTCCCTCCCTTCCCTCCCCTCCCTCCTTTCTTTTTCTGTCTGCCTTCCTTCCTTCCTACCATATTTCTTTATTTCTTTATTTCTTTCTTTTTCTTTCTTTCCTTCTTCCCTCCCTCCTTTCTTTTTCTGTCTTCCTTCCTTCCTTCCTTCCTTCCTTCCTTCCTTCCTTCCTACCAACGTTCTTTCTCTTTCTTTCTTTCTTTCTTTCTTTCTTTCTTTCTTTCTTTCTTTCTTTCTTTCTTTCTTTCTTTCTTTCTTTCTTTCTTTCTGTATTCCTTCCTTCCTTCCTTCCTCCCTCTCTCTTTCTTTCCTTTTTCTTTCCTTCTTCCCTCCCTTCCCTTGCCTCCCGCCAGCCGTGACCAGGCCGCCGCCGCCGCTCACCCAGGCCGATGGCTTGGTAAGCGTTCTCCGGGTCGTGCACCAGGTCACAGAGTGCCATCAAGGCTGGCTGCCACATCAGCAGTTCAGGGTACTGCAGCTCTTCATGGAGCTTGGGGAGGCCTCGGCGGCCGAAGGCCACAGGCGCCTTGGTGGGGTCAATGTCAGGGGGGGCAGCTGGGCTGAGATCTGCAGGTGCGCCATGCCGAAGGGGAGCCCGCCAAATTGCATGCGCCGGGTTGCTAGGCGATAGGAACGCCAGGCAGAAAAGTCCGCGCACGCGCAGGTTCCGCAGTGGGGTCTTCCCGCGGGTCTACGAGCGCTCGCCCGAGCAGCTTCGGGAATGGTCAGCTTCCCTTGTTGCTGTGCCACGCTCAGTACCTAGCACTTGTAACTCCATCACATTCCACGCTCTTGGGTGCAGGGCAGCCCATTCTGAAAGAAAACATCTCGCGTTTTCTTTCAGAATGGGCTGCCCTGCACACGAGAGTGAGGAATGCGAGAGAGCTTCAAGTGCTAAGTAGGACGCCCGTTGCATGGTGGGACGCAGTTTGGGGTGACCAGTTGTGTGGGGCGGGGTGGAGCGGGCCGGAGCCTGGGCAGGGGCTGGGCGGGGGCTGGGTGGGCCGCGAGATGGCCATCATACCTAGCACTTGTAACTCCGTCGCATTCCACGCTCTTGTGTGCAGGGCAGCCCATTCTGAAAGAAAATATCTCGCTTTTTCTTTCAGAATGGGCTGCCCTGCACACAAGAGCGAGGAACGCGAGGGAGCTTCAAGTGCAAAAGCATGGCGAACCACCTACCGCCCCCCTGGCCCCTCTCACCACCCCCCTCTTGCCACCCTTGCCTCTCACCGCCCCCCTAAGGGTTCCCCCCCCGGGGGGCAGTACCACCCACTTTGGGAACCACTGCTACAAACCTTCCCTCTTGGAAGTTACACACACACAGAGCTCTCCTCAGCTATTCCAACTAGGCCTTTTATAGTTCCTGGCCCTGCTATCTATGATCCAATTGGCTGTCTCCTTATGATGTAATGTATCCCCCTTCCTTCTGGAGCACTGGGATAAACACCTCCCCCTTTCTACTTACCATACATTTAAAATCTGTTTGGCTCCATACTTACTTGTTTAAACAATTCCTTTTAACCACATTTTAACTTTATACAACAACTTAACTCTTTTACATTCAGTACCTGTAGGTGGGCACCACACCACCAATCTGTCAGAGATTCTTGCTGTACCCACAGTAGATGCCCCAGTCCTAGCCTTACACGTGGCTAATACTATGCCAGGAGAGGCTAAGGAGCTGCTGAAGCCTGAAGATAGGAAAATAGAGCAGACCTTAACGAAGGCCCACCAGGCAGCTGCCTGGGCTATTAAGGCCACCTTGACATCATCATTCTTCGCAAGAACTACAGTAATCTGGCTACGCCAGATTCAGGAACACATCCCCACATCTAACCTGAGACCACAACAGGACATGAATAAGGCATTCGCTGCAGTACAGTTTCTTGCGGATTCAACCCTACACACCTCCCGCTTCGCATCCAGAGCCTTGGTGGCTACAGTGGTAGCTAGACACATGAACTGGCTGAAGCAGTGGCAAGCAGATACCAGGCACAAGTGGAAGTTGGCATTGGGACCTATCAAGGGAAAGACCCTCTTTGGAGATTCACTAGATCCTATCCTAGTTCAGTGCCATGACAAGAGGAAGGTCCTTCCTCAACTTTCAAGTAAGGGAAATCCTAGACCAGCTCCGTACTACAGACGGCCCTTTCGGCCAGCTGACCAGGGCTCCAGCTTCCCCCGGACCCCAGGTCAGTACGGTGCTAGACAGTGACAATCATCAGATAGAGCCAGGAGGGGGAGGCAATATAGACGGCAACCAAGAGGAGGGGCAGGGTCTCGCCCCTTCAGAAAGACGAAATGGTAGGGAGGACCAAATTCCTATTGGGGGGCGCTTAGGAAAAGTCTATTCCATATGGCATGATACCACACAGGACTCCTGGGTCCGGGAGACCATCCGTTTTGGTCTCTCCCTAGAATTCCTCTCCACCCCGCCGGAGAATTTCATTAGTTGTCCATTGTCCAGGGTGCCCTCTAAGAGGGCACTCATGGACGAGGCAGTAAAACACCTACTGGATATCCGAGCCATCCAGCAAGTCCCATCAGAACAACAGCGCCAAGGGTATTCACTAAGATTTTAGCGGTCCTGGCAGTGCACCTTAGAACGCTACCAATAAGGGTACAATGTTATCTGGAGGACATACTGGTGCATGCTCCCATGAGGGAGCTCACCCAGCAGCATCTCTTAACAACCATCCAGACCCTAGAACAGCATGGCTTCTCCATCAACATGGAGAAGATCCATCTCTCCCCATCCACTTCCCTACCACATCTGGGAACCATCATAGATTCTAGGGAATGCTGAGTATCACTTTCACAGGAGAGGCAGCTTAGCATAAGAACCCTAATCTCCCAGATCCTAAAGGAATGTCTGGTTCCATTAGCAACTCTAGCGACCCTTCTAGGGAAAATGATATCATGCATATCAATAACCCCCTGGGCGCGTCTGCACTCAAGGGAGCTTCAGTGGTTCCTCTTGCTGTTCCAGAAAAAAGGCAGAGGAACGTCAAATCTCAAGGTTCCAGTTCCCACAACGGTTCGTCGATCTCTACGCTGGTGGCTTTCCTCAGCTATCTCCAAGGGCACAGACTTCAAACCTACTCACAAGACGGTAATAACCACAGACGCCAGTCTATCAGGCTGGGGGGCCCATTCCACCGGCATGATCGCACAGGGTCAGTGGTTCAAGAGGGAGGCCAGGTGCTCAATCAACTGGCTGGAACTTCGGGCAGTTTCCTTGGCGCTGAAGCAGTTCCTACCAAAGATCATGTATTAGTTCTAACCGACAACATGACAACCAAGGCACACATCAACAAACAGGGGGGTACTCAGTCCAGAACCCTCATGACAGAGGCGAGGAGACTGGGTCTATGGGTGGAACAACACCTACTGTCCCTGATGGCAGACCACATTTCTGGGGAATCCAACACACAGGCAGACTGTCTCAGCTGGTCTACGGTGGATGACACAGAGTGGCAGCTGCATCCATCTATCTTCCTAGACTTAGCGGCAAGATTCGGGTTCCCGGTGATCGACCTGTTTGCAACACCGGCGAACGCCCAACTTCCGAGGTTCTTTTCCCGATACCAGTACTGGGAAGCAGAGGGAGCAAACGCCCTCAGGTGTCAGTGGCCTACGGGCCTTCTATACGCCTTTCCACCGATACCGATCATATCACAAGTGATCCAAAGGATCAGGGAGGAGCAAGTGGAGATCATCCTAGTGGCTCCACACTTGTCAAGACGACCATGGTTTGCGGACCTCAAGGCCCTGTCGACGGCCCCGCCATGGAGGTTGCCATATTCCAAGACAATGCTTAGCCAGGGCTCCCTGTTCCATCCAGATCTCAGCTGGCTTCAACTAGCCACATGGCGGTTGAGTTGCAATCTTGGTGGCAACAGGACTTCGATCTGGATGTAATATTCACCATGCAGTCCGCACGCCACCCATCCATGGAAAGGATTTATGTGGCGACCTGGAAGACCTTCTGCACCTGGTGCGCAAAGGAGGGCTTATCCCCATTAGGAATTCCTCTACCGAAAATCATGAGATTCCTACAACAAGGACTAGACAGGGGATTGGCTTCTAATACCCTACGGAGACAAGTAACAGCTCTCTCATCAGTCTTGTCTTGCAAGACAGGCCGAATCTTTATCCCATCACCCGGCAATATGGAAGTTCCTCAGGGGCACCTCTAACCTACGGCACCCAGTAGTTCACCGATACCTCACTTGGGATCTTCCAAGAGTCCTGGAATCCCTCACGGGATCATCGTACGAGCCGTTGACAGAGACGTCACTGAGACACTTGACCCTCAAGGTCACAATTCTGATAGCCATCACCTCGGTGCGACGAATATACGAGATAGCAGCCCTTTCCATTCGCAAGGACCTCTGCATATTCCACCAAGACAAAGTGATACTTCGCTTGGATCCCTCGTTCATTCCCAAAGTAAACTCGGCCTTTCATTGGGCACAAGAAATTGTCCTGCCTGCTTTGAGAGTCAGTCAGGACCTTCATTAGAAAACACAGGGAACGCTCTCGATGTTAGGAGGGCCCTCAAGATTTACATAGACCATACCAGCTCAATTAGGAAAACGGAGGCACTGCTCGTAGCATTCCACCCAAGGTATCAAGGGCTCAGGGCGCCATCAACGGTAGTGGGACGTTGGATTCGCGGAGCCATTGCCAAGGCATACGAGTTAGATTCCCTGCCTCGTCCAGCAGGAATCACAGCTCACTCAACGAGAAGCGCATCGGCCTCGGCAGCATGGAACACCCGGGCGTCATTAGAGGAGGTATGCCGAGCAGCCACATGGGCATTCCCTACGCAGTTTATAAGTCACTACAAGATTGATTTTTATGCATCAGCGGATGCGGCCTTTGGCCGCAGAGTACTTCAGAGAATAGTGCAGAACCCCGCATGACTGTTCCCACCCCAGGGGACGTAGGGCTTGGGTATATCTCATCCTGAATGCTGGCTTTACCCAATATGGAGAAAGGGCATTGCTTACCTGATACGCCTCTTCTCATATGGTGGAGCCAGCATTCAGATCCATCCTTGAACAGTCAAACAATTGGTGGATCCTACCTGCGGGGTGTAAAAAAAAAGCAAAAACAAAAACAAAAGAAAGAAAGAAAACAGAAAAGAAACAGAAGAGAAGAGCAGATGGGAGTCTTACAAATACGAGCCTTAATCCAGTTGCCACGTTGAGTCTAATCTTCGGATTCGTTGAACTGGGATCTAGCAAGATGGTCCTGGTTTTTTATAGACTCAGTCCTTTATTCTGAGTGGACGAGGACAGCCCATCCTGAATGCTGGCTCCACCATATGAGAAGAGGTGTATCAGGTAAGCAACGCCCTTTCTCAGTCACTGGTTCGCTGATCCGCTGTGCTGAAAGGCTCCACCATCACCCGACAGCCTCCGGTTGCTCCTGTTACTAATCAGTAATTGTAATCCTCAAAGATAATGCTCAAAGGTATAGCCTTCATTCCCTTTGCATGGATTCATGCAACACATTGTCTTGAAAGAGCTACAGTTACTGCACAAGTGACTTTTCTGTTATGCATTGTGATTCAGACATAGTCTTGCATGCCCATTTAATGAAAACTAAACAGTCCTGACAGTAAGAGATTGATAATCATGGAGTTATTGTGCACTAGGTTTCTCCAAAACAGGCTTTACATTGGCATAGTTGTAGCAAAGAGAAATATATCTACAGATCTGAATACAATTGATTTAAAAACATATACTGTAGCATTGTCAACAGGACATGCAGTGCCTCTTAACAGTTTACTTGACCTGTCTCTCTTTAAATACATCAAGTTTTTTACAGTCAGAATTTACTTAGTTTTTATGATTTCAATAGCTGCTTTAGTTGTAATCCTGAAAATGACTTTGTCAATTGCATACCTACTGTACATGATCATTGGTCTATGCATGCTATGCATCAATCACTACACATTTTCCATAGTTTTGCTCTTATATTTATGCTTTGAAATGATTACATCAAAATACTCATGACTTCATTTTGACACATTTGAAAGTGTAGTTATTTACTGTGGTGGAAAGAATACTTTATTCTGTATTTTATTCTGTATTTAAAAGTACTTACCCTCTCTTTCACATCCTTACTCAGTCTTAAAAACACTTTCTTTTTTGTTTAAACTGTTTTAAATGACAGTTTTCTCAAGCTGATGTCCAAATGAATAATTAAAGTGTGTATTATAAGTGAAAATTGGCAAGTTTTTTTGACAGCTTTTATTAATCTGTTTCATTAATCTGCTATTTCACATTTTAACTATTATGGAAAACTTCACATTTATATACTACTAAAACTTTCATGTTTCTCTGTATGTAACCTTTAATTTAGAAAAATGGTGCAGCGCATCACAGTTTTTGAACCAAGGGACCTCAAATGGGCTAACTTACAGAATGTGTCCAAAATCCAGGACCCATGACTCCCATGAAATTGAAATTTGACAAATTTTATAAAACATTTTATGACATAAATATTATCATAAAACATTTTGACATAATAATGTTAAAAATGTCATAAAACATCTGTGATCAACTTCTTTTTTTAACAGTTTATTTATACATTTTCACTTTACATACATATGTGCTTTGTGAATAGCGTATTCTCTGGATCTATTTGCTTACATAGTGATACTTTTTGAGCTCCTAATTTCTACTTCTATTATCCAACCATTTGTAAAACAAATCCCATGTTTGAAAATACTCTGTATCTTCTTTTTCTTTTATCTTTAATGTCAATCTGTCCATTTCTGCACAATCTAATATTTTTTAAATTACATCTTCTTCTCCAAGTGTTTCATTTTTCCAGTACTGTGCAAATACAATTCTTGCTGTTGTCAAAACATGTAAAATTAAATATATATTCCCTTTATCATACTTTTCTGGTACTATACCTAACAAAAATATTTCTGGCTTATAATCTGTATGTAGCTTTAACATTTTTTCTAACCATGTATGTATTTTGTCCAGTATTTCTTTGCTTTTGCACATGTCCACTACATGTGGTAATATGTGCCCGGTGTCTGATTACATTTCCAACATTTGGCAGACATTTTTAAACATCTTTGCTAATCTCGCCGGTGGTAAATGCCACCTATAAAACATTTTATATAAGTTTTCCTTATAAGTGGCTGCCATTGTCAACTTACCGTATTTTTCGGAGTATAAGACACACCTTTTTGCCCCAAAAAGAGGGTGGAAATGTCGGTGTGTCTTATACACCAAATACAGCCATTTTTGGTCTCCCGAAGCCCCGCCCCCGCATCCCATTTTTGCGAAAAATGAGCCCGTTTTTCGCAAAAATGGGGTGCGCAGAGGGTTTGGGAGGCCTGCAGACTGCTCCTGGGGGCTGGGGGAAGGCAAAAACACCCCCATTTTTGCAAAAAAATGGGCAAAAAATGAGGCATTTTTGCCTTCCCCCACCCCCTAGGAGCGCTCTGCAGGCTTCCCAAACGCTCTGCATGCCCCATTTTTCGCAAAAACGGGCGAAAAATGGGTCAGTTTTTGCAAAAAACGGGGTGCAAAAATGGAGAGAGAGAGAGAGAGAGAGAGAGAGAGAGAGAGAGATATTAAACTTCCAAGTTTGAAGACTCCTGGGTTAGGGGTTAGGGGTGCAAGGGTCTTCAAACTTGGCAAGTTTAAAACTTGTGGACTTCAACTCCCATTCCTGAGCTATCATGACTGGAGGAGGAATTCCGGGAGTTGAAGTCCACAAGTCTTAAAGCTGTCAAGTTTGAAGTTTGTAAAAAGTGTACATGGTTGTAAAAAGTATACATGGTTGTAAAAAGTATTCTGCTACACTGGTATTTTATTAAATAATATTGTCAGATTCCAGACTCTGCCATTCAAAAGGAGAAGGCGGTCTTGGTTCTGCTTGATCAAACAGTTACAACATATATCCAGATCTTAGACACCTGGGAACTTTCTCATCTTAGGATAGGATTTATGAGGGGCAATGAAAGTCAGTTGAACGGAATGGTCTGTGGGAACGTACGCTCATTTGTCCTTCCAGGAAAGAACTTTCACACCTTGTGTATTGGTTTTCTTTTGCATTCTGCCTAATGGGGAGGGGCGCTAAGCTTTAAAGGTGCTTGCCTTGCCTGGAGGCATTTAGATCTTGCTTTGAATGAATGGATTGTTATTACAACTGCCAATAAAGGAATCCTTTTGAATCACTGACTCAGAAGTTCGTACTTTGAAGGTGGATGAGAAGGCAATCCTTACAAATATATTACTACACCATTTGGTTCAGAATACTTTGTTCCTTGTTTTCCTCCTCTAAAATCTAGGTGCGTCTTATACTCCGGTGCGTCTTATACTCCCAAAAATATGGTAGTTTCTTTCCCAAAGTTTTTGCCATTTGTCTAATTCTATAGTGTTATGGAGTGAGCTCCCGTTATTTGCCCCAGCTTCTGCCAACCTGGCAGTTCGAAAGCATGTAAAAATGCAAGTAGAAAAATAGGGACCACCTTGATGGGAAGGTAACAGCGTTCCATGCGCATTTGGTGTTTAGTCATGCCGGCCACATGACCACAGAATTGTCATCGGACAGCATTGGCTCTTCAGCTTAGAAACGGAGATGATCACCGCCCCCTAGAGTCGGGAACGACTAGCACGTATGTGTGAGGGGAACCTTTACCTTTTATAGTGTATCCAAAAAAATTTGCCCATACTATCATTGTCTTTTTACCTGTTCATCTTCCATTTTTAAGCTTAAGGTTGTATATTTTCTTTATTAACTTTTCATCTACCCCTAACATTATTTGATCAAATATAGTTTGCTCTTTGTAGAAGCCATATGCCTTAATATCTTTCTCGTATCTCGATTGTATTTGCATATGTGACCACCATGATAAGTCCACACCTTAATTCTGTAACTCTTGTTTAATTTTATGTTCCCCTTCTGCATTTAAAATATCTTTATGTTAAGATTTTTTCCAGATTTACTACATTTGGATGGATAAATACTTCCATTGTTGAGAGCCAAACTGGTATTTTCATGTAAATTTTTGCTTTCACCTTTTCTCATACTAGAAGTAGAGCATTTCTTATATGATGTCTTTGAAAATATCTATGAGTTTTATTTTTATCATACCATAGAAAAGCATGCCATCCTAATTGGAGATCATGACCTTCCAGAAACAGTAATCTTCTGTGTCTGAGAGTTATCCATTTTGTCACCCACGCCTGTGATCAACTTCTGATGTTTAACTGTGCTGTACAATTCAACATGGGCTATTTTCAAGGCAGTTGCATCTCTGAATTTTTCCTTGAAATTTTAAGAGCTTTTCCAGTGAAGACAGTTCATTAGAAGCTCTGCCATTGTTGAAAGCATTGAGGAACCGAGTAAGGAAAGATTTCTGAAAGGATGACCCAAGGGATTATGGGTTTCCTATTTGGTCTTTAAGGGAACAGAAGCCTTGTTAAAAGATAAGTCTGCAACATTGCTTGTTGGCTATACTGAACCTCTACATTATTTTCAACTTTATGTTAGAGAAGTGCTATTTAATACTGACATATTAATTTGCACAAGCAGAATTTTACTGTGTAGTTTATGATGATGCTTCACTTTCCTACCAGCATTACAGCAACAGAGAAGAGGCACAGCATCACTTTGTAGTGATGAATCTTTCTTGCTCACTGCTGTCTCCTCTGTATTGTGAGTAAAGGGCGGATGACAAATGATTTTTTTATTACAGGTCAGAGAGAAATGTCACCAGTTCTTTATCTGAAGTGCCTCCTTACCGATATACTTAAAGAAAAACTGAAGATCCCTTTAATCAATGAAGCTAGAGAAAAAGCACTGGCTATAGCAGCACAACAACATATGTCTGCTCTGGAATATGAGCGAAGAAGGGCCACAGGAACACTTGAGAGCAGTAGCGTTCGAGTTGCAGTTGCAGCCTTGGGATTGTCAAGAGTTGAGGTGAAAATGCTAATTACTTAAAATATTACTACCATTTTGCTTCATACATTACCTTTAAAACTGCTAGTTAAGCAGATTTTTATTTCACATAAAACAGACTGAAAAAGGACTTTTTGCTCCTTTTGCACCTCCTATCTATCTTTTGGAGTCATATTTTCTTTCTTCTGTTATAAAATCACCAAAGCTTTAAAAATATTGGATTTTTTGAAACCCATAATGCTGAAAAATGGAACATTTATGACTTTTTCCTGTGCTGCTGTTTAAGAAAGGTCTTAAGCAGAAAAAAGAATTAAAGAACGTGTTGCTGTCATAAGTGCAATTTTATGGCACATGTATCTTAGCCAAAACAAGTCTGATTGAATTGGATTTACTAATGAACTCTAGTGGACAATTATGTTTAGGTTCCCTTTGGAATAATTTATAAATAATAATTAATATAGAAATTAATATATTTGTCTCCTGAGCACTTTATATTTCTGTTCTCTTTCATGCTGTTAGTTTAAATGGGCTATGGTTTTGATAATTTTCTGAGTTTGCAAGAAATTCTGTATTCATTTATTCTAACTTTCTTTTGATATATCATGCACTAAAGTATGTTTAAAAAAGATATTCCATATTTCTCAGCCATTAATTTCAACTGTTTAGAGGTATATTCTTAATATAATCCCATAGTTTTCCTTTGAATCTTGTTTTTAAAAATAAGAGTTACATTATGTTATTAAATCTATATCATGCTTTTACAGAAAGATGCTCTGCACAACTATCCTTTATTCTCTGAAAAATGTATTGAATATAATGTTGAAGTCAGCATGCCTGAGTGTTTTGAAATTCCTTCAAAAATATATATACCTGTATTAGCCTCATGCAGAGTTAATTCCTCAAAGGCTAGAAAACAAGACCATTGGTTTGATACAGCAGGTAAGAAGCATCAAAGTAGTTCAACTAAAAATAAAATTTAAGTGCCATCTAATCCAGGAGCAAAATTATTTAAGGTGCCACTTGCTGTACTGCAACTTTTTATCTTAAGCTTTGTGTAGCAAAGAGATACCTTGTAAGTAGTACATTTCCAGTACTGGACAAAAAGAAATCAGCTTGGAGTTGTTTATGACTTATCAGGACTAATATAGGCCACAAGATAGTTATCTAATTTTCCAACAAAATCTCCCCAGTTCTGGAATAATAATCCATATTAGACAGTAGTGGGTTCTAAACCCCTTTACTAACGGTTCACGTGCGCGCGCAACGCTTCTTCCGGGCAGGTGGGCGGAGCCTCCCGCCACCGGAGCTACCAGTTCTAAGAACCGGGCCGAACCGGGAGCAACCCATCGCTGATACTAGAGCTTGATTATTTTGTTTCAGACTAGACAGGTGGGGATGTCATTATCATGATGTAATTGTCATATTTTCACAAGTATCAGCAAGGTAAAAGCATTCCTCGATATACAACTGCAATGGATCCTGCCCATTATGATTGCATGTTGTGATGGCTGTTAAGGAAGATGGCCTTGCTTAATGGCCCCCCTCACCCCATGCTCTCCTTGATATGGCTGTTAATTGAATGTGAGGGTCGTAAAGTGGAGCACAGGTACTTCAGTGGTGGGAGAGGCACTTGGAGGCCTAGTGCAGACCCAGGCCTGCTGCAATAGGCTCTTAAGGATCTCCCCAACCCCCAAGATACTCCATGTTCATGTTCCACTTTGGCAGGCCTTCCTCCCACAAAACCCAGTCCCACAGACCTTTTCCCCCTCCCACTGATTCCCCATTAGGGTGCCCAGATGTCCTGATTTTATCAGGATTGTCCTGATTTTTAGAAGCTTGTCCTGATTCTGAAAATGTCCTGATTTTGTCCTGAAATTCGAGTTCCCGTCCTGATTTGTCCTGAACTTTTGTAAAATTTTAGGATAATCAAGATGAACATTAAATGAAAGTATGTTTGCACTACTTGTGTTTTAGTTCAATCGCTTCATTTTCAGGCAGATTCTCTTATGTATTGTTACGGAAGATTTCATGTGCATTTTTCGTGTGTAATATTTTAATGCTTTCTTTCAGGGTTGTGATAAATTATTTAAAATACTGTAAATGTTTTCTTAGTTTAAAGTGAGTGGTCATGTAATAAAATTGTGGTTTTATTTTATTTCCTTTTGCCCCCAAGGCACCTGAGGAGCCTGCAAAGCCAGCTTGGGGGAGGGGGAAAAGAAAGGGGGCGAAGGGTCTGCCGATCCTGTGCCTGCCAAAGCGATTCCAGGCCAAAAGCGAGTTTCTGCTCAAGTAAGCCCCCGTGCATGCGCGCACACACCTGGGCCGACCTCCCCGTTAAAACAAGTGAAGGGCTGTGGAAGAGGTGGCAGCTGGGCTTGAAATCCTCTAAAATCTAGGTGCATGTTATACTCCCAAAAATATGGTACTTTATTACTATAATATGGCTACAAAAAGGAAAAATCTTTACCGAGAAGAATATTCTAAAGATTTTGATGGTATTAAAAAGAGTAGAAAAGGAGACACTTTCGCATTCTGTTCATATTGTTCATCGGACATTGATATTGGAAGTACAGGCACCCCAGCCATTTCTAGACATTGTGGTACAAAACTTCACGATGAAAATTCAAAATCCAAGAATTCAACCGCTGAAATAGGACAGGTTTTTGTCAGTAAAAATGTGCCGGTATCTAAGAAGACATCAACTGCAGAAGCAGTTCTAGCATATCACACGGCCGTTCATTCACTTTCATTCAGAAGTAATGAATGTACTAACAAACTTTTGACAACAATCTTTCCAGATTCTGAAATAGCCAAAAAGTTTTCGTCATCCTTCACAAAGTTGCAGGCTATAATTTGCAACGTCTTAGCGCCAAATTCAGTAAAAAAACTACTCAATGAATTAGGAGATGGCTATTATTCTATTGCTACAGATGCTTCCAACCATAAAGAAATAAAAAAAATTCCGATTATTATTTGATATTTTTCAGTGGATGGTTTGGCTGTAAAACTGTTAGATTTTGCTAATTTACTGGGTGAAACATCTGACATTATATTAGGATATTTAAAAAGTTGTTTGCAAAATAACAATCTTGATCCGGCAAAATTAGTAGCCTTCAGTGCAGACAATGCTAATGTGAATTTCGGCGGTGCTAGTCAACAAGGGCAGAATAACGTTTTTGCCAAACTAAAAACCTGGAATTCTAAATTAATTGCTGTTGATTGCCCAGCACATATATGTCACAATGCGGGAAAAAAAGCGTGTGAAAAATTATCACTGGATATAGAAATGCTGTTGTTCAAAATTTTGAGCTATTTCAATGGGTCTACTCTGCGGCATGAGAAGTTCAAGGAATTTTGTGAATTCGTTGAAATTGAATATGCGACTTTCCCAACACATTCACATACTAGGTGGCTGAGCATGCTACCACTTATTGAATGCATTTTGCAACTATGGGCAGCATTAAAATCTCTTGCCTTATCCTCTGCCGATGTTCCAGGAGTTTTGGAAAATTTATTTAGCAACGATTCAAGCAAAATTTATTTCTTGTTTCTTCAAAGCATCTTACAATTATTCCAGCAGACTATATTGACCTTGGAAAAGAAAGATCTACTTCTACCAGAAATGATAGATGCCATGACTACTTTTCAACAAAAGATGCAAAAACGACTTCAGCAAAACTTTTTTGGTGCCATTACAGCTTCTAAGCTACTAGGTTAGACGATCCGAATTTGGCCAATCAACTTAAAGGCGAATTCATTGACTTTTATACAACAGCTATTAATTATATTGATAAGTGGTTCAGCTTGGACAATTATCCTTGCTCAACTGATTGGCTGATGTTAAAAGCTAGTATTAAATATGATGAAGTTCAAAAGTCAGCTGAATATTTATTGCCAGATATTGCCATGAAAGATTCATTGTTTGATGAAACTAGCGAGTTGAACTCGTTGCTAGAAGCCTCTTCAGATGAATTTAATAATTTGCTGATTGATAAAAAATGGTCCACTTTGTTTCGAAGCAACAAATTCTTTGATCTGAAAATTCTAGTTAGCATAATTTTTTCAATTCCTACGTCAAACGTGGCTGTGGAAAGAGTATTTTCCCTGTGCAAGAAGCAGTGGACAGACGATCGGATGTTAAAACCGTGAAATGCTTGCTTCAAATTAAAATAAAATATTCTTCTTCATCGTGTGGCGAAATGTATAAAAAGATTTTGGGCGACGAAAATTTGCTGAATAAGATATCATCTAATAGTAAATACGTGTGAATATGATGTTTTATTGGCTTTGTTGGAGTAATAAACGTTATCTTGAGAAGTGCTATTTTTTTAAAACTGTCCTGATTTTGGCTCAAAGGTATCTGGGCACCCTAGCTTTATGCAAGCAATCTTTTTATGTTCAAATATTGATTAGGATTGCACTAAACAATATTATTGTATTAGCCTCAGTCTACAACAACTTATACAGATAATCATTGACTTACAACTGTTTGATGATGGTTTGAAGTTACAGTGGCTTCAGAAGAAGCTTCTTATGACCCATTCTGGGCCTTACAGCTGTTTTACTACCACATATGATTGCAATTTGGGTGCTTGGCAATTAGCTCACATTTATGACAATTGCAGTGTCCTGTGGTCAGGTGATCATGATTTGCAACCTTCTCAGCAGTCTTCCAAGCAAAATCAATTGAGGAAGCCAGCTTAGGTTAACAATCACCTGATTTGGTTAACTACCATGGTAAATTCTAGTCCCAATTATGGCAGTAAGTTGAGGACTACCTGTAACAATAAACATAAAGGAGCATTGGAAAACAACAGTAAAATCTATTAAGACTAATTTCAACAGCATTCTGCATATTCAAATTGTGACTTTGAATATGTGTCAAATTTTGTTCCATTTTCATATATTCCAGCCAGATGCATAAGGTGTACTTTCTAATTCTAAAGCACACTTCTAATAAAGTTTCATGCATCCCAGAAATGTTTATGCTTAAGTATGTTATTTAAAAACACTTTTTCCTTCTACAGAAGATGATGCAATTGAACTTCCTCTAACATTTAAGCCCTTGTATGCTGGCCGATATCCTTGTCATATCCTTCTCGAATCTAAATATGACATCCGCCTCTTTAAGATAGAATGTGTAGTGAACACTGATACTTTTGAGGCTGAACTAGAGTTTGTAACTCCAGCATATCAAGCAGCAATACAGGACATCCCAATAGTATGTCTTTTTTTACTTTATAAAAGTTAAATATGGCTTATATTAAATAAATTAAATAATATTGCAGTCAAGATGCTATTCTGGAAAACTAACAAAGTAAAATACAATTATATTACACATGTTAAAGCTTTTTCCTATAATTAGTATTTAGTTAAGGGAGTAAGTTCATGTTTATTGTAGCAGCAGGAGGAAACTTTTATCCCTTTTCTTTATTGCATTCAAAATATAAATTGTCTGATTTTAACTAAACTGTGAAATCATTCTAGCAATATATTGATTTATTTACTGTATAACTCACTTCAATATAGATTTATTCAAACCATATATTTTCTATGAGTTTAAACCTTTAATTCTCATTCATGTTGTTTCTAACCACATTTCAGCACATCTAACTACAATATTTTATATCAGCTCCTCTCTCTTCCCTTTCTTCTGTCAATATAAGATGTTAACATCTTTCAGAGTAAATATTTTTGTTATTTTATCAATTACAACAAAAATAACTTAGCAGTTTATGTAAAAATAAAAATATCCAAAATCATACTGTGTTTCCCTAAAAATAAGATCCGGTCTTATTTTCTTTTGGGCTTGAAAATAAGCACTCAGGCTTATTTTGGGGAGGTCTTTATTTTTAAGTGGAGGCAGAGCGAGAGGAGGGAGAAGACAGTCTGGACATGCTGCGCAGCTGCCTGACACATGGGAGGCTCGTGGGAGGCTTTCGCAGCAGGTGGAGCAGGCAGAGGCATGGGGGATGGGGGAGGCAGACAATCCCAACACCCCATGCGGGTGCCTGTTTGGCGTGGTCGCAGGCAAGCCAAGAGACGGTGGGACAGAATGGGTGGCGTGCTGGGATTGCCTCTGCCTCTACCATCCCCTTTGCAAGCACATGAAGCTTTGAGTCTCCGCCATTTCTCTGGAGCAAATCGCTTTGTTCCCAAGCAGCCGATAGGTGACCAAACACTTTTTGCCAAGACGGAGAAATGATTGAGACTCAAAGCTTCATGTGCTTGCAAAGGGGACGCTTTGAAACAGAGCGATTAGGTCCATTTCAAAGCGTCCCTTTTGCAAGCACATGAAGCTTTGTTTCCCTCTGGGCAAAAAGTGAACAGCAGAGCCAGGCAGAGGCGATCCCAACGTGCCACCCACTCCATCCCACCATCTCTCAGCTTGCCTGAGGCTGCACTGAACAGACACCTGCATGGGGCATAAGGATCGGCTGCCACCCGCATCCCCCATGCCTCTGCCTCCGCCAACTGTCAGTGCCACCGCGCAAGCCTCCCACAAGTCCCTCGTGAGCCAGGCAGCCACGCAGCACATCTGGATTGCCTGTCTTCTCCCCCCCCCGCCTCTGCCTCCACACTCAGAATTAACAGTATTTGTGCTACGCCAAGGGGCTGGTGGGCTGCAGCTGGACACCGTTGGCCCCCACATGCTTGCTGCCTCATGATGGTCACGCCCATCCCCCAGGCTTACTTTTGGGGTAGGGCTTATATTAGGGAAACACAGTAGGTATCTTGTTATTGCAATATTAAATTGAGATTTTTCCCCTTCCCCCAATTCTGTACTGTTCTTTAATAGTTCTTATATGTCTTGCACCTCATAAAATATTGACTGCTTTCATGTTTTAGACTAATCTGAGTCAACAAGATTGGAAACTTAAAGCAGATTTAAAAGGATACTGTTTTTATGGTCCTCCTGTTATATATGTAGTCCCTGGTGAAACAAGTATGTATCCTCTCATGTTCAAGTCAACTGCTGAATGTGTAACTATGGTAAGAAATTAAAACATCGCTTATGTGTCTGTTTTTGGTCCTCTGGCATGATATTCACTTGCACTTATGACAAGAGTATATTAATTGTATATACATCATATACTAATAGTGATTATAAAGCAGACTAAAGTATCATGCAATTTGTAAACATATGTAAGCATACATAAAATAATCTAAACTCAGAGCTTATAAAATGCTTTCTATAGCCATAGCTATTTCAGTTTTATCTTTTAATCATTCACTAAATTATTAACTCTTTGACTGCATTAACACAGAAAGATAATCCAAAATTTCAGGAATTAACATACAGCATTGACAAGCTATGTACTGATATAGCACATACATTAATATCCACTTGATCCTCCCATTCTCAAGTGCAGCTAAAATAAGCAGAAATTCAGAGTTTATGTATTATCTGAACTGGGGCTCTTACATTTCTTATGTCTCTTTTGCTACAATTCATTTTTGGTTCTTATGAGTTTTGGAATAGTAATATACATAGTTTACGCTTTCTTTTGTACTATAGTAGCATTGATCAAATAACATTATAAGCCATGCTTATATAATAATATTGTTTGATTTTTATGCTTAATTCTATGCTTAACTGAAGGCACTTAGGATATTGTATGATATGTGTTGTATATATAAGGGATTTGGTTAGATGACCTCTAAGCTTGATTTAATTCTGTATTGCAATAGTTGCCAGAGCTCACCTAGATCAGAATTGCAGGAAATTGTTTTGTCTTTTTCAGTGGTGGGATTCAAATAATTTAACAACTGGTTCTCTGCCCTAATGACAGGCTGGGTAGGCGTGGCTGGGTGGTCATGTGACTGGCTGGGCATGGCCAACTCTACAACACTCACCATGCCTGGCCCCGCCTCCCGGCCGCTCGCCTCAAAGGACTCAACAAGATACAATCTCTATTTATTTACTACTACTGAACATCACTTAATGGTGGCAAGGAAAATCACAAAACGGAGCAAAACTCACTTAAATCTTTCTCAGCAATGGAAATGTTGGCTCAGTTGTGGCCATAAGTTGAGGGCTATCCCTAATTAGAATGTAAGATAAGGTGCCTACTTTGCTCACCCCTTTGGGGTGACTTTCAGAAAACATTTCAAGATGAAAGATTTTGGGCGCAGGTGGTGGTGGTGTCGCTGAAGCGGGTCCTCTTCTCTCCTCGGTTGGTGGGGCAGCCACGCTCGGCTGAGGGCCCCCAGAGGGAGGTGGGAAATCTGAATGAGGGCAGTGTTCCTGGCGAGAAGGCCCTTCGGTGCCTTGGGAGAGAAGGGGAATAAAGAGGCCACCCAGCAGGCCAAAGATTCGTTCACTTGCTTGCTTTGCTTTCCTGCCTCTGCTCTTGCAAGCTGGCCTTTTCTCTTCCCGGTTCCCCTCGTCCCAGAAGCACTCCCCTCTCTGCTAGCAGCCGCTCCCTTCTCCCTCTCCTCTTCGCTGCTGGGTGATCCTATGTGAAGAACGGGGCGGCTGCACTTTTTAAAAAGGACTTTTAATGAAACCTCCAATGTGGCAGCCAAGATCCAATCCCGAGCCAACAAACCCAGCTCTCCCCTCTCCACCCGGCATGTCTGCTTTGTTTCACTAAATCGGGCCTAGAGCATTGGGGAGGATGAGAAATTTAACGGGCAGGAGGGGGGAAGGACGGAAAGGCAGCAGAGCAAGGTTCATGAAGTAAACTCAAGTTTCTTAGCTTGGAGCAGCAAAAGGCAGCAGGCGGCAGCAGCAGGGAATACAAAGGACAACTGGAGAGATGGCGCAGTGCTTGGCCATCCAGGCTTCAAAGAAAAGTTCACTTCAGGGCAAGGGGCGCAACCCGCTTTCTAAAACAGAAGATCCTGTTAAGCTCCAGACCCCACAAAACAAGCCACGGTGTTCAGTCTGTGCACCCACCTCCTGCCTTTCTAAAGGGACACCTCCCCATCACCACTCTGCTTGCCCCCGCATGTTTCCACCGTGGTCCCACCCTTCGCTGGCTCGGCTCGCTTACCTTCGCCCTGTTTCCACTCCTTCAGAGCCCCTTACTATCCCCGCTTCTTCTCCGACTGCCTCTTTCTTCGTCCAAACGTACACACAGAGCAAACACGCACAGACCTCATGGCACTGGAGGGACTCGCCCATGCACCGTCTCCTCGCAGAAGGTCCCAGCACTGTGAGGTGTCTGCGTGTTGGCTCTGTGTGTATGTTTAAGGCCGAGAAGGAGGAGATGACTTGGCCAAACTTTTCCCACCTCCCTTCGCAGCAGAAGTTACTCGGAAGGCAGCAGTACGATCATAGGCAGATCCGAAATTGGATTGCACAGAGATTTAAGGACATAAGTGCCCAATTGGATATTGCACAGGTGACAGCAGTAAAAGTTTGCCCCTGGTTATCAGCCAATAAACAAAATTTTAAAATAGAAAAATATTTAACTGTGCCTTTATTTCCCGACATAAGGAGATTTTTTACCAAATTGAAATTAGACCAACTTCAAACAAATATGCTTTGGGGTAGGTATAAGGGTATCCCTGTAAGAGAAAGAGTGTTTATGTTGGACGGGGGAAGTTGAAACAATGTCCCATGTAATGTTTGATTGCCCCCTATACTCAGATTTGAGGGAACATCAGCTGGGCAGGATCTTTTATACCAGCACCCCTAACTCTAAAGAGCGCTTCTTGCAACATTGTCTGTTAGGTTCTAACTTGCAGCTGGTGAAATGGATTGCCAAATTTGCGGTAAAGTTGATGGAAAAAAGGACAGAGTTGGTGCAGCAGAATGTGGTAGATTGTAGGAAAGATCATTTGATTTAATAATGTAATTTTAATAGTAGTTTTAAGACTGATTGGGTAGATGTAGGGGTGACATTATAATATAATTTAGTTTTTATCTCAAATGATTGTATTTTATTCTGATCTCATTTTAGATCGTATTTTATTCTAATTTTATTTTGAATCGTGCGTTATTCCAATTTCATTTAAATTGTTTTACCAAACTTTTGTAATGATCTGTTTTTGGAACTCTGCATTTTGATATGGCCCAAGGGCTAATCAATCAATCAATAAATTCATTCATTCATTCACTGCAGCCTGTCCCTTTAAGGTACTTGGACGCTGCTCGCTATCCGGCCCTGTGCAAAGGCAGTCAAGCAGGGCCGCTGCCGCTGATGGAAAAGGACTCGATTCCAGGGGTGAAATGCTACTGGTTTGGGCCGGCTCACCCAAACCGGTAGTAACAAATGCTTCCGGTTCACAGAACCGGTAGTAAAAAATGCTTTTAAAAAGTAAAAAAAATGTTCCAATGATCAGCACAACTGATTGGCACAGCTGATGAACCCTTTTTTTTTTTACTTTTTAAAGCATTTTTTACTACCTATTCGCTCAAACTGCGTAAAAATGCTGTAAAAAGTAAAAAAAAAAAAGGTTCCAATGATCTGCTGTGACAATCAGCTGAGTGGGGAAAACTTTTTTTAAAAAAGCTTTTCTAAAGCATTTTTAAATACCTATTTAACCAGAACAGTGACTCTGTGAGGTTCCTGCTTGTTTCAGGTGCCATTTTGTGTGAAGTCCAGTTGCTTCTGCATTGTGTATGAGTCAGTTGTGTAGGAGTCAGTTGTGTAGCTTTTGTGTTATTTTTGTGTAAAGTGTGATAGTTGATTTTTGAGCTCTCTGTGACTCTATGAGGTTCCTGCTTGTTGCAGGGGCCATTTTGTGTGAAGTCCAGCTGCTTCTGCATTGTGTGTGAGTCAGTTGTGTAGCTTTTGTGTAATTTTTGTGTAAAGTGTGATAGTTGGTTTTTGAGCTCTCTGTGAGGTTCCTGCTTGTTGCAGGGGCCATTTTGTGTGAAGTCCAGCTGCTTTTGCATTGTGTGTGAGTCAGTTGTGTAGCTTTTGTGTTATTTTTGTGTAAAGTGTGATAGTTGTTTTTTGACGCCACGCCCACCCGGTCACATGATCACCAAGCCACGTCCACCTGGTCACATGACTAACAAGCCACACCCACCAAACCACGTCCACAGAACCAGTAGGGAAAATTTTTAGATTTCACCACTGCTCGATTCTCTCGGTCCACCGCAAGCTGAAGCAGGGTGGCGGGGGGGAGGGACAGGGACAGGCTGCAGCGGCTGCCTTCCGAGCAGCTTCGGCTGCAAAGGGGGGGGGAAGTTCAGCCAAGTCATCTCCTCCTTCTCAGCCATAAACATACACATAGAGAAAACATGCACACATCTCATGGTGCCGGAGGGACTTGCCCATGCACCTCTCTCGATTCTTGGGCAGGTTTTAGATTTCACTGTCCCGGCAGGCCGTAAAAACCTCTGACAAATAGCTCCATGATCCCACAAGCTTGTAAACCTCTTCCTTTGCCGGTAGCCTCGTCAGCCAACTGCAGAGAGGCCGTGTATTCCAGGAACAGGGAAAGCAGCGCTCTGGCAGGCTGAAGAACCGCCAGGAGGGAGCAGGGCAGCTGACAGCAGGCGGAAAATTGTACGCAGGCCCGCAGGCCCCCAGCCAGGCCCTCTCCAGTCAGACGCAACCCCTCTCCTGTCCTTCAGGTAAATGGAGCTTGGGCCAGTAATTCGGGGCAGGAGAGGCTATCCTTCCTTGTTCGACCTTCCAAAGGAGAAGCGGGCAAGTATGAGACGCAGGCACCCAATCCCGTAGCAAGAGAGCAAACATCCCAGCATGTCCACTAGACCCCCTTCTTCTCCTCTGCCTCCACCCCTCCTTGCCTCTATCTTCTAGAAAAGGCTTTGCTCCCTTGGAATTAGAGACGAGATCCATGCAGGGTGAGTCCCTCCGGCGCTGTGAGGTGTGTGCTTGTTTGCTCTGTGTATACATTTGGATGACGAAAGGGCCTCTGAAGGAGGGGAAACAGGGTGGATGTAAGTGAGCCGAGCTGGCAAAGGTTGGGACCATGGTGGAAAAATGTGGGAGCAAGTGGGGCGGTGGGTGGGGAGGTGTCCCTTTAGAAAGGCAGGAGGTGGGCTCATGGACTGAACACCGTGGCTTGTTTTGTAGGATCTGGAGTTTAGCAGGATCTTCTGTTTTAGAAAGCGAGTTGCACCCCTTGCCCTGAAGTGAACTTTTCTTTGAAGCCTGGATGGCCAAGTGCGGCATCATCTCCATTTGTCCTTTGTATTCCCTGCCGCGGCCCCCCACCACCTTTTGCTGGTCCAAGCTAAGAAACTTGAGTTTACTTCATGAACCTTGCTCTGCTGCCTTTCCGTCCTCCCCCCTCCTGCCTGTTAAATGTCTCATCCTCCCCCAGGCTCTATGCCCGATTTAGCGAGATGAAGCAGACGCACCGGGTAGAGAGGGGAGAGCTGGGTTTTTTTGGAGGTTGGTCGCCGCATTGGAGGCCGGGATTGGTCGCTGCATTGGAGGTTTCATTAAAAGTCCTTTTTAAAAAGTGCAGCTGCGGAGCCCTTGCCGGGGAGCAAAGCCTGGCTTGGACTAACTGATCCATCCCGAAGGTGAGCTCCAGAGTTTCCACGCGCCTCTACTGGCCTGAACGCCCTGCCCTTCAGATCCCAACGTGACTAGCACCCAGCAGCGGCGGTGCTCCGCGTGGGCAGGTGGATTTCCCGGGGCTGCATGCCCGCACTGCAGCAGAGCAGCAGTCTTGACACCCACGTGGTGGCCTGTCAGAAGTGGCGCATCTCCCTATTGTGGCCTGAATGCCGAACCCAAGGCGGAGGAGAGGGCGAGCAGGCAGTATGCGGGCAGAGGCTCCACGGAAGATGAGAGGCAGGAAATGGCATGTCCCCACGACCTGAGCGGAAGGCGAGTGGGTGGCATGTGGTTGGAAGGATGTTGAGAGCCAGGCCCAAAAGGTGCCGATCCTCGCTGTGTCCACCCCGAGTGGCGCCTTCCGCTGAGCACCTTACCTTCACAGGCAGCTGCAGTGAGCAGAGCAGGTGAGGCGTGGAGATCAGCAGGGCCATGTGGCCAACATGGTAGGCCGTGGCAAAGGCAGGCTAGTGGGCGAGGCACGGAGATCAGCTGGGCTGTGGGGACCACATGGTCTGGCCAAGCGAGCGAGTAAAGGAGCTAGAGAGCAGCTGGGCCGTGGGCGTGACTCTAGACACCGGCCAAGTTGGGCAAGCCGAGATAAGGAGTGACTAGGAGGGGAGGGGAGGGACAGGGCCAGCCAGTGGTACAATCAGCCGGTTCTGGCTCACTTGAACTGATCCGAACCGGCTGAATCCTACCTCTGGTCTTTTTCCACTGTTTGCTGTTATAATTTTTTGACAGTTTTTTGTAGGAATAATATGATATACTGTATTATAATTGAATTTTAAAATATAGGTTAGCTCCAGAAAATACTGAGCAGTACAGGTAGTCCTTGAGTTATGACCATTTGTTCAGTGACCATTCAAAGTTATGGCAGCATTGAACAATTGGTACTTATGGCCGGTCCTCAAAATTACAGCCATTACAGTACCCCTGTGGTCATGTGATTAAAATTCGGGTGTTGTCAGTCCAACCAACACTTACTACCACTGGAGGTCTTCAACTCCCCCCATCCACCTATCTCCCCTTGTAATGTTTTGATGGCTTACCAAGCATGCTTGGTCTGGCTCTCCTTAAGACAAGTGCTGGCTGCACAAGGCTTTATTCCCAAGGTTGGATGTGGTAGTTTCCTCACAAGGCCTAGGAAAGGAGGCTTCATGTGGCCATTAATTTCCTTCCAGGTTCAATTTAGGGTGCTTATTATTTGAGGGATTGTCTTTCCCTTGTTATATTTACTTGTCCAACAAATCCATCAGGAGCGAGTAGGACATTAATGTTGGGCCAATCTAATATGGGAGGGGGAGAGATGGTCCAAAGGCCAGACACCACAAAAGAATGCTCTGTTCCTGGTTCTGCCAGATGACATTCCATAACTGGGAAGAGACATCTGGCAGAACCCAGAAAGAGAGCCCAGATATTAGATTGGCCCCAACATTAGTGTCTTTTTTGCAAAGGCTTAAAGATGTGGTTTTATTATCAGGTGTGGAGATCCAGATATATTGTATAGCCTATGTGGTAACTTAATTGCTGTTTGTGGTTTTTGTAAATCAGCTGCTGTTTGTACTTGTATAGTTCTTATATAATTTTTAATTCCTGCTAGATGCTCAGAATCATGAATTTGAATGGGCGACAGCCATATAAATTGAAATAATAAAGGAGTTTATCTGCTGCTGAAAATACTGAGGTCATTCTTGTGGGTGTAGGATTACCTGGAAATCCTAGGTTTATAGACTGGGTTTCTATGGATGTGTCTGTAATAGTAAGATTGGTGAGCATATTCATAATATAAGGAGAAATGAAAAGAATGCATAAGTGAAAATACACTTTCCTTTCTCACTTTCAAGTAACTCTCTGTTCTAAAGCAAGGTACCCCCCAAATCCAAATGGGTCTCTCCCTGATAGTCTTTTGAAAGAACTTGGAAGCCTGATATTCTCCTAAGCCTTAGGCTAGGCTGATGGATTCCTGTTTTAAAGAGCCATTTGTATGTTATTGGGATTTCCATCTTCTAGCTATCTTGAATAAGTAGTTCTCGATTTACCGCCATTCTTTTAGCAACTGTTCAAAGTTACAATGGTGCTGAAAAAAGTGCCTTATGACTGATCCTCACACTGACAACCATCACAGGATCCCCATGATCAAGTGTGCTGCCCCACTCACCCACATGTCAGTGTTGGTTTAGAGAGAGTTTTATTTTGTCTTTTCCCCAGCAGTTCCGTTTCAGGTTTCAGCTCATTCACAGCTGCTAGATTAGAACAGCAATTTGGCTTGAGATCAAGTAGATAACAAAGAAATGAACATATGGCAAATTCAAAACAGTCTTGGAAATACAGGCTTTGCCTGGGTAGTTTCAAAAGAGAAGCCAAAATCCAATCAGAGGTTTGGAATCTATCATTAAGTTTGTCATCCAGTCCAATGGTCAGAGTTCAGGGTTTACAAGTAGAATTCACAGGAACAGCCCAGGACAGGATTTCAGAGGGTCATTTCCAAGTGAAGCCAGCCACGAACAAGCCCCAGACTAAACTTTCAGGCAATGGCCAATTAGTCCATCAAACAGATAACCAACCGCTCAAACAGGGTCCAAAACATGAACACAGAGTCTCCCAACAACTTAAACCAAATCCAATGTGCGTCTCACAAACAAACATCTGGCCATGACCCACACATGTTGCTTCTGCCTGCCATGCTAAATAGCTGCTGGTACAGCCCATCAAGAGGGGCGAGGCCTTTTCGCCAGCAATCTGGCAGACCTCCGCCTCTCTGTCCTGCATACTCTGGCATTCACTATGGCAGGCAGCTCCTCCCCCTCTTCCTTACTGGCCTGCAAGCTCTCCCCAGCCGATGCCTGTTCTGTGGCAGTTCAGGGTCAGTAATTCCTGACATGCCAGGAACAATCTCATTCTCCCTTGAGGCCTCTGAGGAAGAAGTGGAGGAGTCATTGTCCACAGGAGACATCACATCAAGTGATCAAAATTTGGGCAAACAAAATCTGTGGGGGAAACTGAATTTGCTTAACAATCATATGATTTACTTAAACAATCATGGCAAAAAAGGTTGTAAAATCAAGCACAACTCATTTAACAATCACCTCACTTAGCAACAGAAGTTCTCAATTGTGGTTGTAAATTGAAGACTATCTGTAATTTGGAGGAGGAGATTAATTTTTATTATATTCTTATTTATTTGATTTTAAATTTTGCAAAAATGTTTTTGCCGTGATAATAAATGTTCCATTTCTTTTCTATTATCATAGGGGCAGCTTACTTTACAAAATGAAGCAGATGGTACAGATCATATCTTTCTCTTGAAAGGGATTGCAACAAAACCATTGGCGCTGGATCATATTAAGATAGATTGCCAAGTTAGACAAACTATACAGAAGGTCATAATGGTGCCAAATTTTACCAAGAATGAATTGATATATAAGGTATATATGTCAGTTTGAAAGAGACTGTATAATTGTTTTACAGAATGATCAGTCTAATAAATACACAGTGAAACCTCAATGTAACGGACCCTCTTTAGGCAGACTTTGGATGCAGAAACCAAATTGCTCCAGACATTGCCCTGAAATAATAGACGTATATTGCTTGTGATATAGTCTAAATGAATTGGTAAATTTACACTGATTTTATATCATTCAAGCTGATTTGTATCATGATATCATTTGCAAATGATCCAAATAACTTCATTTACATGATCTGTGCAATGATGCCATTATAGAAATGATATAAAGCACCATCAGTGATGTAATATATGAAGCACTGGGCTTTCAGAAATAAAAGGTATTCCATTCACCCAACTAGTTTGAGATCCCTTTGATCTTTATTATTAGTTAAATCATTTTCCATTTTGTGATCCTTAACACGCTCAGAGTAGTAAAATAACAGAAACAAAATTTAGTATTTCTCTCTCTTTTTATAACATCTTCTCAAAATCAGAAGATCTGTCTTCAAAACAAAAAATAAGAAATGCTTCAATTGAGTATTTGTGTTTCTTTTTAATACTTTTACTATTAAATGCAAGAACTAGTTTGTTTTAGTGGTTAAGGCATCAGGCTAGAAACCAGGAGATAATGAGTTTTAATCCCACCTACAAAGCCAACTGAGTAAGATTGAGCCAGTCACTCTTTCTTATCCCTAGGAAGTAGACAATGAGAAACCAGTTCTGCAATCTTGCCAAGAGGACATGTGGGGTTTTTTCCAGGAAGTCACCAAGAATCAACATTGACTCGAAGGCACCCACTCACCCACACACATCACCCACACACATTGCCAAAATCAAAACTTATTCAATGCATCTTTAATAAAACACTTATATTCTTCCAGGTTTACAGGTTCCAGGTTTACAGGTTTCATACAGATTTCAACATGGCGGCAACGGAGGAAGCATAGTTACAACGCAGAGAGTTAAAAGAAGAGAAAAGTTGCTATTAAAGAAAGATAAATGATAGGAGGAGAGGTGGAGAGGGAAAGACAAAACATAGAATAAATCATAGAGAAAGAAAAATAAGTGGAGAAAGGAAAAGGAGAGGAAAGACTGCAAAAATAGGAGGAAAACGATCCACAGCGAACTTGGCCTGCTGAGAGAAGCCCAGCTGCACCCGAGAGGCCTACCCAAGAGCCCGAAGGTGCATTGAAGCGAGGTGAGTGGAGAGGTAAAACACACCGGCGGAGAACAACGAGGCGATCCGGTGAGCGAGTGGGACCCAGCTGTGGAGCAGGTAGGAAAACCATCCATGGGACAGAGAGAAGAGCCAACTGAGGGCAAAGCAATGACCGGCAGAGAAGGAAAAGGCGAGCTGGTGAGAGAGAGAGAGAGGAGCAGGGAGGAGGAGGAGGAGAACCGGCTGTGGAGAGGAGACCAAAAGCAAACTTGCTGTGGGCCATCCAGCCGGTCCTGTTGCTGGGAGAAGCAGTGCAAACGGGCTGAGGGGCCAGGAGCAGGGGCAGTGCTGCAGAGGAGAGAGCCGGCAGCGAGAGGCAGCATAACGAAGCAGATCCTGAGAGGACCGTGGAAAGCAATGGGAGAGCATCAGTGCAACCAGAGGCTGTTGGGTGATGGTGGAGACTTTCAGCACAGCAGATCAGCAAACCAGTGACTGAGAACGGCAACAGAGCAGCGTGGCAGACCAACAGGCGAGGTGTGGTGGGGGGAATGGCATGAACTGAGAAAAGCTGGGAGAGCTGAATACCCATTAGAGGCAGGAGAAAAGCAAGCAGGAAGGCAGGATAAAAAGACAACACAGGACACAAGTCAAAAGAAAATCAAAGGCAAGTAGACAAGAACAAGTACGGAACATATAAAGGCAGAGAAGTAAGAGATAAATTAAGCCCACAAGAAAGCAGGGAGGGAAAGGATCACAAGAAGGAAGGGACAATCAAAGAATATTTCAGTACAGGCTAAGAACGAACCTCACACTTAAGCCCACTCAACACATGGAAGAAGGGACTGATACTATTGTGATCTGCAGAACATGTTCCATGTACACACTTATGCCCATAGAATACCCAAACTACATATGTACCAAATGTAAATTAATCAAGTTACTAGAAGAAAAAATAAAGGGTCTACAGGAAACTATAACCACTCTGAAACTCGACCTACAAAATGAGAAACCCCAAACCTTGCAAAAAGAATATGCCCAAATTGAACATAATAATGACCAAACAAATTCTAAAAGAATTGACCCCTTAGAGGAAGAAGACCAGTGGTGGGTTCCTACTGGTGCGGTCCACTCTACCGCACCGGTAGCGACCGGCTGGTGACATCACTGTCGGTTGCTGGTCCCTGGGCGCTGCCATCTTTTTTTAATTTTTTTTTTTAATTTCTTATGAGCATGCTCAACCAGGCATGCCCATGCGGCGAGGAAGGGAGGGAGCGAATCAGCAGGAGGTAAGTTGGAACTCACCCCTGATTTATCCACAGGGGTTGTCCTTCTGCTTTCCCCGGTTGCTACCCTGATTCCTGCACTACAAAAAAACCATTGAAAAATCAGAACAATTGGCCCTTTTTGCTTGAGGCTCTCCTAACAGGAAAGGAAGGGAAGGGACTGGCAAGGAGAAATAATCAGTATGAGGAAACCTCCCAGTTTTGTAGCAGTGCTGCTGAATTTCAAAAGATAACCCAACAGTTCCTCCCCACGTGAGTTATTTGTGGGTCTGCAAAGCAAAACTTTACTGAAGGAAAAAAAAGCAACCGGGGGAATCGGGAAAGCAACCGGAGAAAGCAGAAAGACAACTCCAGTGGATAAAGGGATGATGTTGGTGGGGTTTTTTCCAGCCCAAATGATTCTGGGCAATGTTTATTCTCAGCAGAGCCAGGGTGGGCAGGCGGGCAGGCAGCGGCACAAAGTTAGTTTATTTATTTAGCTATGCTGGCTGGGGAATTCTGGGAGTTGAAGTCCACAAGTCTTAACGCCCAGCCTTGCCCCGACTAGAGAAGGAGATACTTTTCACTTCCTGTTAGCTCATTTTCGATCTTCCTTTTCTGCAAGGAGGGGGGAGAGAGAAAAAACATGGCTCCATTCCAGATCTGGCCAAAACACCTCTCACCTCTCCCCACCCCACCTGATCGCAGAGCCAGAGATATTTTTGAGAGACCTGCTCCAAACACTAATTTGCTGCTGGAAAGGGCAGAGGGAGTTTGGAAACACTGGTGGAGTTGTCTTACTGTTTAATCCTTTTCTTGCTCAAAGTGGGGGGATGTCAGCCGACCGTCTATTGTAGAATGATAGAACACACATACAGAGAGATGAAGGGAGGGAGGGAGAGGGGGGGAGTGTGTGTGTGTGTGTGTGTGTGTGATTCCTGATATGTAAGAAGCACTCTTGTGATCTTTGACTTTTAGGCTTGCTGTCAAACAAGCCTAATTTATGGCTCTTGTGTAGCTGAACTTTAGTGAGGGCGATTGCTGCTTTCTCCCTGAGAGCTCTCAGGGAGGAGATAATTTAGACCATGCAGGGGTCTCCAACCTTGGCAACTTTAAGACTTGTGCACTTCAACTCTCAGAATTCCTCAGCCAGCTTTGCTGGCTGAGGAATTCTGGGAGTTGAAGTCCACAAGTCTTAAAGTCGCCAAGGTTGGAGACCCCTGATTTAGAGTGTTTGCAGCCAATTTTGGATCTCTCCTTGAAGCCTCTGCATCGGCTAATTAGTATCAGCTGTTTAGCGGTGTTAAAGGCAGCTGCTTTAACCGTTAAGGTGCCAGTGGCTTGGCTTGCATTGGAGCTACTTGAGATTACTTAGACGAGTAAAATTCACCCACTTGATCACTAAAGAGATAGAGAGTGCGATCCCAGCAGCAAGGCTTCTACTGGCCTCTCCTCTTGCCAGAACGGTTAAGGACAAGTCTCCACAAATGGCTATTTTATATGTGAAATTATGACTGAAATATTTCTGCACCTATATTGGTTCTCACTCTCAGGAAGTTTCACCTTAGTTTTAGGTTGCTTCTCTCTTTGTTCAGTTTCCATCCATTGCTTCTTGTTTTGCCTTCTGGTGCTTTGGAAAATTAAATTAAATTAACAGATTAACAGAGTTGGAAGGGACCTTGTAAGTCATCTAGTCCAACCCCCTGCTCAAGCAGGAGACCCTACACCATTTCTGATAAATGGCAGTGCAATCTCTTCTTGAAAGTCTCGAGTGATGAAGTTCTCACAACTTCCGAGGGCAAGCTGTTCCAATGGTTGATTGTTCTTACTGTCAGAAAATTTCTCCTTATTTCTAGGTTGAATCTCTCCTTGACCATTTCCATCCATTATTCCTTGTCTGTCCTTCGGGTGCTTTGGAGAATAACTTGACCCCCTCCCCTTATTCCTAAAATATTGGAAGACTGCTATCATGTCTCCCCTGGTCCTTCTCTTCACTAGACTAGCCATGGCCAGTTCCTGTAACCGTTCTTCATATGTTTTAGTCTCCAGTCCCGTAATCATTTTTGTTGCTCTTCTCTGCATTCTTTCCAGAGTCTCAACATCTTTTTTATAGTGTGGTGACCAAAACTGGATGCAGTACTCCAGGTGTGGTCTAACTAAGGCTGGTATTAGTACCTCACTTGATCTAGATTGTATCCCTCTGTTAATGCAATTTAGGATTGCATTGGCTTTTTTGGCTGCCGCTGCACACTGCTGGCTCATGTTTAGCTGGTTGTCCACTAAGACTCCAAGATCCCACTCACAGTCACTGCTATTAAGCCTGGTTTCACCCAGTTTATATGTATACTTTTGGGTTTTTTTACCTATGTGTAGGACTTTACTTTTCTCTACATTGAATTCCATTTTGTTAGATAGGGCATTACATTAAATACATTGCCCCCCTTCTTTCTGGAAGCCCTTTAAAAGCCTGTTGCCTATCACACTCTTGGGCAAAGCATGTGAGCCATTTCCTCCTTTCAGAGGTTCATAAAAGTACATCTATAGTGTGTAGATAATAAAGTTGAAAAAGGTGAACAACATTTTTACAGACCTATAGATACGTTGAGGCTGGGTGTGACAAGGAATGGCTGGGAGGGGAGGGGCCAGGCGAGGCACCCCTTGACGTGAGTGATATTGAGTTGCCCACACCCATTCAGTCACATGACCATGAAGCCACTCCCACCCAGTCACATGACTGCCAAGCCACCCCCACCTGGTCACATGTCTGGCAAGCCACTCCCACCCGGTCACATGACCATCAAGCCACACCCATAAAATAAGCCATGCCCACAGAGTGGTAGTAAAAATTTTAGGAACCCACCCCTGAGGAAGACAGATGGAAACATGTCACTCATAGAAAAAACACAAACCTAGTACAAAACCCCTGTCCAAACCAACCCACTCTGATGCAGCCCCACTGGTGCTAAGCAGTTGATATCATGGACTCTCACTAGAAGAAAACATGCAGACACATAGAAAAGAAGCACCATCAAATGCTACTGTGATAGATAGAAAAACACCCCAAACCTCCCTAGGAAAAAAAATGCTAGTGTTGGTGATATGAGATTCAATTCTCAAGGGAACAGAACCTGCTGTCTGTAGACCAGACAGTCAATCCAGAGAGGTATGTTGTCTCCCTGGAGCTAAAATCAAAGATGTGGCTGAGAACCTAACCAAAATAATAAAACCCACAGACTATGACCCCTTTCAATTACTACGTGCAGGGACGAATGACAAAAAAAGGACTTGAAAACAATATTGAATGATTACGAGCAGCTAGGCAAGAAAGTCAAAGACTTAAGTGCACAAGTAGTTTTTTCATCTGTACTGCCAACAAAAGGACAACATCCAGTAAGAGAACAAAGAATTCTAGAAGTGAACCACTGGCTAAAGGGTTGGTGTCATCAAAAAAACTTTGGATTCCTGGACCATGGTCTGTACTACCGCCAAGATGGGCTTTTGGCAAGGGATGGGTTGCACCTCACAAAGACTGGGAAGAATGTTTTCGGAAAATGACTGGCTCAATTTATCAGGAGGGCTTTAAACTAAAATTGAGGGGGGAGGGTGACCAGTCTTTAGGTTCTCCAGGGCCTAATTCCAAGCAAAAACTCATAAAAAGCAAGGCAAATAACGAAGTAAGGAGGGATGGGAAGGAAGACAAACTCAAACACCAAATAGGAGACATAGGAAGCATACCCATAGTCAGGCATAAAGATCTCAAATGCCTGTATACAAATGCACAAAGTCTGGGGAACAAACAGGGTGAACTTTGTATTTGTTTATTTTGTCAAGCATAAATGAATATAAGCAAAGTACAAACAGTAAAACATGATTGAATATATATATAATATTACAAGCATGAATAAGAGTAGAAGAGGTATGAATATATGGGTACATTAGGACAGGAACGGTAGGCACGATTGTGCGCTTATGCACGCCCCTTACCGACCTCTTAGGAATGGGGTGAGGTCAATGGTAGATAATAAGAGGTTGAAGTTTTTGGGGTTTGGGGAAGAAACTACTGAGTCAGGTAAAGTGTTCCAGGCGTTGACAACTCTGTTGTTGAAGTCGAATTTTTTGCAATCAAGTCTGGAGCGGTTTACATTAAGTTTGTATCTATTATGAGCTCGTGTATTATTGCGGTTGAAGCTGAAATAGTCGTTAATGGGTAGGACATTGAGGCGGATAATTTTGTGAGCTACACTTAGGTCAGATCGAAGGCGGCGGAGTTCTAAGTTTTGAAGTCCCAAAATTTCTAGTCTGGTTTCATAAGGAATTCTGTTGTGAACAGAGGAATGTAATACTCTTCTTGTGAAGTATCGCTGGACATTCTCAATAGTGTTAATGTCTGATATGAAGTGTGGGTTCCAGACTGATGAGCTGTATTCAAGGATCGGTCTAGCAAATGTTTTGTATGCTCTGGTTAAGAGTACAATGTTACCAGAGAAGAAGCTGCGAAAGATTGGGTTAACCACTCTTAATGCCTTCTTTGCTATGTAGTTGCAGTGGGCTCTGGCACTTAGATCATTTGAGATGAGTACTCCGAGGTCCTTTACTGAGTGAGGATCATCATCAAGGTTATGATCATTAAGTTTGTATTTGGTGTTTTGATTATTTTTGCCAATGTGTAAAACTGAGCATTTGTTGATAGAGATTGGTAGTTGCCACTTGTTTGACCATTCAGAAATATAGTCAAGGTCTTTTTGAAGGGTTGCAGTATTGTCTGTGGTGTTGAAAAGTTTTACATCATCTGCTTGAACTATTAATACATGAAGGTAGATATGACATAGTTGGAATAACAGAAACTTGGTGGGACAAAACCCACGACTGGAACATACTGATAGAAGGATACAAACTCTTCACAAAAACCAGACCCCATAAAAGAGGAGGTGGCATTGCACTGTATGTAAAGGACCACTATATTGCTACAGAATTGCATGACTCCAAAGATGAAAACCTCCTAGAATGCATATGGGTCAACATAAAAGAAAAAAGAATGACATGGCCATAGGTGTATACTATAGGCCACCCAATCAAGCAGAAAAAACAGATATCCTTTTTGCCAACCAACTAACAAACATATGTAGGAAACACACTACAATAGTAATGGGGGACTTCAATTACCCTGATATCAATTGGAAAACTAATTCTTCACCAAGTGAGAAATCAAATAGGTTCCTAACCAACCTAGCTGACAACTTTGTTGTCCAAAAGGTAGAGGAGGGAACTAGAGGGACATCCATACTGGACTTAATACTTACAAACAGAGAAGAAGTAATAGAGGGAGTTGAAACTGCAGGAACCTTGGGTGAGAGTGATCATGTCATACTAGAATTCAACATAATGCAAACAAGCAATAGAACACAATGATACCAGAGTCTTAGATTTTAAAAGAGCTGATTTTAATAAACTCAGAGAGAACTTGGGAAAGATTCCTTGGATGAAAATCCTAAAGGGGAAAACAACTCAAGAATCTTGGGAAACTCTGAAAAATATGATCATAAAAGTCCAGACCAGCACAATACTGCTGAGAAAGAAAAACAAGAAATCCAAGAAAAAATCAGCATGGCTGCACAAAGACAAAAAGGACAAGTATAAAAAATGGAAAGAGGGACACATAACTAAGGCAGGATATCAGCAGATAGCCAGAATCTGCAAAGACAAAGTCAGGAAAACAAAGGCTCAGAATGAACAAAGACTTGCAACAAAAGTCAAAGATAATAAAAAAAAAGTTTCGTCTAACATATAAATAACAAGAAAAAAATCAAAGAAATAGTCGGTCCACCAAAGAGAGAAAATGGCAACTAAGTAACAGGCAACAGAGAGAAAGCAGAGCAGCTCAACTCATTCTTTGCATCGGTTTTCTTGCAAAAATAAACTATAGCCCAACCTACCAGAAACATAACTGTAAAAAACAGACTCGAAAAAAAGTAAAAACAAACAAACAAAAAAAAAACCACTAAGAGAACACCTGTCTGATCTTGATGAATACAAATCACCAGGACCTGAAGGATTACATCACAGAGTTCTAAAGGAGCTGGCAGATGTCATCTCAGAACCACTGCAGCACATCTTTCAAAAATCCTGGAGCACCGGGGAACTACCAGAGGACTGGAAAAGAGCTGATGTGGTTCCCATCTTCAAAAAAAAGGGGGGGGAACAGACCCAGGAAACTACAGACTAATCAGCCTAACATCAATTCCCGGGAAGATACTGGAAAAGATAATTAAAAAAAAAACAGATCTGCCAACACCTAGAAATGAGTAAAATAATAACTAGCAGCCAGCACGGGTTTGTTAAAAACAGATCATGCCAAACCAATCTTATTTCATTCTTCAACATAGTGACTAAATTAGTAGACCAGCGAAATACTGTGGACATAATATACTTAGACTTCAGCAAGGCATTCGACAAAGTAGACCACAACCAACTTCTTCGTAAGCTAGAAAAAAGTGGGATAGACAGCTTCACCACCAGATGGATTCACAACTGGCTGACAAACCGCACTCAATGAGTAGTCCTTTTAATGGGTCTAAGTCTACATGGAGAGAAGTAAGCAGTGGGGTACCACAAGGTTCCATCTTAGGCCCAGTACTCTTCAATATCTTCATAAATGACTTAGATGAGGGAATAGAAGGGGAACTTACCAAATTTGCAGATGATACTAAGCTGGCAGGAATAGCTAACACCCTAGAAGATAGGCTCAAGATCCAGATAGATCTTGACAGACTTGAACACTAGGCCCTGTCTAACAAAATGAAATTCAATGTAGAGAAAAGTAAAGTCCTACACTTAGGTAAGAAAAACCAAAAGTACACATATAAACTGGGTGAAACCAAGCTTAAGAGCAGTGACTGTGAGAGGGATTTTGGAGTCTTAGTGGACAACCAGCTAAATATGAGCCAGCAGTGTGCAGCGGCAGCCAAAAAAGCCAGTGCAATCCTAAATTGCATTAACAGAGGGATACAAGCAAGATCAAGTGAGGTACTATAACACTCTATAAAGCCTTAGTAAGACCACACCTAGAGTACTGCATCCAGTTTTGGTTACCACACTATAAAAAAGATGTTGAGACTCTAAAAAAAGTGCAGAGGAGAGCAACCAGGATGATCAGGGGACTGGAGACCAAAACATATGAACGGTTACAGGAACTGGGCATGGCTAGTCTAGTGAAGAGAAGGACCAGGGGTGACATGATAGCAGTGTTCCAATATTTGAGGGACTGCCACAGAGAGGAGGGGGTCAAGCCATTTTCCAAAGCACCTGAAGACCAGACAAGGAATAATGGATGAAAACTGATCATGGAGAGATTTCAGCTAGAAATAAGGCAGAATTTTCTGACAGTGAGAACAATCAACCAATGGAGCAGCTTGCCTTCGGAAGTTGTGGGAGCTTCATCACTTGAGACTTTCAAGAAAAGATTGGACTGCCATTTGTCAGAAATGGTGTAGGGTCTCCTGCTTGAGCTAGATCACCTATATAGTCCTTTCCAACTCTGTTAATCTGTAATTCCAATTAGTGAGCAGTTTTAACATAGTTATTCTCTACAAACTCACATAATTCTTAATTAGATATAATTTTAGATATGTTAAAGGTGCTAGTATGTTTCAAAAAGTAAATAATTGCAGGGCATAGCCACCAGCTTTAGAATGTGCAGAATATTTGTCCTTTTCATCTGCTGTTGATTATCAATCTGGTATATGACACAGAGTTTGGTCCTTAGCATAAGATACTCCAGAATCTTAAATTCAATTATGTTGCCTTCAGATTGTCTTCTTACCACTTCTACTTCATATTTTTTTTACCTGGAATCCCACTCTGACCTTAAGGATTTTGTTAACTATGAAGGAAATTTTCAAATTGTTTGATACGAGTTGGGGGGCAAATAAATTTCATAAATAATAAAAATAAATCAACACTTATTTTCTTCACAATGATTTAAGCAGAAAAAAACTCTGTCAAATCTCAGCACAGTAGTGTTTTAAATGCAACAGAAGTGGTTTGCCCAAATTTGCCTTGTTGCTTTTCTTATAAGAACATTGTTTATAGTATATTTATTTGATGGGATAGCTTTTTTTTAGTACAAAGTATGCTGATTGCAATAACAAAGGCAAATACCAGTGGCTGTACCTGAGTATACAGCTTAGACCAGTGATGGGTAAAGGGTTCAATGAACCACGGTGGCGCAGTGGTTAGAGTGCAGTACTAAAGGCTACTTCTCCTGAGAAAACAGTTTTTAACACTAGAATGGAAAGGGGAAAATATTCTTTAAAAAGAAAGAAAGAAAGAAAGAAAGAAAGAAAGAATGAATGAATGAATGAATGACACACACATGCACACACTTAACATACATATACACATACCTCTAAACTATCACTTTGTAATTTTTTTCAATGATAAATGTCAATTAAAATGTTTTTTTATGTTTACATTATGCATATAAAAGTATATTGAGTATTTCTTGCTTTTTAAACTTACTGTATGATTTTAAAGCTTTAGAAAAAGTCTTCATCTTGAAAGCTTCACTTTGTCAAAAAAATTCAAAAGTTATTATAGTGGTACCTTGGTACTCATTGTTAATTGGTTCTGGAAGATGCAATGAGTACCAAAAATGGTGAGTACCAAACAAATTTTTCCCATAAAAAATAATACAGGGAGTCAACAAGGCAGCCAAGCTTGTGCATTGAGTACCAAACAAACAATGAGTGCTGGGATAAAACTTTCACATCAAAATGTGTTGAGTGCCAAATTCAATGAATTTCAAAGCAGTTGGGTACCAAGGTACTACTGTATACCTAACATGACAGATTTGAAATGACACCCCAGAAATTGTTTCCTTCATACAACAGTCAATTAAGCTGGATACAAGATCTAGATGACTACTAGATTGCAGCAAAGTGATCAAAGTGATAGCAGCAACAAACTGCCTTTGCAATGTAGTAATTTGCACTTTTATAATGAAGACCTAGCAGTTCTAATTAAACATAGTAGAAAAGTATTGGGATTTGAACTCATTTTAAGAGCTAAATTTTCTATACTATTTGCAGGAAAATTGTAATGGAGCTTTTTTTTTTCCTGGTCCTATTAGGTATCTTCAGATCTTCCCATAGTGAGTGGTGAAATGACTTTGAAGGTAGAACCTGGGGATACAGCTGCCTATACTCTGAATATATCTCCACGGAAACGTGGAAACGTTAATGGTACGTTTTAAATTTAACCTAGCATCATATTACTGTACAACTATGGGATAATTACCAGATGATTAACAAGGAGTGCTAACCATTCATTAAATTATCTGATCTCTAACCTGTTCTATTTCTCAAAGAACCAATTACAAAAGTTTTTCTTTCTTCCTGTTTTAAAGCCCATTAAATATAATTCTAATCTAGAACATGTTTCCCAGAGTTTAGGGAAACCATTTTTCATTTTTTTTTAAATCCAGCCAATTCTCTCATCTGGTCTGTTGCTTTTCATTATGTTGAACTTGGTTTGTATCATTTATGTCTCTTGTGATTCAATTATTTCATTCCTAGACAGATGTTTCTGTGCTACATTTGTCACAGTGGTTCTTAGCACTAAAGAGGGTAATCATTTTTTAAATAAAGTAGCAACCTTCTTGATGGGTAGCAATATCTGTAGAAAAAGCAATTGCTTGTGTTCTGGGGTTCTCATGATTTCCTTACCATTAATGTCAGTTATTTGGGACAAAACTTACCATGCTTATCAAAATATATCTACCCTTTTAAAGTTATTTCATAATGCTTCACCATACTTTGAAACGTTGACTGAGGTTGATTACTCAAAAGAAGGAAATGTTTAGTTTACTATTTGTGTATTTATCCATTCTTCAAATGGGAAATAACAAACTTCAAAAATGTTGTAACATTTTATTGGACTTATAGTCTCAGTCAGACACTGGACCATTTTTTAAAATATGACTTTTTTGCATGTGAAATTAAGAAATAAAGGGTTAGTTGCCTAATTTCCAATTCTCTTTCCATTGCAGTCATTATATTCTTCTTCTCTCCTTTTTAACTGAAAGTGCAAAATGAGAAATTGGACTGTTGCTTTGTCGCTGTCCCCTTTATGCTTCTGCAAACCTTTTCATATTTATACTTGACATTTTTTTAAACTGAAAGTGCAAAATGTAAAATAGGATTGATCACACAAATGAATTGTTTTAATCAAATAAATATGATAATATTGGCAGAATGTGAGAAGTCTGAGTCCAATCCACATGCATACTTACCCATTGTATGATAATTGTATTAGTTTATTTAAAATGGAGATAAGAACACTTTAATTGAAATATAAACTGGTTAATTGATCAGTGAATTACAGAAAAGACTGAAAGGAGGGTGTATAGTCTCTCTTAATAGACGTATGCAAATTTTAATATACATTTAATCCATAGATGGGGTCATAGCATGTGCAGGTTAATATACATGGTAAAAGGTGAGATAGGTGAGACAATGGATTCAAATATAGTGGTACCCTAGAATAGAAACAAAAGGTCAAAGAAACCCTTGCTTTAGCACCATCTAAAAAGCTGGAGTTACTTCCTTATTGTTATTTCCTTATTGTTTGTAGTTAGCTTTCTTGTGATTAACACTTTCACCTCATTTCAGTTGCAGAATTCTTTTGGTCTGAATGCTCCTAGCACCTAATTGATAAGAAATGATTTTATTCCCCCCCCCCCGAGAAGATGAACCTTAATTCCCAGAATTCTTCTTCACAATCCTCTAATGTCTTTAAGGAAAAAAAATTCTCCAAGGTGGCTTACTGGGACATCTAAGTTATTAATAGAGAAACTATTCCATTCCCCTCTTTTCTAACTGCAGAGGAAAATATGTTTAGCATTAATTGCTTAAAATTTGGCAGGATAACAGTTTTCCTCTGGGAGTTGGGAATTCCTCTGGGATTTCTAATGTGTTGTTAACCAATCTTAATAGTTGTTGATGGGGCATCTCCTATTAATGCAGATAGATCTGGACAGCTCGCAACAAATGTCTGTTTCTATATATTTTTTCCAATTCTAATTACTAAAATGGATAATTCATTTTCTAAAATTGGCTCGATATGTAATGAGCAGATCATTATTTCATATCTGATGGTGATGTTACAAAATTCAACAGTTCTGGAAATCGTTCCATACTGGAATGAAACAACTTTTGCCACAATGAAAGAAATCTTAAAAATTGAATCCCATTTTCACCTTCTACAGTTTTTTTAAATTTTACTGTACCATACAGTATATCCCTTATATCTCTACTAAGTTAGCTTTGTACATGTTAATTGTTTCAAGGATATTATGTGGTTTTTTGGAAAAAGCTGTTAGCAAAATATCTCATAACGGAAGGTTATTCATGTTAGCTAGATTAACAAATAATAAACCTTTTAAAAAGTTCAAATAGTCCTTAATGACTTGTTGAAGAACAAAAACCTGTTCTGCACATCACCTAGTTAATGTCACACTGTACTTCACAGATTTTGTTCATGATTTAATTTAATTTAATTTAATTTAACATTCTTATATGCCGCCCCACTCCCTTGGGACTCAGGGCAGCGTACAACACATAGAAGAACAATTCATAAAAACAATCATTAAAAAAACAATAATCATGACAATTAAAAAGTTATAAAAAGTTAAAAAATCATCCATCATTCATATCAGGGGGGAGACCAAAGATAATCTAATTGGTCTCACTTTCACCTCGCCTGCTTGAAGAGCCATGTTTTTATTGCTTTACGGAAGGCCAGCAGGGTGGGGATAGTCCTGATCTCTGGGGGCAGTTGGTTCCAGAGGGATGGAGCTCCCACAGAGAAGGCTCTCCCCCTCGGCCCCGCCAACCGGCATTGCTTGGTCGATGGGACCTGGAGGAGACCAACTCTGTGGGACATAACCAGTCATAGGAAGGTGTGTGGTAGGATGCGGTCTCGAAGGTAACTTGGCCCTGAGCCATGTAGGGCTTTAAAGGTCAAAACCAATACCTTAAATTGGGTCCGGAGACTAATGGGCAACCAATGCAGCTGGCGGAGGATGGGTGTTACGTGGGTGTATCTAGGCACACCCACCACAGCTCGCGCAGCTGCATTTTGCACCAATTGCAGTCTCCGGATACTCTTCAAGGGTAGCCCCATGTAGAGCACATTGCAGTAATCCAGCCGGGAGGTGATAAGGGCGTGAGTGACTGTGAGTAGAGCTTCCCTCTCCAAGTAGGGTCGCAATTGGTGCACCAGGCGAACCTGTGCAAAGGTGCCCCTAGCCACAGCTGAAAGATGTTGCTCCAATTTTAGCTGTGGATCTAGGAGGACACCCAAATTGCGAACCCGTTCTGAGGGAGTTAATTTCTCCCCCCCAAGAACCAAGGAGGGACGATTGACATAATCCTTGGGAGGCAATATCCATAGCCACTTGTCAGGGTTGAGCTTGAGCCGATTCATCCCCATCCAGACCCTAACATCGTCCAGGCAACCGCCTATTACGTCCACTGCTTCCCTAAATTGAGACGGGGTGGAGATGTACAACTGGGTATCATCAGCATACTGCTGATACCTCACCCCGTGTCATTGGATGATCTCACCCAGTGGTTTCATGTAGATGTTAAACAGGATGGGCGAGAGGACCGAGCCCTGAGGCACCCCACAAAGTAGGGGACTAGGGCTCGACCTCTGCCCCCCTGTCAACACCGACTGTGTCCTATCAGAGAGGTAGGAGGAGAACCACTGTAATACAGTGCTGCCCACTCCCACCTTGCCGAGACGACGCAGAAGGATACCATGGTCAATGGTATCGAAAGCCGCTGAGAGGTCAAGTAGCACCAGGATGGAGGAATAACCACCATCCCGGGCTCACCAGAGATCATCCATCAGGGTGACCAAAGCAGTTTCCGTACTGTAGCCGTGCCTGAAACCCGATTGAAAGGGATCTAGAAAATCAGTGTCATCCAACAGCCATAGGAGCTGGAGCGCCACCACTTTCTCTACAACCTTCCCCGCAAAGGGAAGGTTGGAGACCGGACGGAAGTTCTTTAAATCCGCCGGGTCCAGGGAAGGATTCTTGAGGAGGGGCCTCACCACCACAACTTTTAAGGGCTGCAGGACGGACCCCTCTCTCAAAGAAGCGTTGACCAACGCCTGGAGCCAGCCGCGTGAGACCTCCCTGGTGGCCGAAACCAACCAGGAGGGGCACGGGTCCAATAAACAAGTGGCAGAGCTCATCGCTCCTATGGCCTTGTCTACATCATCAGGAGTCACCGGTTCAACTCATCCCATATAACAGGACTAAGACCTGTCCCTGTCATCTCGGCCTGTACTGCCCAATCGGAGTCCAGGTCCGACTGGATCTGAGCGATTTTATCCTCCAGAAACTGAGCAAATTCCTCAGCTCTACCCTGCAAGGCCTCCTCACCTCCCCCTGTTGTCGGGAGGAAACGAGTAACCCTAAACAGGGCGGCTGGGCGTGAATCAGCGGATGCAATAAGAGCGGAGAAATGCGAATGTTTCGCCATCCTTATCGCCACTAAGTAAGTCCTAATGAAGGATCTTAGGAGTGTTCGGTCAGATTCAGCTTTACTGGACCTCCAGTGTCGCTCTAGACGTCTCTTATGGCGTTTCATCTCCTGGAGCTCCTCAGTAAACCAAGGAGCCCTCCTGGATCCGCTGCCACGGAGAGGCCGCAAAGGCGCAATTTGATCTAAAGCCCCCGCTGCCGCCTGGTTCCATGCAACAACAAGAGACTCAGATGAGTTGTGTACCAGGGATTCAGGTATTTTCCCAAGTTCCCTCTGGAATCCCTCGGGTTCCATTAGGTGCCTGGGGCAGAACCCCTTAATCAGTCCTGCCTCCTTGTGGTGGAGGAGTGGTGCCATGAAATCCAACCTCAGAAGGAAATGATCTGACCACGACAAGGGTGCTGTGACTAAACCCCTCAGCCTCAGATCATCTCTCCACTGCCCCGAAAGAAACACAAGGTCAAGCATGTGACTTCCCTCATGAGTCGGACCCTGAACTACTTGGGTCAGGTCCATGGTTGTCATGGAAGCCATAAACTCCTGGACTGCCTCTGAGGTTTCACCAGATGATGGCAGGTTGAAGTCCCCCAGCACCATCAACCTGGGGAACTCAATCGCCAGCCCCGCTACTGCCTCGAGCAGAACACGCAGGGCCTTTGCAATGCAGCTAGGAGGCAAGTACATTAGCAAAAGGCCCACCTGAACCCCTAAGTCCAACTTCAGAAGGAGCGTCTCACACCCAACAATCTCCGGGGCAGGGCTCCTTCGAGTACATAGATTCTGGCGAGCTATAATAGCCACTCCGCCACCCCTTCCCTGGGGTCGTGGCTGATGCTGAACTGAGAACCCGTCCGGGCACATCTCGGAAAGGGGAACCCCCCCTCCTGGCCCAGCCAGGTCTCAGTAATGCATGCCAGGTCAGCCCCCTCTTCCAGGATTAGATCCCGTACAAGGGGGGCCTTGTTCGTGATCGACCTGGCATTCAACAGCAGCAGCTTGAGCCCAGGGCCCTGACATCCCTGGTTACCAGGTACTCGGGCTGAGCTAGATGGAACCAAACCAGAGGGGCCAGAACACGGAGTCGCTTGCAAATAGCGAGTTCTCGTTCCCTGAGAGCGGCCTACCCCTCTACAGATTACTCATTTCAATCAGAATTCTATCTAACTTATTTTCAAGTTTACATAACAAACTAATTATCCTGTAGCTTTTGCATTCATTCCTTTGCATAGTTTCTGCCTTTTAGAATTCTTAACTATTCCTTGCTCTTTAACTACATGCTTTTTATACATATACATTATGAAATATCTTCATATCTTTTTTGCAGCATTTGTTGTCTTACATGGCTTTTCTACCTTATCCATAGTGTGTTTAACTTCATCCACCAAGTATTATTTTCCTTACATTCCATTCTATGTATTTCTGTGGAATTTTATATTTTTTCCAAACAAGTGTGTGTAATGGGCAGAGGAGTAACTTTGAATAACTGGAGTAAGAGTAGCAATCAAGACAATGGTCAGATAAAAGAAATATCAAAACTCAATTTGAATTAAAATTTTGGACATTCTTCTGTAATTAAGCACAACATTAGCATTGAGATGAAGATAGCAATTGATCCTATGAAAATGATTCTTTGGTTAATAGAACATCTGGTAACTATTTGTTTAGGTATAATTGTATTTGTTGCTGAAGATAGAGAACAGCAGCAGTATGAACAAAACTGTTTACTGGAGGAGCCAGATGGTGTTCAGTACTCTCAGAGATCATCAGCAGAGAAGCTTGAAACAGGCAATGGGGCAAACAATGGTAGGTTTTTCTTTATGGTCATTTTATTAATCTGCTTAAATGTTCTATCATCACTCATTTTGCATTGAAATACTTTATTTTTTTATGACAAACCAGATTCTCTTTAAATAATGCATTTTTCCTGAGTCTAAGACAAATATCTGTTTGTTGTGCAGAAAACATGTTTTTTCAATCAGACTATATAATCAGTTTTCCCTAGTATTATAAAACTGTAGCATATTTTTTTCATTAAGAATATATTGAATTTGAGCATAAATTTCAAAAATTTCTTCTGATATTATCTAAAATGTTTATAGGGTCAGTATAAAAAGGTAAAGGTTCCCCTTGCACATATGTGCTAGTCATTCTTGACTCTAGGGGGGGTGCTCATCTCCGTTTCAAAGCCAAAGAGCCAGCCCTGTCCAAAGACGTCTCCGTGGTCATGTGGCCGGCATGACTAAATGCCAAAAGTGCACGGAACGCTGTTACCTTCCCACCAAAGGTGGTCCCTATTTTTCTACTTGCATTTTTTACGTGCTTTCAAAGTGCTAGGTTGGCAGAAGCTGGAACAAGTAACGGGAGCTCACCCCATTACGCGGTACTAGGGATTCGAACTGCTGAACTGCCGACCTTTCAATTGACAAGCTCAGCATCTTAGCCACTGAGTCACTGTGTCCCACTAGGGTCAGTATATACAAGTATAAATTACTGTAATATATACAAGTATAAATTAATATAATATACTGCATATTAAAATTGCAAAATAACAAAATGGTTAATATTTACGCCATATCTACTGACCAAGAAGCATTCCCAGATGTTCACTTGTATTAGAATGCTAATTTATACTTGCATACTTGTAGGGTCAGTATATACACCCACATAACATCTATTCTCCGCCAGCTGCATTGGCTGCCCATTAGTCTCCAGGCGCAATTTAAGGTGTTGGTTTTAACCTTTAAAGCCCTACATGGCTTAGGGCCAGGTTACCTTCGGGACCGCATCCTACCACACACCTTCCTATGACTGGTTATGTCCCACAGAGTTGGTCTCCTCCAGGTCCCATCAACCAGGCAATGATGGTTGGTGGGGCCGAGGGGGAAAGCCTTCTCTGTGGGAGCCCCGTCTCTCTGGAACCAACTCCCCCCAGAGATCCGGATTATCCCCATTCTGCTGACCTTCCGTAAAGCCGTGAAAACATGGCTCTTCCTGCAGGCGGGGTGAAATACAGCTCAATTCCCCACGTATGAATGATGATGTGTTTTAATTTTTGTAATTCTTTTAATTTTTTTTTAATGTATTATTGATTGTTCTTTCCATTGTTGGACGCCGCCCTGAATCCTGCAGGATATGGGCGGCCTATAAGAATGAATGAATGAATGAATGAATGAATGAATGAATGAATGAATGAATGAATGAATGAATAAATAAATAAATAAATAAATAAATAATAAATAAATAAATAAATAAATAAATAAATAAATAAAATAAATAATAAAATAAATAAATAAATAAATAAATAAATAAACATTCTAATACAAATGAACATCTGGGAATGCTTCTTGGTCAGTAGATATGGCATAAATATTAACCATTTTGTTATTTTGCAATTTTAATATGCAGTCTTTGTTTGCATTTAACATTTATGCTCAGAATATAATAAGTTAGATACATGGCTTATAATCAATATAGGAGTCTTGAGATAATCCTGATCAACATTTTGATCTTAAATAGGAAAATATTATTGACAGGAGCACCTTTATCTTCTACACTTGAGGAGGATATATGGACCTTCACTCAAATAGAGTGTAGCTTATTTTACCTCCCCAAAACCTCATGTGATCCCCCCCCCACTTTCTAACAGTCCTCCTAGTATTCTCTCCTGATTATTTCAGAGTTTGAAATGAAAAATGTGTTTTACTGTAACCTTGGGACTAGCTTAAAGTGACCAGATTGTTTTTTTAAGCGGGACACCGACGGGGGGCGGGGCCGCCTGGACACCACAATTTGAGTTTTGCCCTCTGCGCGTGCGCAGAACGCTGCGCATGCGCAGAGGGCAAAAGACGGCTAATGTCAGCGTCCAGGTGGGGGGGGAGGCGGGAGGCCTTTCCTCGCCTTCCGCCTCCCCTTCGGGAGCCAGTAGTGGCTTGGGCTGGCTTGGGAAGGGGAGCAGCCCCCAGCGTCTCTTGGCTCTCCTCCTCCCTCCCCCCCACCTGCCCAGGGGTCCCGTGCCGCCCGCTGACCTCGCGCACATCCTGCAGGCACTCGAGGACGGCCAGGTTGGGCCCAGCCGCAGGGGCAGCAGCAGCAGCAGGAGGCCTCTCAGCTCGGGCCGGCACTGGCTCAGCCGGCCGGGGCCGCCGCCGCAGCCTTCCCGCCGCCGGGGCAGCCGGGACTGGGGGCCCAGCCGCAGGGGCAGCAGCAGCAGCAGCAGGCCTCTCAGCTGGGGCCGGCCGTGGGCGGCGTTGGTGGCGGGCGGGCATCCCGTGTTGACTCCTCCGGCGGCGGCTGGAAGCCGGCGGAAGAGCCGGTGTGAATTTTGACACTGGCTCTTCTGCCAGCTTCCAGCCGCCGCCGGAGGAGTCAACGCGGGACGCCTGCCCGCCGCCAACGCCGCCTACGGCTAGCCCGAGCTGAGAGGCCTGCTGCTGCTGCTGCTGCCCCTGCGGCTGGGCCCCCAGTCACGGCTGCCCCGGCGGCAGGAAGGCTGCGGCGGTGGCCCCAGCCAGCTGAGCCAGCGCCGGCCCGAGGGCCATCTTGGATGCAATTCCTTCGCTCGGGCCGCCCCGCCCACCGCGACGCCGGCCGTTTCGAGAGGGCAGGGCTGCATCAGGCGCCTCTTCACCGCCCTCCAGTGCCCGCCAAAAGTTTAACTCCTCCCCCCAATTTCGCACGCCGCCCTTTCAGGCCGATTTTTTGAAAGAATGCCCTAGTCGTACATTCTTTCAAAAAATCGGGACTTTTAGAGGACGGGCGGGACGCGGGAAAAATCATGAAAAAGCGGGTCTGTCCCGCCAAAATTGGGACGTCTGGTCACCTTAGACTAGCTGGAATTGTAACACTTCATTAAGATCTTCTGACATCTATTTAGCCATGCAAGAATTGTTCTGGCTTAATGTCAGACCTACCTTAGCTTGGACCTTTAAGCAAGAATGATCCTTAACTCCATTTGTTGAGAAAATATAGTTTACTAAAGGTCAAATGAAATACAGTAGCACAAAGCCAGAACTGAAAAGTGTGTCCAAAATCCCCAAGTGTAATTGCTCCTCCTTAGGTGCATCCCCCTGCTGGGCTCCATTGTCTAATCAAATTCAAAGTGATAGTTTTTGGAATGGTTGATTCATGTGTGGGTTGGAATGCAGCTGCAGTCCATTCTCAGCTGTCTGACGTTGAAGTCACATCTCTGGCGAATATAGTGAACTCTTTGTTACCCCTGAATCTTCCCCCCTCCCATCCAGTCTCCCCGGAGTTTATGGCAGACTGTACCAAGCAATAGCAGAGCACAAGTGTGAGATGGCAGTTCTGACAGAGACAGATGGAGTGGTTAGGGGATGTAGTATTAAATAATTTCAAGGAATCAATTTTGAGACAAGCAAACATAGTTATCTGTAAGAGCATCCTTCACCCTTCTTTTTGTATGGAAGTGAGAGTTGAGGATGTCAGAAAAATCATAAAAGTACTTTGAATAGAGTGTTCATGGGAAACTAAGTGGATCCAGCCTGCAGGCTGCTTAGATCTGGCCCACGGGGCCGCCCTGGAAAAAGCAAAGGACCAGCCCGCGGTGCCTCTGCCAGCGAAAATGGAGCTTGGGAGAGCTGCACATGGCCCTCCTGAGCTCCGTTTTCACTGGCAGAAGACTGCAGGAGGCCATTGCAGCTGAAAATGGAGCCTGGGGGGCTCTGCGCAGCCCTCCTGACCTCTGTTATCACTGGCAGAGGGCTGCAGGAGGCCATCATGGATGAAAACGGGCCCCGGGGGGCCGCACACGCCCCCGACTCTGTTTTTGCTGGCAGAGGGCTGGCAAAACAAACTAAAAGCAAAACAAAACAAAAGGAGATGTTTCCCCTTTTGCATTTGAGCATCCAAGAAGGGACAGGAAAGGAGAAAGGGTAAGAGGAAAGAAAAAGAAGAAAAGATGGGAAGAGAGCAAGGAAGAAAAAATAAGGAAAGAGGGGAAGGGAGAAGGAAGGAGAAGGAAGAGGGAAGGAAAAAGAAGGAAGGAAGGAAGGAAAAGAAAGGAAGGAAGGAAGGAAGGAAAGGAAGGAAGGAAGGAAGGAAGGAAGGAAGGAAGGAAGGAAGGAAGGAAGGAAGGAAATTATAATGAGAAGGAGGGAGGGTCTGAGGAAAGTCCTTCTTTAGCACCTGACCACCACAGGTGCCCCTAACACGAGTGATGTCGAGTTGGCCATGCCAACCCTGGCCACGCCCATCCCTGAGGTCAAATACAACCCTGATGCGGCCCTCAATGAAATCAAGTTTGACACCCCTGGGCTAGGCAGTACTGGCTCAGTAATGCCTATGAGAAAGATCTAGGATCCTGGTGGACCATTGTTTAAGTATGAATTAGGAATATGCTGCAGCTACTCAAAAAACCAGCAGTCCTGGGCTGCGTCATCAGAGGTATAGTATCAAGATCAAAGTACTGTTCTATATTGCGCTGATGAAGCCACAATTGGAATGCTTCATCCAGTTCTGGTCATCACAATTCCAAAAAGATGCTTAAGCCCTGGAAAGAATGCAGAAAAGAGCAACAAAGAATGCAGAAAAGAGCAACAAAGATCATAAGGGGTATGGAGGTTAAATCCTATGATGAACGCTAAAGGAACTGATTATGTTTAGCTTAATAAAGAGAAGACTGAGGGAAAACATGATAGCAGTCTTCCAATACCTGAATGGCTGCTTCAGAGAAGATGTTATTTTCTATAAAATCTGAGGGCAGGATAAGAAGCAGTGGGTGAAACCTTGTCAGAGATAGCTCCAATTTGGAAATAAGGAGGAATTTTCCAACAGAACATTAAGCATTGGAACAGGTTGCTTCTCAAGTTGTGGGTGCTTCATTGTTGGAGGTTTTAAAGAAAAGATTGGACAACTATTTGTCCAAAATGATATTAGGACTCTTGCTTTGAACAGGGAGTTGGACTAAAAGACCTCTAAGGTCCCTTCCAAGTTCCAACCCTAAGATTGTATGTTTCTAGATTTCTGTGGACCTTGAGTTGAGTTGAGCATGCCTTTATAAATATAAATCAGCTATTTAAACCAAATAAATAAGTAAATAAATAAGTGTGTGTGTTTGTGAAAAAGGTATTTCATTGTCTAAGACATCAGTCAGATGACATATTGACTCTAGAGAGCACATAGTGGTTTAGGGTTTCCAGCCTATATTCTCCAGCCTATGTTCCAGTGTATATAATTTAATTAATAGTGACTAGTCCTGTTACAATCCCAAGAAAATAAATCTCTCAAATCATTCTGCTCCTTGGCAGTGTATTTGAAATACTCAGGATACTTCAAAAACAGCATAATAATTTAAATACTAAAATGCTAAATGTGTTTGAAGTGCTTCAGCCGAAACTCAGGACTTTCCTTCCTTCCTTCCTTCCTTCCTTCCTTCCTTCCTTCCTTCCTTCCTTCCTTCCTTCCTTCCTTCCTTCCTTCCTTCCTCCCTCCCTCCCTCCCTCCCTCCCTCCCTCCCTCCCTCCGTTCCTTCCCAGAATACAAGTCATCATGCTACAAAGTGTGGTTCTCCTTGGAAATACGTAGTATGCCAGCGCAGCCAGAAAAAACTCTGGATGTGGAATGTGCAGTTTTGGTAAGTCAGCTTTCTAAAATAATGCCAGGAAGTATATTTTATGGTAAATTGTGATTTTACTGATGAGGCAGGATTCCTATTTTCTGACTTCCAGGAATCTCCTAAATCTAGAAAGATGTCAAATTGCAGCTGTGTTTTATGGTGTAAAAAGAAAAAGAAGAAAACGTGCTTGGACAAATGTCTTGGTATTCTTTTATTATACAATTTAAGTCTCGTATAATATTCTTTGATGCTGGGCTTTTCTTAAACCCCATCATCTAAGACTATAGACTAATTTATTGTAGTCTGAAGCTTCATTATCCTTATTGTGGGATAATTCTGTAAAATGTTATATTTTCTAATCCATCATGAACTTTTCTAAGTTAGAAGTACAGTGAATATTTCTTTTAAAAAAACCATAGGATTGTGTGCGCTGTCCATACATTCATCTATCCTTCAATCTGTTGCTCATTTTTAATCCTCAACCAATATAGCTGGTTGCTATATTGGCACAGTGGTTAGAATGCAGTATTGCAGAACAACTCTGTCCACAGCCTGGAGTTTGATCCTGATAGGCTCAGGGTTGATTCAGTTTTCTATTCTTCCAAGCTCGGTAAAATGAGGACCCAGATTGTTGGGGTGATATGCTGATATTTGTAAACTGCTCAGAGAGTGCTGTAAAGCAGGGGTCTCCAACCTTTTGGACCTCAGGGACCACCAAATTCATAATTTTAAATCCCGCGGACCACTGGGGGGAAGGAGGCTCAGCTGCCTTTGGGGCCTACCTGTCTGCTTCTGCAAGGCCTCTGGTTGGGAGGCCCAAGAGAAAGTGCCTGGTCCAGGCACACAGTTTGGAAACCTCTTTTGTGTTCCTTCTCTCAAGAAGCTTGGTCAATCTGAGTGAAGGAAAACGAAGATGGGCAGACTGATGGTGGCTTGCTGAAGTTGGTGGGAAAGTCAGTTCCATATTCCAGAGCGGTAGTAGTCACAGGACTGGCCCTTTGGTCATCCCAGAGCAGCTCCTCTGCCAGTGCACCCAGGTGGAGGAGCTGCTTCGGGATGACCAAAGGGCCAGTCCTGTGACTACTACAGCTCTGGAATATGGGACTGGCCCATAGTTGGGCTGGAAATCTCTGCCATAAGGGGTGGCATGTGCAATGTGCAACTTTGCAGGTGGTGCAATGTGCAAAAAGGAGCGTAGCCCTCACCGGCTGGAACGAGGTAATAGTGCTGTTGCGGCAGCGGCGGGGGGAACAGCCCAAGCATTCCGAAGCGGCGATGGCGATGGCTGGAAGGTGTGCGAGCGAAGCATTACTGGCATTTGTGCAGCATCAGCATTCCGCCTTTACTGTGGTATATTTGCGCCAGCTGGTGGCTCCAAGGCAGCCCTCATCTCCTGCCGCTTGGGGCTAGGAGTGGTAAACCGCGTCCGGGAAGCACTACAGCAGAGAGAAGCAGCCGGAGTCAACCCTAGCTTTGCTGTCCATTGCAGATGCTAGATTGGTCCCCTGCAAACTCTTGTCTCTTGAGGACCCCGGCTGAAGTTTCCCGCGCTGCTTCAGTGAGCACTCCTCGAGAGATGAGAGTTTGCAGGGGGCCGATCTAGCTGGCTACAAGATAAATGTTCATTCTCTGCCACATTTGAGATTTCTAGCTGCAATGGACAGTAAGGGTTGACCCCGTGTTCTTCTCTCTGCTAACAGGTGGCCAAGCTAACTGCCTGAAGGACCCCATACTGTCCCTGGGAGTCAAAGCGCTGAAAAACAAGCAGCACGGGAACTTTGGCCAGGCTCCTCAAGAGAAATGCAAAGATTTCTCTGCGGACCACCACAATTTTCTCGTGGACCACCAGTGGTCCGCGGACCACTGGTTGGTGACCACTGCTGTAAAGCACTGTGGAGTTCTGTATAAGTCTAAGTGCTATGGCTATACTGGTCTATTTTGCAAATTATTGGGGTTGAAGTCCAAATATCCAGAGGACCTCTGACCTTGATACAGTTGTTATATACATACTGTTTTTACATTATACAGTTGCTATATATAATGTTTTTATTTCTAGATATGTTGGGCTTACTTTTTAAATGTTCTATTATATAGTATATGATTCAAAACTGTTCACCAATAGATTTCAGAAAGGAGGTAAGAAATCTTGTGTCATGGTTATAACACAGAGGGATTAGCATAGAAATTTCATATATTAAAAAATTCATCATAAAAAATGTCAGGCTCAGAAAAACTCAAAAATCTTGCTATTTTATGAAAAATATAGAAACTGATAAGAAAATGTTAACGAGCATAATATCAAATGAGAACTGATGGTTATTGTCAGAGGATAGGAAAAGAGACAGGAAGTTCCTAGACAAGGCATGCAATTCCTCACTACTTACAGTGATAGTTAATACATATATTGTAGGAAAAGAGTCACATTACCCTAGAGCAGTGGTTCCCAAAGTGGGCGGTACTGCCCCCTGGAGGGTGGTAGGATAACTTAGGGGGGGCGCTAAGAGGCAAGAGAGGTGGCAGAGGAGTGCTGGAGGTGGGCCCCTCGCAGGGCGCAATTCTGCCTGGGGCTCTGTTGGCTGCCAGTCAGCTGAGCACTTTTGGTTCCATCCCAACTCGCCCCATCACCTCCTGCGTCTTGCACGTACCGTACGCTGGCAGCCACGCTAAGCCTCGTCCATGCTGCTCTGTTTTGCCTGGCTCGGCAAACTTTCCCTATTTTTTTAAATTAAAAAAGCAGGTTTCTACTACTCCCCCCCCTGCAACTGTAACTATTTTCAAATCAGATGTGAACACACACATATTGTAAGTATTCTGATTTTCAGAGCAGAAATGGCAGAAGCAGAAAAATCAAAGAAGAAATGTAGACAATATAGTGTGGAATATCTGAAGTATGGATTTATACTAGCACCATCAAACCAGTAGCTGCCACAGTGCCTACTATGTGAAAAAGTATTTTGTAATGAGGCAATGAAGCCTTCCAGACTGAACGAACATTTGAAGAAGGCACATCCTGACAAGGCAGACAAGACTCTAACTTTTTTTCAATCACTTCGTGACAAATTTCAAAAGCGCCCAACACTGTCACGCATGTTTTACAATGCTTCCCAACAAAACACTGATGGTTTGCGTGCATCGTACAACATTTCATTGCTGATTGCTAAGTCTGGAAAGCCACACACTCTTGGTGAAAAACTCATCCTACCAGCCATTAGTGAGGTTCTGAGTACTGTTTTGGGTAAGTCACCACATGATATAATTAAGACAATTCCTCTCAGCAACAATTCAGTGCAAAGACCCATAGATGAAATGGCTGAGAATGTGGAAGATGTATTGTGCTGCATACTACACACAACAGACTTTGCATTACACCTGGATGAATCAACTTTGCCAGGCAATGAATCTTTGCTTCTTGCTTATATGCGCTTTATTAAAGACAAAAGTTTGACTCAAGAGTTGTTATTTGTGAGGCAACTAAAAACAGATACTAAAGGGGAGTCAATATTTCATGTTGTTGAGCAGTTTTTCAAAGACAAGGAAATTCCACTTACCAACATACTTGCTTGTGCAACTGATGGAGCACCATCAATTATTATTATTATTATTATTATTATTATTATTATTATTATTATTATTATTATTATTATTATTATTATTATTATTATTATTATTATTATTATTATTATTATTATTATTATTATTATTATTATTATTATTTCACAAAAAAATGTAATACACAGCAAACGAGATTTATATGCTGGATTTCGTATCACTATATCACAAGTCGAACACTTCCCAAGCGTCTAGGACTGTGTGATGTATTTTTGTATGATGCGCGCAGATCCAAGTACGGTGGCCTTTTGCAACTGACAGATCGTGATTTTGTCAATGTTTATTGTTTTCAAATGCCAATTAAGGTCTTTTGGCACAGCACCCAGTGTGCCGATTACCACTGGGACCACCTGTACTGGTTTATGCCAGAGTCGTTGTAATTCGATTTTAAGGTCCTGATATCGGTTAAGTTTTTCTTGTTGTTTTTCATCAATTCGACTGTCACCTGGTATGGCGACATCAATGATCCACACTTTTTTATTTTCCACAATCGTGAGGTCTGGCGTATTATGTTCCAAAACCTTGTCAGTCTGAATTCGAAAGTCCCAAAGTATTTTGGCATGTTTGTTTTCAACTACTTTCTCAGGTTTATGATCCCACCAGTTCTTTACCACTGGTAGGTGGTAGTTGTGGCACAGTTCCAGTGAAGCATCTGGGCCACGTAGTTGTGCCTCTGTTTGTAGTCCGTCTGTGCGATTTTCTTGCAGCCGCTGAGGATATGATCAATTGTTTCATCAGCTTCCTTGCAAAGTCTGCATTTTGGGTCATCAGCTGATTTTTCAATCTTGGCTTTGATTGCATTTGTTCTAATTGCTTGCTCCTGGGCTGCAAGAATCAAGCCTTCTGTCTCCTTCTTCAGTGTTCCATTAGTGAGCCATAACCAGATCTTCTCCTTATCAACTTTTCCTTCAATCTTGTTGAGGAATTGCCCATGCAAGGCTTTATTGCACCAACTGTCGGCTCTAGTTTGCATTGCAGTTTTCCTATACTGATGCTTGGTCTGCTGCACTTTCAGAAGCTTCCGGTTGTTTACTTCAATCAATGCAGGTTCTTTACTTTCTTTGACGTATTCTGCCAATGCATGTTTTTCTTCTTCTACTGTTTGTTTTACTTGTAAAAGTCCTCTGCCACCAGTTTTTCTGGGCAGATATAGTCTGTCGACATCACTACGAGGATGAAGTGAATGGTGAATGGTCATGAGTTTTCTTGTTTTTCTGTCCAAATTGTCCAGTTCAGCCTGTGTCCAGTTTATTATGCCAGCAGTATATCTTATAACAGGTATAGCCCAGTTGTTTATGGCCTTGATGGTGTTGCCTCCATTGAGCTTGCTTTTGAGAATTTTTCTGACTCTTTGTGTGTATTCTTTACTGACCACATTCTTCACATGATCATGTTTGATATTATCCAGTTGTAGTATGCCCAGGTATTTATAGGCCTCTGGCTGATGACACCTTATGGCTTGACCATTAGGCATGTTTATGCCCACACTTTCAGTGATTTTGCCCTTCTTCAATGCTACTGTGGCACATTTGTCCAAACCAAACTCCATGCTGATATCATTGCTAAAGATTCGGACAGTGTTGGTCAGAGACTGAATTTCAGTTTCAGTTTTTCCATACAACTTCAGATCATCCATGTACAACAGGTGTGAAATTTTATTAGATTTTTTGGATGTTTGATAGCCAAGGTTTGTTTTTTGTAAGATTGTTGACAGCGGGATCATGGCAATGATAAAAAGTAATGGTGACAATGAGTCTCCCTGGAAAATTCCTCTTTTGATGTTGACAAATCCATAATTTTCATTTCCCACAAACAGTTCAGTTTTCCAGTGCTTCATCATGTTTTCAATAAAACTGCCAACATTTTTACAAATCCCAATGGTGTCTAGGCACTTGATGATCCAACTGTGTGGGAGTGAATCAAAAGCTTTTTTATAGTCAATCCATGTTGCGTGAAGATTAGTTTTTCGGCTTTTGCAATTCTCCAGAATCATTTTATCAATCAAAAGCTGATCTTTTGTGCCCCTGCTTTTTCATTTGTTGCCTTTCTGTTCATCTGGTAAGATGTCATTCTCTTCAAGATAATCTTGAATTCTGTCAGCCATAATGCCAGTCAATAGTTTAAACATAGTGGGTAGACACGTTATTGGCCTATAATTTCCTGGTGCTGCTCCTTTTGCTGGGTCTTTTTGTATCAGATATGTTCTCCCAGTTGTCAACCATTCACTGATACTTCCTTTTTGCAGCATCTCATTGAATTTTTGGGCCATTTTTTCATGCAGACTGGTCAGATGTTTGAGCCAAAATCCATGCAGTTGATCACTGCCAGGTGATGTCCAGTTCTTTACTTTCCTCACACGTTTGCTGATCATTTCAGTTGTTATTTGCATCTGTTCCATTTTCTTGTGTGAGAATTTTTCCTCAAACTCTTTTATCCATCCAGCATTTTTGTTATAGTCCTTCTCATTTTCCCAGAGCTCTTTCCAAAATGCAGTTGTTTCAGTTTTCTCAGGCTTTTCAACTACTATGTCTGTTGATTGATTCAAGGTCTGGTAGAACCGCCTTTGGTCTAATTGAAACAGTTGGTTTTGTTTGTACTGGGTGATTCTGGCTTCATATCTTTCGATTTTTCTGGCTGTTGCTGTAATTTGTTCTTTCACAATTTCCAGAACTTCTTCGATTTTTCTGGTATTCAGCCAGTACCTTCTGATCAGGTATTTTTTGATCTTCTCATTCTTCAGTTTTTTCTCTTTCATACTCTTCAAGTTGCTTGCATCTGATCGTAAACTTTTTATTTTCAACTCCAACCTGATCTTCCATTTTGGTTTTCCAGTTGATTTTCTAGGAGGCTGCAGGAGCCCAAGCTCTTCTGTTACTATTACTGCTGTACTATAAGCAAACTGATTTATTTGTTCAATGGATGCTATTTGGACCGTAGCAAGTACAGTGTTCACATCCTTCATCAGCGGTGCAAGTCGTTTTTTGGGCACAGTTTTCAAAGTTGGAAGCCGTCTTCTTACTGCATTTAATGCAGTATGGGCTGTGAGTTTATCCTTCAGTTCTTGTTGCCTTGTTGTCAATGTTCCTGGTGTTGCAACAAAGATATCAAGTTGTGGCTCCTTTTCATTTTCTTGAAAAGTTTCCATATTTTCTTCTGGTTCAGTTTGTTCAAATTATTATTATTATTATTATTATTATTATTATTATTATTATTATTATTATTATTATTATTATTATTATTATTATTATTATTATTATTATTATTATTATTATTATTATTATTATTATTATTATTATTATTGACATTTATATACCGCCTCACAGTGCAAGCACTCTCTAAGCGTTTGACACCAGTAAGCAATGTATATTTATATTGCCCCCAACAATCTGGGTCCTCATTTTACCTATCTCGGAAGGATGGAAGGCTGAGTCAACCGTGAGCCGGTGAGATTTGAACCGCTGACCTGTGGATCACAGTCAGCTGAAGTGGCCTGCAGTACCCCACTCTAACCGCTGCGCCACCTCGGCGCATCAATGACTGGTCGCTACCGTGGGTGTGTTGCTTACTTGAAAAAAGCAGTGCCAAATGTCTTTACCATTCACTGTGTCATTCATCGCCAACATCTGGTTGCAAAAAACTTCAGTGATCACTTACACAAGTCATTACACACTGTCATTACTGCAGTGAACAAAATTAAAGTACATGCTCTCAATGATCGACTATTCTGAGAGCTCTGTGTTGAGAATGATGAAGATTTTGATCGTTTGCTGCTTCATACAGAAGTCTGTTGGCTATCAAAAGGCAACTGTGTGAGACACTTTTACAATCTTTTTGACACTGTTGTGGAGTTTTTTGAAGACAAGAATGCTTTGCTCAGTGATGAACTCAAAGAGATCAGGCATGACATTGCTTATTTATCAGAACTGTTTGCAAAGTTCAATGAAGTGAATTTGCAGTTGCAAGGAAATGAGGACAATCTTATTAAGGCCAGATCTGTCATCTCTACGTTTATTTCAAAGTTAACTCTATTCAAGCGCAATATAGGCCACCGTGAGCTATACCAATTTCCGAGCTTGTCTGAGCTAGAAGAGAAAGGTGGGATACAAGATGATGAGTCACAAGTTTTTTGTGACCATTTGGACATGCTGCATAAAGATATGTCTGAGCGATATAAGGATCTTCTTTTGATGGAAATTCCAGATTGGGTGATAAATCCATTTTCAGATACTGAGGAAGATGGGGTAGTGGAGGAACAACTAATAGAGCTGCAAAATGACATTGAGCTGAAGCCAAAGTTTAAGAAATCGTACCAAGAGTTTTGGTTACAGAAGGAAATTTCTGATCGCTATCCTGCACTATGGCAGTGGTTAAGAAGCTCCTTGTTGCATTTCCAACATCATATTTGGTGGAACGTGGTTTCAGTGTGGTCATCCAACTTCTCTCCAAGCAAAGAAATTGACTCCAGATTACTGAACATTGTGATTTAATACTCCTGCTAAGTGACTTAAAACCAGACATTGGGAAACTGGTATCCCATCCATCCATCACATTAAGAATTTACTGAACAGGGACTTCCGGTTTGGCTCCGCAGGCCCTGAGGACGCGCCTCGTCGAGCGCCTCTTCCGAAGTCCCGTAAAAGCCGCCAGATCAGCTGTCTGGCAGCTTGAAAATCTTCTCCCTGGGATTAGGGGAGAGATGAGAACTCAACAGGTGGGGTAGAGCCCCCCTAGTGCCCCAGGAGACAATCTGGGGCGCGAAGGGTGAGGGCTCCCCAGGTAGCCTGTCACTTGCTCCAGGACCTCGGATGCCTCCGCTTATGCGGAGCAAGATGCCGCGACCACCTCTGCTTGTAAGATGGGATTTACAATAACTTGATGCATTGCAGACAGCAGACAGAGAAAGGCAGGAGACCAGAATGGCAAGTATCCTAATTTTTAACTCCATTGCTGACTTTCACTTCGGAAAGTTACAAAGTAGCTGAGTTAACAAGCAACAAAATGGCAATTGAAGAATTCTGAGGGCGTGGAAGTGAAAGTTATAAACTTTCGTTTCATTAGCAGCCCTCTTCATGGAAACCTCTGACTTTGAAAAAAAATTCTTCTCTTTGATTTTGGATTAAAATAACAATTCAAACTTTAAAATCTATATGGCTTCAGCATCTGGAAAGAATCTTTTCAATTATGGATTTGGTTTTTTCTTTGTATACTTTTGAAAACGCTGGACTTTGATGAACTCTTTTCTCTCTCTGATTTTGGATTAAAACTAAAAGTCTAATCTTAAATTTTAAATGGCTTCTAAACCTGGAAAGACTGTTTTTAACAAAAGACTTGAGCATCCCTCTGTTTATACTTCAAGAATGCAATTCACTTCTTACTCAACATCCCCACAGACTTTAACACCTGAAAACTTATTTGATACTTTAAAAGTTATGAAGAATGAACTGGTTATGGAATTTAATTCAAAAATTAATGAAATTAATGAAAAAATGCAGGCTGCCTTAGAGGGGATGGACATTAGAAACCAACAATTGAGGAAGGATATGATATTTGCATTTGAAGGATTAGTAGGAAATATGGAAATCTTGGAGAAGGATGTGGAAGTAATTAAACAGTCTGTGATAATCTTGGGGGGAAATATAGACAAAACTCAAAACAATATTGAAAATTTTGAAACAGAGGTGTTAATGACTCAATTTAGAATCATGGAATTTGCTTTAAGATTAAGAGGTTTAAAAGAGAAAAAACATGAAGATTTAAAAGGGAGGATGGTGGAGGCTCTGGTGCATGTGTCAGGAATGACTAAAGAAGAACTGGTCATGCAAATTGATAAGATACACCGTGTTAATTCTTGGATTGCTAAACAAAAACATCTGCCAAGGGATATTGTAATATATTTTACTACAAGGGCATTACGTAATAAAATTCTACAGGCGACTTTCAAGAATAAGCTTCAGGTAAATGGACAGGAAGTAATGACACTGAAAGAAATTCCTCCTAAATGCTCAGAGCCAGAAAGGATTATACCTTTCTGATTGAAGAACTTAAAAAACAGAACCTACAGTACAAATGGGATGCCCCAATGGGGATAGTGGTGAGACATCTGGAAAAGAGATACCAGCTCAACACGATAATGAAAGCTACTGATTTTTATGTTAAAGTTTTAAAGGCCGATATATCCAAAATTCCAGAAGGAAGAAGCATGAAAGCAACAGAAGAGGAGAGAGGAGAGTCATTGATAGTTGTGCAAATGGAAAGAGCTTTGATGATTCAAGGTGATTTACAGAGCCAGAGAGATGTTTATAATGTGGAAGAGGAGACAGAAGATCAGAGTCAGACAAGAGCAGAGCTGACAAATCAAAAAATTGCTAAGCTACAAAAGGCTGCAAGAACCAAATCTAAAATTCGATCGAGAAGAAGGAATGATTAGGATTTGGGAAGTTATAGGACAGATGGAGAGATGAATGAAAATTGACACTTTGCAGTAAGAAGACTCACTGACTATTGAAGAAATGACCCTGATGGTTGTGTTTTTTTTGTTTTTTGTTTTTCCTTCTTCCTCTTTTTATTATTATATCTTAAAGCAATTAAAGATTTAGAATTATTGTGAAATTAGTAATTTGATATATTGTAATGTTAGGTTATTAATAATGTGTTTGACTCTAGATTATGTTTTAAAAATTTTTGAGTTATAAGGGGTTAAAGAAATATAGAAATACTGGAATTAATAATTTGTTAGAATATTTTAAATTTTTATGTATACTGAAGAGGTATTGTCGGAAGAAGGAAGTTTTACTTAATATTGAGGAAACGATGTTGATGGTTGTAATTGAATGAAATGGATTTCTTCTTTTTTTCTTTTTTCTTTTATTATTATACTTTAAAGATTATATAAATTTTGTATAAAGGAAAGATAATTAGTGGAGTAAATTATCAGCCTGAGATATTGAAATGATGTTTGATTAACAATATGCTTGATTTTTAGATTATGCTTAAATGGTTTTGAGCATCAAGGAGTTAAAGATTCAAAGAAATGTGGAAATTAAGAATTTGTTAGTATAATTGAAATTTATTTTATTGAATATTATGCCCTGTGCTTTCTCTGGGAAGTCGGGGGGTGGGTGGGTGGGTGAGAGGGGGGAGGGGGGAAGGGGGGAGAAAAAGAAAAATGTTTGTACTTTGTACTAATAAAACTTTTTGAATTAAAAAAAAGAATTTACTGAACAGTGAAGTAGTTACTAAATTTTACTGAGTTTACTAAGTTAGTCATTACTAAGGTTCTTGATAAATGACTATCAGACTTTGAAAACCTAGTATCACTGGATCATGTTCAACAATTTTGTTGAATTAACAAAAAAAATTAAATTGGATTTTGAATAAATGTGCAATTAATTGTTACAGTTTTGAATTTTAGTGTTACTATCTTCCTTAGTGGGTCGTGCAAACCACTATTCCGAACAATGCTATTTATAGGGGTTGGGGGTTGAGGGCACTGAGGATGAGTTTGTAGCACCAAGGGGGCAGTGGACTGAAAAAGATTGGGAACCACTGCTCTAGAGGAACAAAAAAAAAAATCAGAAGGAATAAGGTTTTGTGATTGCTTTCCCTCATAATTCTTAAAGTACTGTAGTTTTGTTGTTTTTGTTTAGCTGATGTAAGAATGTTAATGCTGAAAATGTTATTTATTATCATTACAATAAAATCGGAATAGAGAAACAACTGCATTAATTTATCTTGCCATTTCATAAGAAGCAACTATCAAAAAGAGAAATACACTATTGCTAGAGAGAAAAAACATTGATTAATACAGAATAACTGCTAAAGATTACAATAATCAGTTCTCTGATGTATCACTTTAGGCCTAGCATAAATCAGTACATAATTATCTTCAAATGCAAGCTGAAAAGACTAAAAATATGGTAACTAGCACATACTATTCACTGTATACAATATATGGATATTTAAGAAAAGGACATGCTTATTGTGCTATTGTATTTACACATATATCCAGATTTTTAATTTGCTTTTTAATATAAACATATTATATTGATTTTTCACTCTGAATATTATAAATTAATGAACAGTATATAGAAGAAGCTTGCTTTAAACACTTTCAAAGACAAATCCATAATACTTTTCTTTCTGTATTAAATTTCTCCAATTAACAACTAATTACTGAATAAGAAGTTGGAAGAACTACAAGTCTCCCCCCGCCCATCAATATGTGGTAACTCTTAGTAATCCAAATGATATCAGACTTGATTTTGGGGATAGCTACATTAAATGCATCATAAGATTGAAAACATATTATGATCATAAATATAAGGATGTATCATAAATATAGGATAAATATAAGGATATAAATATAAGGATTTGTTTCTTTAAAAATAATTTTGTCTGCTGAATAGGAGTTCTTAAAATGCGGCTAACATTTCTGGCCAGTCATTCAGTCATGTCCGATCCTCAGCCACTCTCTAAATCAGCACATTCCATGCCCCTCTGTCTTATACTGCCTCCTTCAGATCTGCCATAGCCATCCCGGTGTCATCCTTTATAGTGTTCAGCCAGCAGGTACTAGGGCTCATTGTCAATCTGCATTCTGACCTGTGTGCCCTCTGCAGTTGTCATTATCTTTGTTTTCTTGGTGTTAAGGTACAGTCCAAATTTTTCACTTTCATATTTGACTCTCAGGATTAGCCACTCCAGATCTGCTTTGCTTTCTGCAGGTAATGCTGTGTCATCTGCATATTGGAGGTTGTTGATATTCCTACCACTAATTTTAACCCCAATGGTAGATTCTGGTTATGTAACAAATACCCTGTCTTAAGCAGATTTTGACATATACCATATTTTTCGGACTATAAGACGCGTGTAGATTTTGGGGAGGAAAGCAAGAAAAAAAATATCTGCCTCTGCCTCCCAGCATCCATCCGGTATTCATCTGGCCTGTTCACTGCCACCCATTCACCGCAGCCCGTTTGCTGCGGCCAATTTCCTGCCGTGGCCTGTTCACTGCTATCTGTTTGCTGCTGCCCATTCGCCACCGCAGCCTGTTCCCCACCGCAGCCTGTTTGCCGCGGCACATTCGCTGCCACGGCCCATTTGCCACCACCCATTCACCGCCAGCACCACCCGTTTTAGAACAGCTGATCGGCGCCGCACCAACCCCACCCCCCATTGCAATATTCACTGTATGAGACACACAGACATTTCCACCCACTTTTTGGGGGGAGGAAAGTGCGTCTTATACTCCGAAAAATACGGTAATATTCATACAATTTTAAAAGAGGCTGAAAATTTGGGTGCGTCTTATACTTCAAATGTAGCTTTTTCGAAGCTTTTTTTTCAGCCCTAACGAGGTGCTAACGATCTTCCCAGCTTCCTATTCCCTCCGAAGGTTTTTTCCAGCCCTAAGTCTTTGCAGGCTTGCTTTCATTCCTACTCCCTCTGAAAAGGCTTTTTCAGCCCTAATCAGAGGATAAAATAATGTGCTGAAGCTGAACAGACTAAGGACACTAGCCAGATGAATACCTGGTAGGTAGATTTTTGCCCCCTATTTTCCTCCCCCAAAACTAAGGTGCGTCTTATACTCCGGTGCGTCTTATATTCCGAAAAGTATGGTAGCTTGAATTTTGATGTATTTCTTTGTAGTAATATAAAGTTAATTAGTGTAGTATTAAATTTATTTATTTATTTATTTATTTATTTATTTATTTATTTATTTATTTATTTATTTATTTATTTATTTATTTATTTATTTATTTATTTATTTATTTATTTATTTATTTATTTGTAGGCCGCCCAACTCCCAAAGGGACTCTGGGCAGCTAACAAAATATGCAAATACAAAAACGATAAAAAAGCAGATAAAAGCAATTTAAAAACTCAAACATATCCCCTCACATGGCCGATCTCATCAACTGTGGTCCTGGGATCAACGGCCATATGTCTGCTGGAAGAGCCAGGTCTTGACTGCCTTGCGGAAGGCCGGTAGAGTGGGGGCAGTCCGGATGTCCGGGGGTAGCTGTTTCCAGAGAGCCGGGGCAGCCACAGAGAAGGCCCTCCCCCGTGGGCCCACCAGTCGACATTGTTTGACTGACGGGACCTGGAGGAGACCGACTCTGTGGGATCTCACTGGCCGATGGGAGTTGTGTGGAAGGCGGTCTCGGGGGTAACCTGGTCCTAAGCCATGTAGGGCTTTAAAGGTGATAACCAACACCTTGAATTGCGTCCGGAGACCAATGGGAAGCCAGTGTAGCTCATCGAGGATAGGTGTAGTGTGGGTGTACCTCGGTGCACCCATGATAGCTCGCGCGGCTGTGTTCTGGACTAACTGTAGTCTCCGAACACTCTTCAGGTGTTATTTCACTCTTCCTGAAATAACAATTTCATCATAATGTAGATGCTATTAAATGGCATTCACGAAATTTCTGATTACAGAAGGATAGAGAAAGGAACAGAGCATCCTGACATGCTGAGAAGAGTTTAGGTTTTTTAAAAATATGATTGTAATTTTATTTAATATATACAATACAAAGAAAATAGAAATAGCAAATTAAGGGAGAGGGGAAAAGAAGATGTGAGGTACAAGGAAAAAAACAAAAAAACCATTGATCTCCGACTGTTTTTAGCACAGTACAAGATAAAAACACTCCAGCCCCAACTTTTTGTTTTTACACATTAATATATAACTAGCCATTTTTATAACGAGAAATCTAACTAATTGACAAAACCAAAGTCAAAGTTTCATTTTTTCCCATCACAAGCACAAAATCCAGAAGTGGCATCCAAATGAAAAACATACTCAAATATATTCTCCTCTTTGAATAGAATGATCAATTTAACCATTCTTGTTTTATCTTCCTTGCTGTGGAAATGGCATGTATTTCTATTTGCACCTAATAATCTTTGTAAACTATCACCATTTTTATTAATAAAGTTAACTATATACTTTCAAATTCTTTGACCTTACTGGGGAAAATACTCTCCCTCCCACCCTTTAAAAAAATGCTAAACTTTCTTTAAACACCTTTCTAGAATCAAAACTTTCTAATACATCTTTTTCTTTAACTTCTTAAAATACAAGCTTTGAACTTCACTATTAAATTTAGCTCCCACCCTCCAAACTATCCTAATAGAATAATGCTTTTTCCCTTTTATAAACATCCTGTTTAAGGTACAAAGTTTTCTTTAAACTGGTACATCATTTTTTTAAACTTTCTGTTAGCTCAAATACTCTCAAATACGTTTTCAGTAACATTTTGCATATTTTAAAAAATAGTTAAGCATTATATGTATAAAAAATTACATTTTCAAATTTTAGATTAAGACATTCTTTCAATTTCAAATATCAAACCAAGAAAAATCCATCCTAGATCCAGTTAATTTATTAAGTTTAAGTCACTCCTTCCAGCTTGTCTTCATGGAGTAGAATCTTCTTCTTCTCTGGAATATTTATCAAGTATATAAGCCTCCCTTTTTATCACGGATTTCTCAACCTTGTTAATGTCCTTAAAGAAAAACTCCCAAATTTGTTTTTTTTTAAGTTGCCGATTTTCTTGACACTCTTCTTTCAGTTGTATTGAGAGATTTATATTTAAACCATCATAATAAAAGTTAATGTCAGGTTTGTATTCCAAATTTGCAATGAACTCCTTTGCATTTTTAATTACTTGTGGAGTTGCCTCAGTAGCTTGGTAATTTTCTGCACATGTTTGCATCTCTAGAGTAATTTGCGAGATTTTTTTTAATCATCCTTGGAGCACAGCTGGTCAACAAATTGATGAATTTTATTTAGAGACCTTTCAAATATATCTCTAATAATTTGCTCCTCCATCTTGACTCCCTCTTTAATCAGGATCAGAAAATTTTAGCCACCCACAGCAAAAAAGACAAAGCTACAATTTCTACGATAATAAACTAAAATCACAGCTTTCAAATTTTATGTTTCTTTATGTTTCTCTGTCAGCTTTCTTTTTTCTTTTTTTGCTCTTCCTTATTTTTGCTTGCCTTAGCAGCCTTCTACATCGTTGTTTAAAAAGATTCCTAAAATGGCGCAGATTTTTCAAAAAGGTGTAGCAGGCTGTAACTAAAAAGAGCCTCTTTTAATCTTGACTTTAAAAAGATTAATAGTCTTGAAGGTGATTAAGAAATGAAAGGCACAACTTACCGTATTTTTCAGAGTATAAGACGCACTTTTTTACCCCCCAAAAGAGGGTGAAAACTTGGGTGCGTCTTATACACCGAATGCAGCCCCACCCACCCAGCCACACCCACCCTTTGGCCTCTGTCTTCCAGCAATTTACCTGCTTGCAGGAAAGAGGGAAGAGCCTGTAAAGCCAAGCAAGTCAGTAGCAGTTTCCCGACCTACAGCTGATTAGGTTTGCCACGTGGGAAAATGAAAGTGAAACTAACTACAAAGAGGCAAATAGCTGGGAGAGACACGGTGATTTTTATTTTTTGCCAAACTGGATGGAAGGGGGTAAGTGAATAACAAAAAAATGTCTGTAGAATGTTCAAATTATTAGACTTATTTTTTAAAGACTGCTTTATTATTGTTCTAGAGCCAGGGGTCTCCAACCTTGGCAACTTTAAGACTTGTGGACTTCAACTCCCAGAATTCCACAGCCAGCTTTGTTAGCTTTGCTAGCTGTGGAATTCTGGGAGTTAAAGTCCACAAGTCTTAAAGTTGCCAAGGTTGGAGATCCCTGTAAATCTAGACAACTTAACAAAATAAAGAAGCTTTTTAAAATAAATGCTTGCTCTGAAGAGGCCCAGTGCTATTGTATCTTCTTTTAAATAATAGAGAATAATGTATACTTCCAGAAATTTTAATTAATTTTAACAGCTCTGTACAAGTATAGTATGAAATGTAACAGTGTCCTGTTTAGTATTAGAGTTTAGTTACCTTGGAGTAGATCTATTTAAATAATTGGGAAGAGTTAGTGTGACTACATTTAAGAAAACTTTCTGGCATAATGTACATTTCTCCAATTCTTTGCTATTTCTATGGGTCAGGCACATATGCACAGAAATACACAGCAAACAGTGTATATCATCTGTGCTGTTTGCTGTTTGCCAAATTTCTTGGAGGCAGAGGCCTTTTTTCCTTGTTTTCCTCCCCCAAAACTAAGGTGCGTCTTATACTTCGGTGCGTCTTATACTCCGAAAAATATGGTACTGTCTATTTGAAAGGTAAATTTCAAGACTGCGGCGTCTTCAACCACGAACATATTACAGCCCCTCCCCCCAGCTTTTGGTATGCAGATAGCTTCGGAGCCCAGAACTGCTTGCAGGCTTTCAGCTGTATCAGAAGGTCTTGAGGGGAAATTCTTAGACACCCCCCCCCAATCCGGGTGAGTCATAAAACCTGAAGGAATGTCAGTCTCTTCAGTCAGTAGCTGAAGAGTTACAGCCCAGGGAAAAACCCTTCAGGGATCCCTCCCTGAGCATGTATTCAGACCATATTCACAGAAGTGCCATGCTGAGAAGAGTTGAAGTTAGATTATGGTGATACTTCTTCATTCGTGTTTTTTTTAACCTTGATCTCTTTCTGTAATTGGAACGGGCCTAATTTAAATGAACTCTTAGATCAGATTAAGTGCTTTGCATCTTGGATAAAAGATTTTAAGATATCTGATAAACACTAACATGGAAATATCTAATCCATGTAAACCAATTTACATGTTTTATTGAGGTCTCAGTATGTTAGTAGTTTGCTACCACTATTCCATCATAAATTGCCAATGAAGAACCACAAAATTTAAAAACACAAAATATAAAAAACCTTAGGTAGTTAAGGGAAACAAAAGGCAAGTGTTTATGAATATTTATATAAATTCAGGGTAATGTTGAGGAAGGTTCCATGGAAGCTAACTATAAAATATAGATCAAGATAGGTAGGAGTTCCTAAAAAAATACATATTAAAAAAACAATTTCAGACAATTTCAATGAGGACAAAAATATCAATAAAATTCTGCAAACATTTAAACATGAATAGAGAGAAAATACAATTTTGGAAATGGTGTCAGAAAAACATATGTAAATAGTGGAATTTTACAGTATATTTCTGCTAGTAAAGCAGAATCACACCAACATCCACACTCTTTATGTCTTCCATCTTAAAAAAAACCAGGTGTCAAATTTAAGTTTTTTAGAGTTCACTATATGATAGACATTTTTTAAAGAGTTTGTTTAACAGGAATGTAGGATCAGATTTATTAACTTGATCTCTTCTTGTCAAATAAATGTTATCCTGTAGGATTAGAGGAGCCAAATATCCTGGTGGGCAGGTGAGGGTATTTTTTTTAAAGTAAATTGAGCTATATTCTCATATTAACCATAACTGCCTCTGAATGTAATAATTCATTTAATACTTATTGGGCCTGGGACAGTGCTGAATGATAGCTCTTAGGAATTTTGATTGTGTGGGCACATAGACACAGACACACAAATACACACATTTTTCTCAACAGTCATTAATGGAGATTTCCAGCTTCAAATCTATTTAGGCTTAGCACTAGCTGGCTAGTGCTGGTCTTTCCTTTGTCTTCCAATCTGTCAAAAGCCTGTCTGAAGGTAGTTCATGCTTTCATTCACTACTACCCACTGGTGGGATTCAGCCGGTCCTGCCCGGTTCAGGTGAACTGGTAGTAAAAATTCTGACTGGCCCCACCCGCCCTGCCCCACCCCACCACTACTTGTTGGCCTTGCACGCCTTGGCTGGTGCCTTAGAGTCACACTGAGGCATAGCTGCAGCTGCTCTTTGGCTCTCTTGCCTTGACCACATGGCCATGTGGCCCAGCCTACTTGCCTGCCTTTGCCATGGCCTACGGCCCGGCAGCCTCCCGCTCGTCTGATTTGGCCTGCTCCTGACCGCTCCAGCAGCAGAACAGGTAAGCTGGGTGCCCCCTTGGGGAAGTGGGGCTGGGAAGGATGGTCAACCTGCGCCCGCCCACTGACCACAGCCTACCCCCATCAGATTGCCGCGGCCTTGAGTCATAGGCCTGCACCCGCCTCAGTGTGCTGGGGCACCCAGAGTCCCTGGCTCTGGCCTTCCCCGGGGCCTCCGCCCGCATGCTGCCCACTCACCCTCCGCTTCGCTCATCTTCCGAAGGACCGCCTTGGTGTGGAGGGGACACGGCGAGGCTCAGTCACCTTTCATGAGAAGCCTCCAGCCACCTCTGCCAGCTTGGTTCTGGCTGGCAAAGAGGTGGCGGCTGCAGGCTTCTTGCGCTGAAAACTACTGAAAACTACAGAGCAAGCATGCAGACATGGCCAGAGGGACTCGCCCATACGCTGTCTCCTCACAGAAGGTCCCAGCGCCGTGAGATGTGTGCGTGTTTGCTCTGTTCTGCCACTCAATGATACATCTTTGTGCTTGCCGGCTTAAGATCGCCACCCCCATAACCATCACCGCTCCGTTCCAACCTTCCCTATAGCCCATTGGTCTTATGTGCTAAACTGTTGACATATATGCTCGAGATCCTCTCCAAAAGGCACCACCTGCACCGACAGCCACTTTTATATTCTCTCTGCTGCTTCTGCCTTGTTTCGTCGGACCAGCCTTTCTTTATTCACATTCTCCACACTTTTTACCTGGCCAACTTCATTTTCCTCTCTCGCTATTTCTGCATTTTCTTAAAAACAAATAATGGGCTACTCTGCTAATTCTTGTCTTTCAGACCCTGGAACCTGCCACCAGGTTTCCACTTACTTTGCAACCTTCCCGCTTTTCTTACCAAAGCTTCTGAATTAGATGTGTCCCCTTTAAGACAACCCAAGCTCCACTGCTGGCTTACTCTCATAGTTTTTAAAATCATCTTTCCAATCACCTAGCTTCCATTTAAAGATAAAAGCCGCGGGGGCTGTTGGGAAGCATAGTTCTGATTCTGAGCTGAACCCCCACACCACAATTTGCCGGCCATGGGCTGCTGCGTTTGACCGGCCTCTGCTGCAGCCCTGAAAAGCACACAAGCTGCTCCCTCCTCCCCGCGCCTTATCAGCAACGCCGGCAGTCAAAGGCGGCATCCAGCCCAGCCCAGAGCTCCTTTGGCCAAGTGGAAGGAGCGTTTTCCCGGCTCCTCCCCAGGGCGAGGATGGACAAGCTGCATCCCAGGCCCGCCCGGGCAGCAGAAGGGTGCTGACCCTCCTTGGCAGGTGAGAGAAGCCAGAGCTGTGGGCTACTCTGCCTCACGGAGCAACCCTCTCTAGGGCTCCCAGCCTCTGCTCTGGACCTCGGGGCTCACCTGAATGGCGAACCAGGCCACGTGTGGGGCAAGCACTGGCTTAACTCAGCCTCTCTGCTTTCGACCAATAGGAACCTCATCTGAAACAGAGAGTCACCTTCTTGCGAGATGGGTGGCTGTACAAATATCTATCCCTACCTAAAACTCTGTGGGAGACTCACGGCTGAGGTTTCCCGCTGAGCTTTGGATAGGCAGCGGACTCACTCCCCCCTCCCCCCAGGCCATTTATGCCCTGGATGGAGCGATTAAAATGGGAATTTGATTCTGAAGCATTCCTGGGCTGGCGCCGCATGTGTGTGCCTGCATTCGGGCACACGCGCATGTAAGAAAATGAGCGAGGACAGCAAAATCGGTCTGCGGGTGTGGTTTTCCAGACTTTTTGTCGGGGCGGGGGTGGGAGGGTGTGATAAGACCAGGTCCTGACTAAAGGTAGTAAATTGTATGGATAAAGTTTAATCTCCGTGTTTTGGTTTTCATGTCTTTTATTAATCCACATTTAGGATTTTGCGTAGTTACTAAATATACTGCTTGAGAGCATAAACCAGCACTTTCCATTTTGTTGTTTTCCCATTTCCTGGCCTACAGAATTAAATCCTGTTTACACATCTTTCACTTTCTCTGCTAGTTAATATTAAAACCATACTTGTAGTGCTCAATATAAATAGAAAATCTACCATCCCAATTTTGTTAGGATTTAAGAGATTGGATTTGGAATATAAACATCTACAGGAATGGATGCTCTCATTAAACAGCAAACCTATATACTTATAGTAATTGAAAGTAAATGCTGTGGAAAATAGTCAGATTTCTGAGTAAATCTCAATCAAAGGAAGCAAGGAATAAACTTGCATCCCTGTGTATTAGAGAAGGAAATGTACTAAAACGAATGACGGAGCAGGTAGCCATTTAAATCAGGCTTCTTAATAAACACTGCAATTACCTGCGTACATTTTTATATTGTTTTCCTAGGCTATTGGGGAATTGTATTCATGGAAGAAGAGAGCTACAGTATATTTTAAGTTGGAAGCACTCTTCTCAGCAATTCTCTTATTTAGAGAGGAGCTGAGCATTTTTATTCTGCCAACCTACTCAATTGCTTGCATGGGTTTCCATGTAATTCCTAATCTAAAAAAAAAGGCTGGTACTTAAATATAGACTGAATTGAAATAAACTGATTCTCTATACAATGAGTAAGAAAAGATTTTACTTTAGAATGAACACAGGGATATATTTATGTAGGAGTCACTAGCAACATATAGTGCATGTCGTGACTATGACTATGCATGAAGAAAAAAAGCATCTGTAAATGCTCATAGGGGTGATTTGGTGTGTTGGATCCTATTTCAAATAAAAAGCATATTATACAATCTGTTTCAGAAATGTCACTGGAATGATCTGAATTCTACATCCTAGCCACCAAATCTCACAATCAAAAGCTGTTATAAAGTCACTTTAATTGATAATTTTCTTTTTGAGTACTTTCTTTTTATTCCAAACTTCAGTTCTAGCATTATTTCCTATTAATTGCAATAGTAATGTTGTAATATAGTAGTTACAATACTTTAATTTGATTCAAGACTATCTTTAGGACGGGAGAGGCCAGCTGCCAGTCCGTGGCCCCCTGGTAGAGTGGCTCCACATGGCCCGAGCACCAGACTCCGCGTGTCACCGCCCCTGCCCGATTCACCCCTGGCTGACTCCCCTGCCCTCCGGATCACCAGCATAAGTGTGGCTCTCCAGGAACTCGGCAACAATGTGACTAGCAACGGCGGCCGCGCACCCACCCACTTTATGGCCTCTTTATTCCCCCTCGCTCCCAAGGAAAGCCCTCTGGAACGGCAGCAGCAGCACATGTGGCTGCGAAAGGAAGAGAGGCCGGGTGAGACCCAGACACTTTCTGCTCCCCTCATCACAGAAGCATCAACCCCTCACTCTCCCCTCTTTGCTAGCAGTTGCCCTGTTTTTCCCACAGGATCGCCCAAGAGGGAGGAGGGAGAGGGAGAACGGGGCAACCGCTAGCAGAGACAAGAGAGTGTGGGGTTGATGCTTCTGTGATGAGGGGAGCCGGAAAGCGTCTGGGTCTCACCTGGCCTCTCTTCCTCTTGCAGCCACATGTGACACCACTGCAGTTCCAGAGGGCTTTCCTTGGGAGCGAGGTGTTCTGCCCCAGCTAGGGACCAGAAAGAACATAGCACAAACGCAGTTTGTTCAAACCTATGTTTACTCAATTAACGACTACTAATAAGGTTGCTTAGTAGTTGACACACACAAACACAAATTAAAACAGTCTTTTCTTGAAAAACCAGATGTTAATTAAATGGCATTAACAACTAGCATAAGTCCATAAAGTCATAAATTAAGTCTAATCAAATAGTCCTGGATATCTCAAGAAGCTTACAAGGGTTGGCAAAATGCCTAGAAGCAGTCCACAGGAAGAATGCCAAAACAGATAAGCTGAGCAGACATTTTCAGATCACAAAGGCACATGAACGAACAAACGTCGTTTCCTGTGGAGTTTTTGCTGTCGTTGTCATCCCTTAAGTAGGCTAATTAGCCCCAAGCCTTACTCCTGAGGAGACCTCCTCCTGAGGAACCATTCCTGCCTTTTGGCAGCTCTGCATGCCTGTGCATTAAGAAGAGGAGGAGCCTCTTCTTCCTCATCACTGATGTGAGGTGCTGGAGGTTCTGAAGGCCCTGGCTGACTCTGCCTCTGGCACCAAGTCCTCGCCAGCCTCCTCACTGTCCGACTCTGGTGCCAGCTGCATGGGCCACTGGCGTATCACCACATCAACCTCTTCTTGGGCGGGATCCGCTACCAGCTGCATGGGCTGCTGGCAGGCCACAACACTATCCCTCACCACAGAGTCCTTCCCCCGGGTTTGTCAGTCCGGATGCGGCCGAGACGGGAACTGGTCATGGAAAGCACGAACAAGATTGGGAGCATGGATGGAGGTCACATCCTCCCAGGTGAAGTCCTCTGGCCCATACCCCTTTCACTCGATGAGGTATTGGAACCGGCCCTTCATCCACCGGGAGTAGCAAATGCTGGCGGCCTCATATTCAGGCGGTTCAGCTCCATCACGGGGCGCCGGCTGGGGACGATCAAGTTGGCGGAGCAGACAGGTAGGCCGTTCGGGAACGAGGAGGGAGCGGTGAAAGACGGGGTGTATCCATAAAGACTGAGGCAGGGTCAGGCGGTAGGCCACTGGGTTGATGATGAATTGGTGAACGGCCTGTAACTCGGCCAAGAAGTCATCCGCTGCCAGAACTGGGGAGTCAAGGGGCGTGAGCGGGAAGAACTGGGGGAGATAGCCCAAATTGGCTAGGAAAGGGGTCATCTGAGTGGAGGTGTGTTGGGAATTATTATTTTTTTTTATTCAAAAAGTTTTATTAGTACAGACTTACATAAGTAGTAGCAAAATATTAAATATAAAGTACAAACATTTTTGTTTTTTTCTCCCCCCCCCCCGAACCCACCCCCTTCCCTCCCCACCTCCCCCCCGGACTTCCCAGAGATAATACAGGGCATAATAATAAATTTAAATTGTTAATAAAAAGAGAAAAAAAAGAGGAAAAAAAAGAACACTGTTTTTTAAAAAAACTTCAACTCCAGATTATACACTACTAATATATCGCATTTATATACAATAGTAAAGATACAAAAAAGAAAAAAAAAAGAAAGAAAGAAAGAGAAAACTCTTTAACAATACAAACAAACAAACCTCCTACCTCCTCCCTTCAGTCCTCTATCTTATACAAGGTAAATGTTACAAAAGTAATAACTAAATATAAAATACACAAATCTTAAACTGATATTATTGACATTAAAAATAACCTCTAAGATAAAACTTAACTAAATGTTACATAAGTGATCATCAAATATTAAATTTCGTCATGATATTAATAAGATAATATTATTCTAAATTAACTTACTAACTTCAATAAACAAAAAAAGAAAATAAAAGAAGAATAAACAAATCTTCAACAAACTATATATATCTAATATTATTAACATTCAAAATAACCTCAAAATTATATAAAACTTAACTAAATATTGCATAAGTAATCATTAGATAGGGAAAAGATAAAATACAATCATATTAGTCTCTATCCGTCCAGTATATTTCAACATCACATCGTTTTGTATCTTGATAGTTCATCTTTTAATAGTTCACTAAATTCGAATTTGTCGAGTCGTCTCCCGTCTGATCCCAAACCTCCATCTCCTTTTCCCCAGCTATCTGGTTCAGGCACTCCTTTTGGATTTTTGAATCTATTTCCTTTTGATCCATCAAAGGTGGCTTCCCCTCCTCCTCCTCTTTTATTTTCATACATCCTTCCTCTGGAATCTTGGATATATCAGCCTTTAGAACATTGACATAAAATTCAGTAGCTTTTTTTATCGTGTTGAGCCGGTATCTTTTTCCAGAAAATTTCACTGCTACTCCAACTGGCGCTTCCCATTTATATTGTAAATTTAATCTCTTAAATTCTTCAATCAAAAAAGTATAGCTTTTTCTGGCTTTAAGCATTTTAGAGGGGATTTCTTTCCAAATCTTTAGTTCCTGACCATTCACCATAAGATTATTGTTAAACGTTGCTTGTATAATTCTGTTCCGTAGAGCTCTTGTGGTAAAATATATGACAATGTCCCTTGGTAAATGCTTTTGTTTAGCATACCACGAATTGATTCTGTAAATTTTGTCGATTTGTGTAGCCAATTCCACTTTAGAATTTCCAGACACCTGATCCAATATGTCAACCATCCTGCCTTTTAGATTTTCATATAATCCTTCTTTCAAACCTCTAATCCTTATAGCAACTTCCATGGATCTGAACTGAGTCATTAAGACCTCTTTTTCAAAATTTGCAATATCATTTTGGATTTTATCTATGTAATTCACCGAAGTTGCCAAAGCTTGTTTATTTGTTTCAATACGTTCTGCCAAAACTTCAATATTTGTTGCTAAGCCTTTGCAAACCTCTAACACATCAAATCTGAGTTGTTGATTCATATTCTTCAAAGCAGCCTGCATTTTTTTTGTCTATCTCACTTATTTTCTGATTAAATTCCAAAGTAAGTTCATGTTTCATAATCTTTAAATTATTTAATAAATTTTCAGGTGTCAAAAGCTGTGGAGGTGTTAGCTCAGTGTTAAGTTGCATTTTAGAAATATATCCAGATGAATAGTCATTTCTTTTAGTCAAAACAATCTTTCCAGACTTTGAAGCCATTGGTGTTTCAAAAGAGTACAAAAAAGAGAAAAAGCCAGATGCCTGATTAAAGTTCTTTCCAGTTTAAAAATCAGATAGTCTTTTATTATTGGAAATATTTCTATTATAACTTTAATCCAGAGTTAGGAGACAGAGAGAGAAAAAACCATTTTTCCAAGTTAAAAGTTTCCATAAGAGAGAGAGAGGAAAAAAAAAAGCCTCTGGGAAAACGAAAGTCACTTTCACTTCTCAATCGCCATATTGTTACTCTGTTTCCTTTGTTCCCTTGCCGAAGTGAAAGCTTCCCCAGGAGTTGAAAAAAAAAGGAAAAAAGAGGTTTCAGTACTTGCCCATCTCACGCCTGTTTCTCTCTGTCTGCTTCTGTAGTTTAAATATAATTATAAATCCCATTCTTGAAGCAGCGGCTGGTCACGACATCTAGCTCTGCAAAGGCAGAGGTTTCCTGATCTTCGGAGCTGGAGACAGGCTGCATGGGGAGCTCTCCCTTCGCGCCCTACCAGATGGCTCCTAGGGCGCTGGGGGGGCTCTACCCCTCCTGTCAGGCTCTCATCTCTCCCCTTTGCCCAGGGAAGAGATTGTGTTGGGAATTATTGAAAGCGAACTCTGCAACTGCCAAGTACTCTGCCCAATTATCCTGTTGCTGGTTAATGAAGCAGCGCATATATTGCTCCAATATTCCAATCACCTTCTCAGTACCACCCTCTGTTTCAGGGTGATGAGCCAACGACAAGCAAATCTGGACATCTAAGGCCATCATCAGCCTCTTCCAAAATTGGGCAGTAAATTGGGTCCCTCTGTCCGACACGACCCTATCCGGTAGGCCGTGTAGCCGGAAGACATGTTGAATGAACATGCGGGCGTTGGTGCATGCTGTCAGCAATCCTCGACAGTGGATGAAATGCGCCATCTTCGTCAGCATGTCCACCACCACGAACATGGTCGTGAAGCCATTTGACAGAGGCAAGTCCATGAGAAAGTCCATCAAGATGGCACCCCAGTGTCTCTCTGATGTCAGCAAGGGCTGAAGCAGTCCAGGGGGAGCTCCTGTGGCCGACTTGGCCTGTCAATAGCACACGCAGGAGGTCACGTAGGACTGGACATCGTGATGGAGCCTCTTCCTCATCACTGATGTGAGGTGCTGGAGGTTCTGAAGGCCCTGGCTGACTCTCTGCCTCTGCACCGAGTCCTTGCCAGCCTCCTCACTGTCTGACTCGGGTGCCAGCTGCACGGGCTGGCACATCACCACATCGACCTCTTTCTTTCTTTCTTTCTTTCTTTCTTTCTTTCTTTCTTTCTTTCTTTCTTTCTTTCTTTCTTTCTTTCTTTCTTTATTTATTTATTTATTTATTTATTTATTTATTTATTTATTTATTTATTTATTTATTTATTTTAGTATTCTTATATGCCGCCCTACTCCCTGGGGACTCAGGGCGGTGTACAACATGTATGCGGGATCCGCTACTAGCTGCACAGGCTGCTGGCGGGCCATAACATGAGGAGGAATAAAAAGGCCAGCCGGCAGGCCGAAGGTTCACTTGCTTGTTTTGCTCTCCTATCTCCACTCTTGCAAGTTTTGCTGCCTTTTCTCTTCCCGTGCGGCGCTGCTAATCTTTGAGACTGTGGCCAGGTCGGCGGCAGGGAGGGAAGGGAGTGCATGGGAGACAGCAGCATCAGAACCCTCCCTGGCTCTTCCCCAAAGTGCCTTGCAACAGCCGAATCCCCTGGCCCGAATGCCACCACTCCCCACCTTGCTTGGGACAGGACAGCAGCGGCGGGGGGGTGGGGAAGTAGCGAGGCTTCCCGGACACTACCTGGCCTGGCCGGTGGCGGGCGGTGGGTGGACTTACAAGCGCGGGGAGGGAGGGGAGCGCATGGAAGATGGCAGTATCAGAAGCCTCCCTGGGTCTTCCCTCTGCTGTGGATGGGCTTGCACGGTGACAGCAGGAGCAGGAGCCCTGCATTAAAGGTGGTTTTCCTCCTTCCTGCTCAAGAAAAGGGTTTTGCCGCAGCATTCTGAATAAAGCAGCATTGTAGATTTTAAGTTTTCTTAATTGGAAAATGCGAGCACTATCCCTCTTCCTAGGTTTCAGATTGAGGCTATGGGCTCCCCGATCAAGAGCGGGGCTGAGGGGAAGCCAGCCTTAATTTTAATAGCCAAATTGGGGGCTGGGATGGGGAGGGGGAGAGAGAGGCAGCGCTTTCTGGGAAGGCAGGCCAGTCTAGTAATTCCTCATTTTCCCTTCCCCCACCAATTAAGAGGGCAGGCAGCCTACTATACTTGGTAGTCTAGCTCAGCTCAGGAAGGCAGAGGAGGCCCTTGTGCCAGAATGGGCTTGCTTGGGTCTCATGACTCCTGCTTCAGCCACAATCTTGGCAAGGGAGCTATTGGGGAGGGGGCAGAAGAATCAAGCCCAGAGGAGAAGCAGCCCTTTTCCTTCTTGTCTGTTCTGGCACTGAGCAGCAGTGGAGGGAGAGCAAAAAGAGCCCGTTCTGGTTGGGGGACTTGGCCGGGGAACAGTCCCAAGTATGCAGGAGGTTGCTGCTGAGGAGTGCCTGTTTCCAGGTTCTGGAGTAGACATAAACCTGTTCCTTGCCTTTCTAAGGAGGCCCAGCTCTTGGGCTGAGTCCCTTGCCTCCCACCCACCCAAAACAAGAAGAGGCAATGCCTTCCCTGGTTTGTTCTATTTGTTGATTGTAAGCTCCTTGGGGCTGAAAAAAATTGCTGCAAAACTGAGTTTCCTGAAGTGGACCACTAGACTCCTAAACAACTTAAAAAAACGATCTAGTAAAAAGAAAAGTCAACCAAAAGAGCAACATGCAAACAAAAGCAAATAAAACACCCACAATTTTCTATATAGGCTGTTGACATTGTCAATTTGTAATTTCTCTCCCAGAGCATTTGCCATTTATCTAATTCTATAGTACATCCAAAATTTCTAGCCCATATTATCATAGTTTCTTTTACTTGTTCTTCTTCCATTTTAAAACTCAGTAAGTGACTATATTTTTTTTATTAATTTATCATCAATCCCTAAAAATATCTTATCCAATTCTGTAGGTTCTTTATAAAATCCATACCTTTCTGCATCTTCCTTGTACCTTGAATGTATTTGCATATGTGGCCACCAAGCCAAATCAATTCCTTGGTTTTTCAGTTCTTGCATCGATTTTAGTTCCCCTTGTTCATTTAAGATATCTTTATATCTCATAATTTTTTCCAGCTTCACAACATTCGGATGTATTAGTGCTTCCATCATGGATAGCCAGACCGGTATTTTCATGTAATGTTTCTCTTTGATTCTTTCCCATACTCAGAGCATTTCTAATATAATGTTTTTGAAAATATCTATGTATTATATTTTCCCCATACCATATAAAGGCATGCCACCCCATTTGCAAATCATGTCCCTCTAAAGTCAATAATCTTTTGTTCCTTAGATTTATTCATTCTTTCAGCCACATAAGCATTGAGGCCTGGTAATAAAGCTCCCAATCTAGTAACCTAAATCCCCCTTTATTCTTAGCTTGTTGTAACATTTTCAGTCTTATTCTTTCTCTTTTCCCTTGCCAAATATATTTTAAAATCATTTTATTGAAGTCCTCAAAAAACATTTTTTCAAGTTTTATCGGAATTGTTTGGAACAAGAATAATAACTTCGGCAGAATATTCATTTTTATTGTAGCTATTCTTCCTACCATCGATAATTGTAGGTTTTTCCATTTCTCCAGATCTAATTTTATTTTTTGTGTTAGTTTGGTATAATTTTTTTCTTTAATAGTTGCGCACCTTGCTCATAACCAGATTCCTAAATATTTTATTTTCTTAGCTATCTGAATACCTATCTTATCAGTTCATTTTTCTGTTTATCTGTACAATTTTTAACCAAAAAATTAGTCTTTTCTTTATTTATTTTCAATCCTGCCACTTCACCATATTCCTCTATTTTTTTGTTAGTTTGGGTCCTGTTTACCTGTTTTATTTTCTTTTGACCCCCAAAATAAGTGCTTGGCCTTATTTTTGGGGAGATCTTATTATTTTTGAGTTGCAGGAGGCCCCTTAAACTCGGCCTGTGGCCCGTGGATCAGCTGATCCAGAGAGGGCCAGAAGTTCTGTCTCTGTTTCTGGCACACTCTTGCCAGCCCTAGCGTCGCTGGGCCTCCTCGTTGCTTCCCATGGAAACAGCACGACATGAGGAGTCAAGGCAGGGGAAAGGGGGGATATGCTCCACACAGACCTGTCATCCACAAAGAACGGCATTGCGGAGGCCACTCCCACAAACCCTAGCTACTGCGTCCTTCTCTTGGTGGTGGCCACAAAAAGAGCGGCAGGCCCAGCGATGCGCCTTGCACGTCACACTCTTGCCAACCCTAGCCCTGTTCACCTGGGACTGGGGGGGGGGACTGGTGCTGGAGCTCCGAGCAGTGGCCGGTGCAGGTTCTGTCTGCGCAGCCATGAAGCGGGATCAGCATGGCCAGTTCTTGCCCGCAGCATTGCCAGCCAGGATCGGGTCAGAGCCACTGCCGCTGCTGGCCGAGATTAGCAGACCAGATTCAGTGAGCCGGACCACTGCTGCAGCTCAGGAGGAAAAGAGAGAGAGGAGGCTCTGTGACAGAGCCCATTTCTCATGTTCTTCTCCTCCCAGGTGGCGGTGGTGCATTCAGCTCATCGAATCTGGCCTGCTGATCTCAGCCAGGGAGGGAGAGTGGCAGGTGGGAGTGACAGGTATGGAGGGGTGGGGCAAGGGAGAAGCGAGACATGTCTTACCTGATTTCCAGCTCCGTCACATTTCTCGCCGTTGTGTGCAGGGAAACAAGTTTTACCATTTTAAAAAAATCTTCTCGCGAGTCCAATCAATTAATTCCAACTTCTTGAACTTGTGAGGTTTTTTTTACAGTACAACTTGTTCCCTGCACACAACAGCGTGAAACGTAATGGAGCTGGAAGTCAGATAAGACGGCAAGAGGAGCCCCGTCTTGCTCCACATTCCCCAATGGCAACAGCAGCCTGGCTGCTTCTCTTTCCTGCCCTCTCTTTATCAAGGAGGGTGACAGGTGGGGAGGGGTGGGGCGGGGGAGAAGTGAGATGCATGGAGCAAGATGGGGCTCCTCTTGCCGTCTCTTCTCACCCCCTCGCCGGGCATGGCAGGGCTTCCTGCTCCTCACTTAGCCACCTGCCCCCTTTATGGATGCAATTTGGGGGGTGGCAGGTGGGGAGAGGTGGAGCAGAGGAGAAGCGAGACGCGTGTCTTACCTGATTTCCAGCTCCATCGGTTTTCTCACCGTTGTGTGCAGGGAAACAAGTTGTACCATAAAAAAAACTTCTCGCGAGTTTGGAAACGTGGAATTAATTGATTGAACTTGCAAGAATTTTTTTTTACAGTACAACCAGTGGTGGGTTCCTACCGGTGCGGCCCACTCCACAGTATGGTAGCGGCCAGCAGATGGTGCTATTTGAGCGCGGCCGCATCGGTGCCGAATTTTTGGGCTTTTTTGCTTCTGTGCATGCATGGAAGCAAAATCTCAACAAAATCTCGCAAGGGGATGCGTGCACGTGCGCAAGTTTGGTGAGATTTTGCTTCCGCACATGCACGGAAGCAAAATCTTGGCGAAATCGTGCACGTGCGCGTGTTCCCTTGCAAGATTTCACCAAGATTTTGCTTCCACGCATGCGCGGAAACAAAATTGTGTGAGGGTGCATGCGTAGTGAGGGCGCATGCATGCGTAGTGAGCGAGCACGCGCACCAAACGTGGCGATGAGTGCGCAGAGCTCTGGTAGCGAGGTAAGTGAGCAACCCGCCCCTGAGTACAACTTGTTTCCCTGCACACAATGGCGAGAAACGTGACGGAGCTGGAAGTCAGGTAAGATGGCAAGAGGAGCCCCATCTTGCTCCACTTCTTTACTCCTGCAGCTGAGCGGTGCTTTGATTGAAAAGCATCCTTGGGCGGCGAAAGTCCCCTGTACGAGATTTAAAGTTTCCCTGGAGGACTCTTTTCAATCATCCCTCCGCTTGCTTGAGGAGGGTATCCCCACTCGTGCGCGCCATCCTGGCCCTGAAACAGCCAGCCAGGAGACCGCGTGACCAGTTTGAAAATGGGGATGGGGGATTTTCCTGCCTCTCGTCCTGTTCTGAAGCTCAGCACAGACTGAGAACAGGATAAGAGGCAAAATCCCCCCTCCCCATTTTCAAGCCATTTGCAAAAACGCCCCATTCTGAGCCTTCAGCATATTCGAGGAATGCAACATTGAAGGCTTGGAATGGGGCGTTTTTGCGAATGGCTTGAAAATGGGGAGGGTGGATTTTCCTGCCCCTCACCCTGTTCTGAAGCTCAACACAGACTGAACAGAATGGGCCTTTGTTGGTGCAACTGGGCACATGACCCTGCCCCGAGGCTTGCATCCACCACCTCTTTGTTGGCGTGAGAAGCCTCCAGCTGCCGCTCTTTTTTGGTGTGAGAAGCCTGCAGCCATCACTCTTTGCCTTTGCGAGGAGCCTCCAGCTGCTGCCTCTTTGCCGGCGCAAGGGGCCTGCAGCAGCTTCTGCCTCTTTGCTGGGCCAAACAGCCTCCAGATGCCGCCTCTTTGCTGGCCGGCCAGAACTGAGCTTAATTTCACCTTATGTAAAACAATATTTTTATGAATATTTAAACTGTTTTATATAAATATAACAGATATGCCATACTCTTTATGATCCAATGTTTCTCTCTCCTCCATAAATATTGTTATATATTTCACATTTATTTCCAAGATGCATCTTTTCCATTAAGCTATTTGTAAAGAAACTGCCCTATGTCTGCTATTATTTCTGCTATTGTTTCTTTGTGGCAGATTGTATTGAACTGAAGTTTCCAAAAGGAAACTGCAGCTCAACTACCCAGCAACACAAATATAAAAAACAGATTTGAAGCAAGACTCAACCTAAGCAAAAATACAGTAAGAGATCACCTATCTGAACTTAACGAATACAAAGCACCAGGACCTGATGGATTACACCCCAGAGTCCTAAAAGAACTAGCAGAAGTTATTTCGGAACCACTGCACCACATCTTCCACAAATCCTGGAACACAGGGGAACTCCCCGAGGACTGGAAAAGAGCTGATGTGGTCCCCATCTACAAAAAAGGTAAAAAAACAGACCCAGGAAACTACAGACCAATCAGCCTAACATCAATACCTGGGAAAATACTGGAAAAAATAATTAAAAACCAGATCTCACATCATCTAGAAACAAACCAAGTAATAACCAACAGCCAACACGGATTTGTTAAGAACAAGTCATGCCAAACCAACCTCATTTCATTTTTCAACACTGTGACCAAATTAGTAGACCAGCGAAATGCAGTAGACATCATATACCTGGACTTCAGCAAAGCATTTGACAAAGTAGACCACAACCTACTTCTTCATAAGCTAGAAAAAAGCGGGATAGACAGCTACACAACCAGATGGATTAACAACTGGCTGACCAACCATACCCAACGAGTAGTCCTCAATGGTTCTAAGTCCACATGGAGAGAAGTAAGCTGTGGCGTACCACAAGGTTCCGTCCTAGGCCCAGTACTCTTTAATATCTTCATAAATGACCTAGATGAGGGAATAGCAGGAGAACTAACCAAATTTGCAGATGATACCAAGCTGGCGGGAGTAGCAAACACCCCAGAGGACAGATTCAAAATCCAGAGGGACCTTGACAGACTCGAACACTGGGCCCAAACCAATACAATGAAATTTAACACGGAGAAAAGTAAAATTCTACACCTAGGTAAGAAGAATCAAAAATACACATACAAACTGGGTGAAACCACACTCAATAGCAGCGATTGCGAGAGGGATCTCGGAGTCTTGGTAGACAGCCAATTAAATATGAGCCAGCAGTGTGCAGCAGCAGCCAAAAAGGCCAACGCAGTCCTGAGCTGCATAAATAGAGGGATACAATCAAGGACCAGAGAGGTACTAGTACCACTCTATAAAGCCTTGGTCAGACCACACCTAGAGTACTGCATCCAGTTTTGGTCACCACGCTACAAAAAAGACATTGAAACCCTAGAGAAAGTGCAGAAGAGAGCAACCAGGATGATAAAGGGTCTGGAAAATAAAACATACAAAGAGCGGTTGCAGGAACTGAGCTTGGCCAGTCTGGCGAAGAGAAGGACCAGGGGTGACATGATAGCAGTGTTCCAATACTTGAGGGGATGCCACAGAGAGGAGGGGAGCAGGCTGTTCTCTATAGCACCAGAAAGCCAAACAAGGAATAATGGATGGAAGCTGACCAAGGAGAGATTCAACCTGGAAGTGAGGAGAAACTTTCTGACGGTGAGAGCGATCAACCAGTGGAACAGCTTGCCAGCGGAGGTTGTGAGAGCCCCAACACTTGCGACCTTCAAGAGGAGACTGGACTGCCATCTGTCTCAAATGGTGTAGGAACTCCTGCTTGAGCAGGGGGTTGGACTAGATGACCTACAAGGTCCCTTCCAACTCTAATAATAAATCAAAACTTCCAGATTCAATCTTACATTTTAAAAAACTGATATCAAGGAACATGATATGCAAAGGTATGCAAACCACATATGAAGTTAGGGTCTTTGGTGCTCTCTGAGCTTGGTTGTTTTCTAGCAGACGTTTCATTACCCAAACTAGGTAACATCATCAGTGTTAGTAAGTAGTGGGGTTTGATCTCAATTTATGTTCTAGTGGCTTGCTCTGTCAGTGTTGGTGGGAGTGGTCTTAGAGGTTTTTTGGTTAGTCCATAAGACCACCTTCACCAACACTGACAGGGCAAGCCACTAGAATATAAACTGAGAACAAATCCTACTCCTTACTAGTACAGTTGTTACCTAGTTTGGACAATGAAATGTCTGCAGGAAAACAAACAAGCTGAGAGAGCACCAAGGACCCCTCATTTCGACCTTGAGCCACAGATATCCTCCTTTATTGGTATATATGTAAATTAATCAAAGTAACAAGAGGATTAAGAGGGAAAAAAACTGAACAAATGGATACTGAACTCTTTCTTGGGTAATATATCATTCAAATTAATATTACTTTCTCTAGAATAATCTCTTTAAATGGTATGAATGGTAAACCAAATAGTATAGGTCCATGATGGCGAACCTATGGCACGCATGCCACAGGTGGCACGCAGAGCCCTCTCTGCAGGCATGCGAGCCATCACCCAGCTCAGCTCCACTGCACATGTGTGCGCACCTCCCACTAGCCAGCTGATTTTTGGGTATCTGCCGCGCATGTGTGGAGGGCAGGGCGCATGCGGGAGATGTGTGTGCATGCACGTGGGGGTGGGGGGATCACGTGCGCATGTGCAGGGGTGGGGGAGCATGGGGAGTGCAGCATGCCCCCCGCGGCCCATTTTTGGTTCCAAGAGGCTGCAGGGAGGTCTGCTAGGCCCAAAATGGGGTGTGGGGGGTGCAGTGCCACCCCATGGCCCATTTATGATCCCATGAGGCAGCAGGGAGGCCTGCTAGGCCCAAAATGGGGTGGGGGTCATGCACGCATGCTTGGGCACACGGGTGTCGTGCATACATTGCATTATGGGTGCCAGCACGCGTGCGTATGCGATGTCGCGCATGCACATGTTTTCGGCATGTGGCGAGAAAAAGGTTAGCCATCACTGGTATAGGTGGTTCATTTTAAATAAGTATAGAGTGATGCATTAGAGTAACCACTCTACCGTCACATTTATATAGATGATGTCTGAACTATCTAAAAACAACAAGGAAAAATATATTGAAATGTGCAGACCCTGTGAAAAAGTTCTATGCCAATATCCCATAGGTGCTTTTTCAAGAGACAACTGGACTTTCTGGTTTTTCTTTGAAGACATTTCACTTCTCATCCAAGAAACTTCTTCAGCTCTGTCTTCAAAGAAAAACCAGAAAGTCCAGTTGCCTCTTGAAAAAGCACCTTTGGGACAACCATGACCTGGATGACTGAGAATCTCCATAGACATTCTATGCCAATAGTATAATACCCTCACACAATTTTAGTGTACCTCTATATCTGGAATATAGTGTATAGTTCAGATCACCATATCTAAACACACACACACACACACACACACACACACACACACACACACACACACACACACACACAACTTGGGGGGGAAGTTCAATAGAGGGCAACCAAAATGAGCAGGAATCTCAAAATGCTTTCACTCTGGCTTTCACTGCAAGGAAACCTATTTGGTTAGTCTGTTTCAGATAACTAATGGAACTAATAGGATTCCATAGGAAGCTTGGGGTTGTTCTTGATAGTCTGCTGCAGAGTGGTATTCAGCAGGTTCTGACCAGTTCTGGAGAACCGGTAGCGGAAATTTTGAGTAGTTCGGAGAACCGGTAAGTACCACCTCTGACTGGCCCCGCCGTCATCTATTCTATGCCTCCAGATGGAGGAAATGGGGATTTTGCAGTAACCTTCCCCTGCCACGCCCACCAAGCCAGGCCCACCAAGCCAGGCCCATAGAACCGGTAGTAAAAAAATTTGAATCCCACCACTGTTGTATGGTGCAACTGAGGCCTTGATTGTAAGGTGACCAAGTTTTTTACAATGAAAAGGACAAATAAATTGAAAAAAAATATCGTAAATAAAAGAAACATTTTATTCATTGCAACAATAATACACTATAATATGATATATGCATAATAAAAACATTTGTAACATTTTATATTGTAATTATGCTTACATGCCTGTTAATTATTATTTAAATGAGCACTTTTCCATTGAATTAATATTTTTGTCAATGTATCATCTTCTAATAATATATTGGAAATATCTGAACAAGAAATATCCTTCATATTGAATTTTACAGCAAGGGCTGCAGCTAGAGTATCAACATTCAATCTCGATTTCTCACTTGTCCAAAAATCATTGGCAATTGAAAAAACTCTTTCAACTGCTGCATTAGTTCCAGGGCAGCACAACATAAATTGAACAAGTATAAATAAATTTTCACATGGAATATGTTCATTTTTGAAATGGCTGAAAACATCCACCCATCTTTTATCAATTTCAACATGTTGATTTTCCCATTGTATTAATTTTTCAGAATTTAAATATACATTCAGTCTTGTAATTTCTTCAAAGAGACAATTGTCGTCTATTTTAATGTCTGGCATTTCTTTAGGTAAAAACTCAAAACAAGATTCAATATCTGTCCAATATACTTGCGATGAAGTCAAAAAACACCATTGAAAACTGTTATTTCCTGTGATGTTTGTTTCAGACCATTCTTCGATATATTGAAAACATTTTTGGTAAAAATTCTGCACTTCTTTGATAAACTTTTCCATTATGCCCGGATTTGATTCCTCTAAGTCTGACAAATTTTTTGTTATAATTAAAAGAAGAAATTTTTCTTCAAATCGAGGTTTATATTGAAGGATAAAGTCATTCAAAATAAGACTAACTTCTGTAGCTGAAATGTGTTCACTTTCAATCTTTTGAATTGTTTTGTGAAAAATAGATGCTTGATTATGTACAAAATACATTAATATCTCAGATATTTCATTATTGAAAAACGATTCCAGGATTTTAGGACATTTGTCTAAACTTAAAAAATATGAATGGAGAGGCTCAAATAATTGTAGAACATGCTCTATAGCAGGTGTTAGAGCAAGCCATCTAACTTTTGAACATCCTAAAAGTTTTTTGTATTCAACATTCGCTTCCTCACAAAATTGTTTTAAAGTAGCGACACAAATGGTAAAACGACTAAAATACAAATAAATTGTAGTTATTATTACTTCTACATCAATTGGCATGGCACATGACGCCGTGTTGATTGCATTTGACAAAATATGTGCATTACAACCTATTCCTAGTATTTTCTTTTGGAGTAAATCTTGTAATTTTACATACACATTATTCACCCCTTTGCATCTTCGCCCACCAAAATTTGTGATTGTATTATCAGCTGTTAGTGCAACAACTTTGGATTTCAAATTGTTTTCATTTATTACTCTGTATAGATGGTTTGACAAAATTTCAGCAGTTTCACCCTCAATGGATTCTAAATTTAAAATTTTTACTTGAATCCCCTTGGTAACATTAAAATATCTTACTAGTATTGGATACAATTTGGTTTCATTATGATTTGATGCATCAGATAAAACCGTTACAAATGCTGCAATTTTCAAGTCTGCTGTAAGTATTTTATCACAGTAATTTTTAAATACTGATTTAATAATAGCCTCGCATTTTGTCCTGGCGCATGAAAATTTAGCATTGTGAAACTTTTTCAATAATTTAGTTGTACAATTCATACTACAAAAACTTTGATTGTGAATTATGGTATGAAATGCAAATGTTCCCTCCATTGCAGCTAACTGTTTTTTATCTTCAGAATAATTTGAAGTTTTAAAAAAACCTGTTACTTTACAATTGGAAGCTGATACATCTAATGATTGCTTATGTTTGTTGGTGGACAAGTGTTTCGTTATAGCTGCTCTGCCCCCATCTGCAATACAAAATTCTCCTCTGCAAATATTGCAGAAAATAATGGCATCTTTCCTTGATATGAGGAATGGAAATTCCTTTTTCAATTGATCGTTGAAATGGCATTTCCTCTTTTTTTACTTTTCCATCCCTTAAATTAAATTTAAAATTTAAAATAAAATATAAAGCTAAACAAACGATGCAAGCACATGAATAAATAAAATTAATTATTACAACTGAAACTTTAATAACATAAGCGAATAAACTTCACTAAAATTTAAATTTAAATTATTTTGCACTTCTGTTGACAACAGGGTTGTATAAACTTGTAAATAAAATTATACATACCATATGTTCCGGCGTATAAGACTATTGGGCGTATAAGACGACCCCAAACTTTTCCAGTTAAAATATAGAGTTTGGGATATACTCGCCGTATAAGACTACCCCTCCCACCATCCTTCTTTTTCTTTCTGTCTTTCTTCCTTCCTAACATCTTTCTTTCTGTCTTTCTTTTTTCTTTCTTTCTGTCTGTCTGTCTGTCTTCCTTCCTTCCTAACTTCTTTCTTTCTTTCTTTCTTTCTTTCTTTCTTTCTTTCTTTCTTTCTTTCTTTCTTTCTTTCTTTCTGTCTTCCTTCCTTCCTTCCTTCTTCTTCCTTCCTTCCTTCCTTCCTTCCTTCTTCCTTCCTTCCTTTCATCTTTCTTCTTTCCTAACATCTTTCTTTTTCTTTCTTTCTGACTTCCTTTCTTCCTAACATCTTTCTTTTCCTTCCTTCCTTCCTTCCTTCCTTCCTTCCTTCCTTCCTTCCTTCCTTCCTTCTTTCTTTCTTTCTTTCTTTCTTTCTTTCTTTCTTTCTTTCTTTCTTTCTTTCTTTCTTTCTTTCTTTCTCCCTGCAAACCAATCCCCACCGTGGCTCCTTTCTCCCTCACCCAGCCCTCTTCCAAGACGCCAAGTCCTGGAAGAGAAGCCTGGAAGAGCATCACACTTCAAGGTCCCAGCTGGGGGTCGCTCCCGGGGGAACCGCGCCAAGGAAGGTAGGTGGGTAGATTGCTCCCCTCCCCTCCCCTCGGAGGAAGAAGGAGCCTCTGTCGCTATCTCCCGCAGGGCTCCAGCCACCCGACTGAGTCCCCGACCGTGGCGCCGGCAGGGTTAATGCACATGGGAGGGAAGGAGAGCGTGCACTACTGCCGCCGCTGCTGCTATTGCCGCTCCGGCATGTCCTTCGCGCAAGGCACTGCATGTGCAAAGTCTCCCCGGTCGCTGTGGCTGCACTGGGGAGCCTGCGTCCTGGTCAACAATGGAGACGCTGCATGCGCGGGAGGGACCGCGGAGCAGAGGTGCCCGGCGAGCGGGGTGAGAGGCGCGGGGATGCCAGAAGTGGCAGCATCGGCGGCAGGCTCCTGCCTGGGTCTCCTGCCCGCCCGCCTCTTGCCTTAGCATTTAAAAGAATGAGAGGCGGGTGGGCAGGAGATGTGGGCAGGAGCCTGCCGCCGATGCCGCCACTTCTGGCATCCCCGCGCCTCTCGTCCCGCTTGCCGGGCGCCTCTGCTCCGTGGTCCCTCCCGCGCGTGCAGCGTCTCCATTGTTGACCAGGACGCAGGCTCCCCAGTGCAGCCACAGCAACCGGGGAGACTTTGCACATGCAGTGCCTTGCGCGAAGGACATGCCGGAGCGGCAATAGCAGCAGCGGTGGCAGTAGTGCACGCTCTCCTTCCCTCCCATGTGCATTAACCCTGCCGGTGCCATGGTCGGGGACTCGGGTGGCTGGAGCCCTGCGGGAGATGGCGACAGAGACTCCTTCTTCCTCCGAGGGGAGGGGAGGGGAGCAATCCACCCACCTACCTTGGTTGGCGCGGTTCCCCCGGGAGCGACCCCCAGCTGGGACCTTGAAGTACGATGCTCTTCCAGGCTTCTCTTCCAGGACTTGGTGTCTTGGAAGAGGGCTGGGTGAGGGAGAAAGGAGCCACGGTGGGGATTGGTTTGCAGGGAGAAAGAAAGAAAGAAAGAAAGAAAGAAAGAAAGAAAGAAAGAAGGAAGGAAGGAAGGAAGGAAGGAAGGAAGGAAGGAAGGAAGGAAGGAAGGAAAAGAAAGATGTTAGGAAGAAAGGAAGTCAGAAAGAAAGAAAAAGAAAGATGTTAGGAAAGAAGAAAGATGAAAGGAAGGAAGGAAGAAGGAAGGAAGGAAGGAAGGAAGGAAGGAAGGAAGGAAGACAGAAAGAAAGACAGACAGACAGACAGAAAGAAAGAAAGAAAGAAAGAAAGAAAGAAAGAAAGAAAGCAGTTAGGAAGGAAGGAAGACAGACAGACAGACAGATAGACAGACAGACAGACAGACAGAAAGAAAAAGAAAGAAAGAAAGAAAGAAAGAAAGAAAGAAAGAAAGAAAGAAAGAAAGAAAGAAAGAAAGATGTTAGGAAGGAAGAAAGACAGAAAGAAAAAGAAGGATGGTGGGAGGGGTAGTCTTATACGGCGAGTATATCCCAAACTCTATATTTTAACTGGAAAAGTTTGGGGTCGTCTTATACAGCGCCTTGCACGAAGGACACGCTGGAGCTGCAATAGCAGCGGCGGTGGTAGCGCGTGCTCTCCTTCCCTCCCATGTGCTGCAGCCTTCCCAGCAGGCTGCCAGACAAGCCCGAGGAGACCGAGATGCAAGGCGGTGTCGGGGCTCCCAGGCTCCTTCGGCCGCTTGGCTGGAGAACGGTGGGGATGCAGCTATGGCCATTTTTGAGCTCCCCCCAGCTCGGAAGTTTTAGTACCCGGCGTATAAGACGACCCCCGAATTTTGAGAAGATTTTCAAGGGGTAAAAAGTCATCTTATACGCCGGAACATACGGTATTTGGAAATTATTAAATAGATAATGAATTAATAAAACGTGAATTGTACTTACCTCTGTATAATTGAATATTCACTGAGAAAGAAATAATTACCGTGAGTCATTCAATTGCCGATGTGCCGTGAGTCTACTGCGTCCGTATGTGCCGTGTCGTGTTTCGGTAAGAAGTAAACAAAGCCACTTGCGCACGGCGCTCTCTCTCAAGGTCTCCCGTGCGGAGTGCATGTGTCTCATAATCGTATCTTATACCGCACTGTACCGAGCCTTGACGAATCATCATGTCAAATACAAATATGTCACATAACGCGCAACAGATTAGTCTTCAAATATTGAAAAGGAGGACATGTAGGAGGACACTTTTCGAGGGAGGACAGAACTTACAAAAGAAGGACTGTCCTCCCTAAAGGAGGACGATTGGTCACCTTATTGATTGCCACCTAAAAAAGTGAGCAGCAAGGTCTTTGGGTCAGATTGTAGCCATGCAACCTCTTCCCTTTCACAAATCTGGTCTTTCTCCTGCCACCTTGACTTTTCTTGATGCCCCCATGGACGTCCCTGGGCAGATTTGTACACAAACATTATTGATCCCAGCCAAAAATCAGTACTTTGCATTGACCTGGAAAGAAATAAAAATAATTTTATTTTAAAATGATGTTTTTTATTTAAACATGATTTTATAATATGAAAAACTGGAAAGCAATATAGTGCCAGCCTTTTGCATGATAGTATCTTTTAATTATCTTTCAAGCCCAAGAAAAATCATCTAAAAGCTGGGTAATTAAGAGAACAGTGACAATAGACAGGTCTGCATACTCTGGGAAGAACTGGATGTACAGCTACAGATGTATAACTTGAAGTAGTTGGGCTCCAGTACATTCTGTTTCTCATACAAATAGTTTATACGTTTGCACATTGCTTGAGGTTTATCATGCACAAGTGATTATCCCTTGTTTCTGAGACATTTTGTTTGTTTGAGGCCATGTGAAATACAGAGTTTTCAAACCCCCCAGGAACATTGTCTCTTTACCATTTGTTGCTTGCATTATTACTGTATGTGGCATTTTCCTTCTTTCTCTTTTGGATTCTATGAATGTATTTTCATCACTAATGAGATACAGTCAGTAAAGGAACCTAGAAGATCCATACTATGTAGAGAATTTCAATACTGTTTCAAATAAACATTATTTATCTGCCATTTTACTAAATGTTAAGGTTATAACTAACCAGATTGGGTTTCCTAATATAAAAAGTAAAACTGAAATTCAAGTGTGTAGAATATGTCAATGTTGCTTTAAATGAATCCATGTTTGTTAGCTAATTACTATAAAGAGAGAGCAAGAAAGCGCATATGCAGAGGAGTGCACGCAGCTTGGCTTGACAGAGAGAAAGAGAGAAGGTTTGCTTGATTAAGTGTTGATTGCTCACTGTGTGTGAAGGACTAAAGATTTCTGAATCTATAACGTACAAAGAAGTGCAAGGTATTCTACTAGAGATAAGTAAAGAATGGACTGTTTATGTTATTGTGCTGTTTATTTTAAGTAAAGCTTATTTTCTACAACACGTTATCAATTATTGACTTTATCAAACCACAACCACCCATTCTGCTACGTAAACCCTGGACTGCAATTAATTCCTTAACATTGGTTATGGGCCCAGTGCCAGAGCAGTAGTCAGGGCCAAAACAGTAGTCAGGGCCAGAACAGTAACCTTATCTATATGTGGTGTGTTGTTGGCAAGATATTGAGTTCTAATTATTCCAGAGAAGTGACATGTAAGAAGAACTAATAATGGCACAAGAAAGATCTACATATTTATCGATGATAACACAGCTTGATGGTACAAATTATGTATCCTGGTCCACAAAATGCAAAATGCTATTGAGAAATGAAGGACTGTGGAACGTAGTTAATAATCCTCCTGATATATCTACTTTGGAGCCTGCTGACGATGATGATGCAAAGAAGATTGAAGATTTCAACCGCAACAATGAAAGAGCTTTGAGTATAATCATTCTAACACTGAAAGATCAGCAACTTGTCCATGTTAGGCAAGAAGAATCGGCTGCTAGGTGTTGGAATAAATTACAACAGATTTATGTGCGTGATAGTGAAAGCTTCGATGATTACGTATCTTCCTTTGAAGTGTTGCCCAGAGAGGAACTAACATTAACTGGGATAACAGGGAGATTGCTTGAAGAGTCAAGACGACGAGAGGACAGAAGGGTAATGAGATCAGGAGTGCAGAATCATAAAGATGAAGAAAGAAGATCTTCAGATGCATATTATGTTAAGAAATGTTATAATTGCGGGGCTCAAGGGCATATAGCTCATTATTGTAGAAAAATTAACAAACAAAATGAAGGATTTATTATGCATACAGTTAGAAGTACAGCAAGGAATGATAAATGGGTAATAAATAGTGGAGCTACCCAATGTATCACTAACGATAGGAAATTGTTTGTAAAAATGTTTAAAAGCAGACAATATAGCTTTGGCTAATGGCTGGAGAATGAGAGCTAATGGAGAAGGGAAAGCTCATTGTGTGGGAATCAATGAAATATTGCCTATGTTATATATGCCAAAACTAACTTATAATTTACTTTCTGTTAATGTGTTAGTGAAGGCTGGCTACACTGTAACTTTTAAAAGTAATACTTGTTAATAGAAAAACAGGGTAAAGTGATTACAGTGAAATCAGAAGGTGGTTTATTTTTGCTACATAACAAGCAAGGTAATATAGCCAATACTGTATATGATAATAAGAAACCACATGATAATTGTGTTCATCTATTACATAGAAGGATGGGACATTTAAATTATAAATTATTGAAAAGAACAGCAGAGTTGGCTAATGGAATAAGATTACAGCCATGTTCCAAGTATGTAGAATGTAAAGTGTGTAATCAGGAGAAGAGCAAAGTAACTCCTGCGAATAGAATTAATGGTTTTAAGACTACAAAACCTCTAGAACAGCGGTTCCCAACCTGGGGGTCGGGACCCCTTTGGGGGTCGAATGACCATTTCCCAGGGGTCGCCCGGCATCCTCAGCTCCCCCCCGCCACAAGCCTGGCCATATCGGCTTAACTCGCCCGAACCCTCTGATTGGTCAGGAGAGGTGCCATTCAGCGAGAAGTGTTTGTGACGCCTGGCAGCCAAGCTTTGAAAGCATCAGCTAAGGGGAGGGGCGTCGCAAGATTGCGCGCTGGAGAGTGCAAGGCGGTGCTTAAGACATCTGTGACTGCCACTGTCTCCTGCTCACAGCGGCAGTTTCTTCCCGCTGGTGTCGAAGGAAAAGGGAGTCACGGGAGGGAACGGCCAGCCAACGACCACTTAAGTTTAAAAGCACACAACGGCGGGAAGGAGGACAGCTGGGTCGGGCTCGTCTGTCTGCCCTCTCGCCATCGGCTGGCGCGGAGACCCAGTGAACAAAGAGGCAAACAGGGAGGGAGGGAAGAGAGAGACTGAGAGATATTAGCACAGGGCTAATCTGATCATACAGCCTCAGTGCTGAGGGCGCCACTGCTGGGGGCAGGAGGAGCTAAGCCGGAGGGAACTGGAGAAGGAGGTGGTGCCAGAGCATGGTCCATTGCCGCCGCCCTGCTCCGTGTGATCAGGCTAGCCCTGTGCTAATATCTCTCAGTCTCTCTCTTCCCTCCCTCCCTGTTTGCCTCTTTGTTTACTGGGTCTCCGCCACCCTGCTCCGTATGATCAGGCTAGCCCTGTGCTAATATCTCTCAGTCTCTCTCTTCCGTCCCTCCCTGTTTGCCTCTTTGTTCTCTGGGTCTTCGCCGCCCTGCTCCGTATGATCAGGCTAGCCCTGTGCTAATATCTCTCAGTCTCTCTCTTCCCTCCCCCCCATTTGCCTCTTTGTTCGCTGGGTCTCCGCGCCAGCCGAGGGTGAGAGGGCAGACAGACAAGCCCGATCCAGTTGTCCTCCTTCCCGCCGTTGTGCGCTTTTAAACTTAAGTGGTCGTTGGCTGGCCGTTCTCTCCCGTGACTCAGAAAAGGATGGCCAGCAACGCGATGGAGAGGCGGGTTCTGCAGCTGGCAGTCTCCAGGAGGGAGGAGAGAGAGCAGGGGGAGGGGGTTTCTAATCGGGGGTCCCTATGACTGGCAGCCCCCCTTTTTCTTCCAGCTCTACCCTCCTCCTGTTGGGCAACTTCTCCAAAGACGCGCAATGGGGAGCAAGGAGTCGTGGACAGGATCGCTGTGTAGTGGTGGGGATTTGCAGCCCCCCATCTCCCGGGTGGGGTATGGATCGGACTGGGGAAGGGGTGCAGAGGGATGGGGGAGAAGCAGGAAATTATGGCCGGGTTTCCAGGGCTACTCTCTCCGGGGTGTGTCCGGGTCTCTTGGCGCCAGCCTTTTTTTTTTTTTGCACCGGGACCTTTCACCAAATGGTTGCCCCCAAGCGGAGGCATTTTGGAGAAGGCGAGGCGAGGGTGGGGTGGGCTGGTTGGCTGGCTGGTTCCCTGGACAAGGTCGGCTCTGTGGGGCAGGCTGGCTTTGCTACAAGTGTAGGCAGGGCGGGCAGGATCCCCTACCTGCTCGCTCCGCTTTCCTGGAGTGACTGAATAACCATAATGCTCTTATTTGTCCGGGTTGCCAGAGAGTTTGGCACGCGCGGATCTTGTAGTGCTGAGGGCTAGGAGAGGCAAGAAGAGAAAAGAGGGAAGGAAGGAAGGAAAGGAAAGGAGAGGAAGGAAGGGAAGGAGAGGAAGGAAGAGAAGGAGAGGAAGAAGAGGAAGAAGAAGAATGTTAGGTGGGAGGGTGGGAGGAAGGAAGCAAGGAAGAGAAAAAAGTGAGAGGGAAAGAAAGAAAAAGAAAGAGAAAGAGAAAGAGAAAAGAAAGAAGAGGAAGGTTGGGAGGGAGGAAGGAAGGAAGGAAGAGAAAACGAGAGAGAGGGAAAGAAAGAAAAAGAAAGAAAGAAGAGGAAGGTTGGGAGGAAGAAAGGAAGAGAAAAAAGTGAGAGGGAAAGAAAGAAAGAAAAGAAAGAAAGAAAGAAAGAAAGAAAGAAAGAAAGAAAGAAAGAAAGAAAGAAAGAAAGAAAGAGAAACTGTTGAAAGAAGAGCCTTGCAAATTAAAATTGTTGTCTTTGCAGGGGTTTTGGAAAGGGTGGGTGAGCAGGCCCCATGGGGGAGGAAGGAATATGGGGCTGTTTTAAGAAGAGCTTAAAAGAGGAAATTGGCTTTGGGGACCCTGGCAATCTTTTTGGACCAATCATGGGTTTTTTTGCCCCGTTTGCCTCCTGAAACTTTGGAGTCCTGGGAGAAAGCTACTAAACAGGGATTACTTTGCTGGAAGTTTATCTGATTTCTAGTTTTTCAACAGTGCAGGCCACAATTTCTCAACCTCAACAACTTGAATATACCTGGACTTCAACTCCCAAAATTCCCTAGCCAGCTTTGCTTTGAATTCTGGGAGTTGAGGTCTAGGCACCTTAAAAGTTGCTGAGATTGAGAAATATTGCTGTACACTTGTTGGTTATCAAGTCTAAATACAGAAATAGACTTGTTGTGGAAGATGATATTCCTTGTGCTTGCAAAGACTGGCCCGAGAATTTCTGATCTGGCATAATTACATATTGTTTTTGTGATTAATCGCTATGCTTTAATTATGTTCAATTTGTAACAATGAAAATACATCCTGCATATTAGATATTTACATTACGATTCATAACAGCAGCAAAATTACAGTTATGAAATAGCAATGAAAATAATTTTATGGTTGGGGGTCACCATAACATGAGAAACTATATTAAGGGGTCGCGGCATTCGAAAGGTTGGGAATCACTGCTCTAGAAGCTGTATTTGTTGATTTAATTGGGCCAAAGACACCTAGTATGGGAGGAGCCCGTTATATTTTGAACATAGTAGATCATTATTCCAGATTTGGTTTTTGTTATTTAATGAAAATGAAAACAGAAACATTTGTTTGAAGATATCTCTCCTTCTGTCTCTCTTAGGATACTATTGACATTGGAATTCCACTAACTAATCCCACAGCTGATGTTCTGGAATTAGATGTAGAATTAATAGATGCTATTTTACTTAGTGGTGAAAACAAACTTGTTCTTGAACCAAAAGAAACATTATGTTATGTAGTAAAGTATTCTCCAGCTACCACTGGCCATATGGATGGAAGGTATGTTCTGCTATTGTAGATTATATATCTTATACATTTCTTGTCATTAAATGTTTTCAATTTACCTTTATTTTGTGCTTTATTGTAAACCTTCATATTAATAAAAGTGGCTTATTGTTCAGTGCATTTGTCTTATGAATGACTGACTTTTAGATTGCTTCAGTACAGGTAATCCTCGACTTATGACCTCAATTGAGCCCAGAATTTATGTTGCTAAGTGAGAAATTTGTTAAGTGAGTCTTGTCCCATTTTACCACTTTTCTTGCCACATTTGTAAAGTGAATCATTGCAGTTGTTAAATTAGTAACACAGTTGTTAATTGAATCTGTGTCAGAATCCAGCAACTCTGCCATTCAAAAGGAGAAGGGGGGTCTTGGGTTTGATTGATCAGACGTTTACAACATATATCTGGGCGCCAGACATCTGGGAAACCTCTTTATCTTAGGATAGGATTTATGAGGGGCAATGTAAGTAAGTTTGAACGGAAAGGGCTCTGTGGAAATGTACACTCATCCGCATTCCCAGAATAGAGGATTTTCACACCTTGTGTATTGGTTTGAATTTGCATTCTGCCTAGTGGGGAGGAGCGCTAAGGTTTAAATCTACTTGCTTTGCCTAGGGGCATTTAGATCTTGCTTTGAATGAATGGATTGTTATCACAGCTGCTAATAAAGGAATCCTTTTGAACTACCTGGCTCAGAAGTTCGTACTTTGTAGGTGGTTGGGGAGGCAATCCTTACAATCTGGCTTTCCCATTGACTTTGCTTGTCAGAAGGTCACAAAAGATTATCACATGATCCCGGGACACTGCAACCGTTATAAATATGAACTAGTTATCAAGCATCAAAATGTAAATCATGTGACCATGGGTGTTGAGGTTATGTATTTATGGAATGAATATACGTAATGGAATTTGGCGTTGCTGTTCGATACTATAGAATCAATAAACAGAAGTCTTCAAAGTGTTAAATATAATTTACTTAAATAAACTGGCAAAACTTTAAAACAAACAGTCCACGAAGAATCTTTCTTTAACTTATCTTCTTTTTCAATAGCAAACAGATATTGTAGCTATTTAGTATACAGACACAAAGTCAAACTCTTAGCACTTAGCTATTAATCTTTTGTAGATAAAGTTCTTTCAAACCGTTCACCAAAAACCTTGAACTTCTTTCCAGTAGCTTCTTAAGCCTTCAGTAGCAGAAAACAGGAACGTGAGTAGAAGCAATCTCTCAGTCACTAAGCACATAGCACACGGACGCACAAACTACTCAAGCTAACCTGTTCTCTTTTATAATAATTAGAAAGCCTACAATGCTTACAATTTAAAGCAATACCACTTTTTTATATAAACATAGATTAGTGATTTATTTATACATTAGTAACCCAATCAGTTTTAAACATAGTACTGACATTCTCCCCTTTGGGTTTCTAATGTACAACACTTTACAATCTTACATTCAATTTATTACAACTTTCTTTATGTCTTGTACAACTTTGTGCTTTTGTAAACAGATCTGCTAAGTTACTCTCACTTTCACAATATACCAACTTGATCATTCCATTCTGCACATTCTGTCGTACATTTAAATACCTTAGATCAGTATACTTAGATCTAGTCTTCACTCCTATATTTGTAGCCATGTTAATCGCAGCTTGATTATCTTCATATACTACAAATGGCTCTTTTACATCAATTCCAATATCTTTACACAATTGCTTATAGTATTCAAGCTCAGTGCACATAAGAGATAAACTTGAGAATTCTGCCTCCATTGTAGATAGACTAATGTGTTGTTGTCTTATAGACCTCCAACCTATCAACACATCTCCAAATAATACAACATTTCCTGTTGTTGACTTTCGAGTAACTCTATCCGTTGCGAAATTAGCATCTGCATATGCATTCAATATTAAATCATTTGTAGATTCTAAATACAATGAATAATTACTTGTATACTTTAAATATCTAAGAATTCTTTTAGCTGCTTTCCAATGCTGTTCACTAGGATTTGAATTATATTTCGCTAATTGATTCACACTGTAAGAAATATCTGGCCTGGACCAATTTGCTAAATATGACAGGCTTCCTATCAAGGATTGATACATATCTTTATTAAATTTTGCTTCTTTCAACTCGCTATGCTAAAACTCTACTCATTGGAGTATTTACTCCCTTGCAATTTGCCATATTGTACCGTTTCAGTAGTTCATTAATTTTTTTCACTTGAGATATCTTAAATCCCATATTTGTTCTTTTAACATCAAGACCTGAATAGTGTTGAATCTCACCAAGATATCTAATCCTAAACTTCTCTTTCAATCTATTTACAATTTCTTTGACATTATCTTCAGTTTTTGCAATAATTGCAATGTCATCAGTAAATAGTAACAACAAAATAACCACCGTTTTCTTCTTTTCTAAATAAACATGGATCTGCTAAACCAGCATTAAATCCCATATTTATCAATTGCTTAACTATGCACTGGTTCCACTCAAACCCAGTCTGTTTTAACCCATATAAACTTTTTCTCAATTTCTAATAACCAGTATTCCTTTTTCCATTCAACCCTTCTGGTTTCCTCATATAGATTTCATGCTGCAGCTTTGCATGTAAATAAGCTGTCTCTACATCTACGTGATGAACAACATACTTATTCTTTCCTGCCCATACTAATGCAGATCTTAATGTACTGGCTTTAAGGCTCGGTGAAAATATCTCATCATAGTCTTTTGCAGTTTGACTAAATCTCTGAACAACAACCCTTGCTTTATGGGTTATACTGCCATCATTAGCAGTTTTTAGCTTATACACCCACTTGCATCCTATAGCCTTCTCGTTTTTTGGTAAAACAGTCTCTTCATAAACTCCCAAATCCTTTAATGATTGCAATTCTCTATTCATTGCTTCTCTCCATAACATCTGCTCTCGGTCAGAATACAGTTTGATATCATTATAGCAAGAAGGTGCTATTTCTACCTGACAAGCAACATTAGCCTGATATCTATCAGGTTTCTTTCTGTTTCTACTACCTCTTCTAGGCAATACTCTGCAACTAGTTGTAGAACTCTCATTCCTTTCCAATTCCATTTTAACCTCCTCTATTGGAAACTCTTATTCTTTAATTTTATTTTCCAAATATCTCTTAGGATAGGTGTTTCTAGTGTCTTTGTCACATAATCTTCTATGCAATAAATGTATACAATTATTATATGACTTCCTACTGTGTTTCCCCGAAAATAAAACAGGGGCTTATATTTTTGACCCCCCAACAATGCCCCTGGCCTTATTTTCGAGGGGTGGCTTATTATTTTTGGGGTGCAGGCAGGGCAGGGCCCGAGACGCACCACTTACTGGAGGTTTGCCAGCTCCATGGTCTCTCGGCTTGTCTGTTTAGGAAAAAAAACCTTGCAGACAGACAAGCCGAGAGACCACAGAGCTGCCAAACCTCCAGTAAGTGATGCGTCTCTCTTGGCAGGGCGGGCGGGGTGAGGCGGGGCACGCGTCCTACCAGACACTTGTCCTGGTACTGCCGTCGCATTCCTCGGTGTTGTCTCCAGGGCAGCCCGTTCTAAAAGAGAACGTCTCGCGAGTTCAAACTTCTTGAACTCGCGAGACCTTCTCTTTTAGAACAGGCTGCCCTGGGGACAACACCGAGGAGGAACGTGACGGGGAGGTACCAGGACAAGTGTCAGGTAGGACGCGCGTCTCACACTGGGGCTTGACAGGGCAGGGTGGGGCGGGGCACAAGACGCACCACTTACTGGAGGTTTGGCAGCTCCGTGGTCTCTCGGCTAGTCTGTTTAGGGAAAAAACCTTGCAAACAGACAAGCCGAGAGACCACGGAGCTGCCAAACCTCCAGTAAGTGATGCGTCTCTCTTGGCAGGGCGGGCGGGGTGCGGGTCCTACCAGACACTTGTCCCGGTACCTCGGTCGCGTACCTATGGTGTTCTCTGCAGGGTAGCCCATTCTAAAAGAGAACATCTCACGAATTCAAGAAGTTTGAACTCGAGAGACATTCTCTTTTAGAACGGGCTGTCGTGGAGAGAACACCGTAAGAACTTGACCGAGGTACCGGGACAAGTCCCAGGTAGGACGCGCGTCTCGCACTGGGGCTTGGCAGGGCGGGTAGGGTGGGGCACACGTCCTCCTCCCCACCGCTTCTGGATTTGGAAGCCGAAGAGCCGAAGAAGTTTGGGGGAAAGAAAAAGACTTCTGCTGCTTTCCTTCTGTGCAATCAAAAGCAGAAGCAGCAGAAGTCTTTCTTTCCCCCAAACTTCTTTGGCTCTTCGGCTTCCAAATCCAGAAGTGGCAGGGAGGAGGACGTGCGCCCTGCCCCGCCAAGCCCCAGCCCGAGGTGCGCATCCTGGACGCTGGTCCAGAGCAGCTGCTTTCCAGGCTGGATTTGGAAGCCAAAGAGCTGAAGTTACAGGAGACTGGCTCGCCTGCTCTGGGTTCATCGCAGGCAGGATTCAAAACGCTTCGAAGGAGTTTGGGGGTTTCAGGCAGGGGATGGGGTGGGGAGGAGCAGGGTGCAGCACAAGTGAGTGAGGAAGGTGGCAGCAACAGGGATGCCCCACCCCATCCCCCGCCCAAAACCCCCAAACTCATTCGAAACATTTTGAAGGGATGCGTTTTGCCTGCGATGAAGGGAACTGATGCTTGCCTCCTGTTCTTTGCAGGCAGAAGCATGTTTTAAAACGCTACTGAAGGCAGCCCAGAGCAGACGAGCCAGTCCAGCAAGTGAGGGAGGCATCGGCAAGAGGCGGAGCCGAAAGGGACGGCGACAAGGAAATTTTGCTTCTCAAGCCCTGCGCTCATCTGGGCATTTCAAACTTACGTAGGCAGAGGCCAGATGAGCGCAGAGCTTGAGAAGCAAAACTTCCTTGTAGCCGTCCCTTTCTTGCCGATGCCTTCCTCACTTGCTGGACTGGCTCGTCTGCTCTGGGTTCATCGCAGGCAGGATTCAAAACACTTCAAAGGAGTTTGGGGGTTTCGGCCGGGGGATGGGGCGGGGCAGGGTGCGAGTGAGGAAGGCGGCGGTGGTGACAGGGATGCCCCACCCCATCCCTGCCCAAAACCCCCAAACACCTTTGTCAGCATTTTGAAGGGATGCGTTTTGCCTGCGATGAAGCCTTGCGCTCATCTGGCCTCTGCCTACGTCAGTTTGAAACTCCCAGATGAGCGCAGGGCTTGAGAAGCAAACTTTCTTGTCACCGTTCCTTATGGCTCCGCCTCTTACCGACACCTCCCTCACTTGCTGGACTGGGTCACCTGCTCTGGGCTGCCTTCGGCAGCATTTTGAAACGCGCTCCTGCCTGCGCGGAGGCAGGGATCGATGCTCGCTCCCTCTTCCTCGTGGACAGAAGCGCATTTTAAATTGCCGTAGGCAGAGCCCAGAGGAGCCGAGCTAGTCTGTCGCAAAAAGAACGGCTCCCGCCATGTCCCCCCCTTTCCCCGGAAGTAGTTGGGGAGGCTTATTTTCGGGGGGTGGCTTATTTCAACGCATGTCCCGAAAAGCCCTGTGGGGCTTATTTTCGGGACATGTCTTATTTTCAGGGAAACACGGTATTGTCAAACACTGAATTGGTCTTACTAACTTGGTTATCATTTAACAAAAACAAACCATCTTCTGATTTAACTGTTACTAGCTTGCCCTGTTTTTCAATCAAACATTCATTATTTTTAAATATTACAGTGTAACCTGCCTTAACCAAAACATTTACAGATAATATACACCAAGTGAGGCATATATAGCATAGGCAATGTATCATTAATCCCCAAACAATAAGCTTTTCCTTTCCCTTTTGCCCGCATTTTCCAACCATTTGCAAGAGCAATATACTGCTTACTTTTAAACATTTTTACAAACTGTTTCTTATTGTTTGAAATACATTATCTATCATAGCTCCACTATCTATGACCCATTTACTATGATTTATCTTATCATTAACCTTTGGCATGGCAAAACCTACATTCTGCTTTGTATTCTTTTTACATTCATTTTGCTATATGTCCTTTAGTCCCACAATTATAGCATTTTCTGACATAATAAACACTAGAAGATGTCTTCTCTTCTTCTCTTTGTTTCTGTACTCCTCTTCTCATCTGCTTTCTGTCCTCCCGTCTTCTCGACTCTTCAAGTAATCTTCCCGTTATCCCAGTTAATGTGAGTTCCTCTCTGGGTAACACTTCAAATGAAGATACAAAGTCATCATAACTTTCATCTAATGATGACAAAATTATATATACTTGATGACGTTCAGAAAATATTAGCTCTTTTTCATGAAGTTCCTGCAACGTTTTCTTCATTTCTTCTAAATGAGCTAACATATTGCCTCCTTTTGACAAATGAGTTTGCTCTAAATAGTTTGCATGTAAGATGAATATGAGCACCCACACTATCATGTATATAAATTTGTTTCAGTATGTCCCAACACCTAGCAGCTGATTCTTCTTGTCGAACATGAACGAGTTGCTGATCTTTCAGTGTTAGAACTATAATATGTAAATCTCTCTCATTGTCACGATTAAAGTCCTCAATCTTCTTGGCATCATTTTCAGGTGCGGCTACAGCACAGAAACTGCCTTGGTCGCCCTGATGGATGATCTCTGGCGAGCCCGGGATGGGGGTTATTCTTCCATCCTGGTGCTACTTGACCTCTCAGCGGCTTTCGATACCATCGACCATGGTATCCTTCTGCACTGACTCGGCGGTCTGGGAGTGGGAGGCACCGTTTTGCGGTGGTTCTCCTCTTACCTCGCCGATAGTTCGCAGTTGGTGTTGACAGGAGGGCAGAGGTTGTCTCCTAGACCCCTGACTTGTGGGGTCCCGCAGGGTTCGGTCCTCTCACCCATCCTGTTTAACATTTACATGAAACCGTTGGGGGAGACATGGGGTGAGATTTCAACAGTACGCTAATGACACCCAGCTGTACATCTCCACCCCGTCGCAATTCAGGGAGGCAGTGGATGTGATGTGCCGTTGCCTGGATGATGTTAGGATCTGGATGGGAAGGAACAGGCTCAAGCTCAACCCTGACAAGACTGAGTGGCTATGGATGCTGCTCCTAAGGATTATACCGATTGTCCCTCCTTGGTCTTTGGGGGAGAGAAATTATCTCCCTCAGACTGGATTCGCAATTTGGGGGTGCTCCTAGATCCACAGCTAAAATTAGACCAACATCTTACGGCTGTGGTTAGGGGTGCCTTTGCACAGGTTCGCCTGGTGCACCAATTGCAACCATATTTGGAGAAGGAGGCTTTATTCATGGTCACTCATGCCCTTGTCACCTTTCGTTTGGACTACTGTAACGCGCTCTACATGGGGCTACCCTTGAAAAGTATTCGGAGACTGCAATTGGTGCAAAATGCAGCTGCACGAGCTGTGGTGGGTGTCTCCAGATACACCCATGTAACACCCATTCTCTGCCATCTGCATTGGTTGCCCATTGGTCTCCGGGTGCAATTCAAGGTGTTGATTATCATCTTTAAAGCCCTACATGGCTTAGGACCAGGTTATCTCCGGGACCGCATCCTACCTCATACATCCCTACAACAGAGTCGGTCTCCTCCAGGTCCCTTCAGCCAAACAATGTCAGTTGGCGGGACCAAGGGGGAGAGCGTTCTCTGTGGGGGCTCCGGTTCTCTGGAACCAACTACCCCCAGAGATCCGATCTATCCCCACCTTGCTGACCTTCTGGAAAGCTATTAAGACATGGCTCTTCCTGCAGGCGGAGTGATGTGACCGCTGAACATCTTAGGTCTCCCCCAGATATGAATGTGTTGTTTGGCTTTTTAATTTTTTAATTAATTAATGTTTTAAATCATTTATTATTTTTGTTACTGTTTTTTATATTGTTCTTATATTCTGTTGTATGCCGCCCTGAGTCCCCAGGGAGTAGGGCGGCATATAAGAACAGCAAATAAATAAATAAATAAATCATCATCATTATCAGGATTCAAAGCTGATATATCTGGAGGATTAATTACTACATTCCATAGTCCCTCATTTCTTAACAACATTTTGCATTTAGTAGACCAGGATATGTAGTTAGTTCCATCCAGCTGAGTTATCATGGTCAATTAGGTGGACTTTACTTGTGCCATTGTTATTGTAGTACACTTCAACCTACTGAATATTAAGACTCAATATCTTCTTAGCAACACACCACTTGTATTCTTTATAGCTCTGGCTCTGGGCCCATAACCAATGTTGAGGTTATGTATTTATGAAATGAATATACGCAACGGAATGTGGTGTTGTTGTTCGATACTATAGAGTCAATAAACAGAAGTCTTCAAAGTGTTAAATATAATTTACTTAAATAAACTGGCAAAACTTTAAAACAAACAGTCCACGAAGAATCTTTCTTTAACTTATCTTCTTTTTCAATAGCAAACAGATATTGTAGCTATTTAATATACAGACACAAAGTCAAACTCTTAGCACTTAGCTATTAATCTTTTGTAGATAAAGTTCTTTCAAACAGTTCACCAAAAACCTTGAACTTCTTTCCAGTAACGTCTTAAGTCTTCAGTAGCAGAAAACAGGAACGTGAGTAGAAGCAATCTCTCAGTCACTAAGCACATAGCACACGGACGCACAAACTACTCAAGCTAACCTGTTCTCTTTTATAATAATCAGCAAGCCTACAATGCTTACAATTTAAAGCAATACCACTTTTTTATATAAACATATGGTAGATTAGTGGTTTATTTATACATTAGTAACCCAATCAGTTTTAAACATAGTACTGACATTGGGGATGCTGCAGTGGTCAAAAGTGTGAAAAACGGTCATAAGTCCTTTTTTCAGTACTGTTGTAAACTTGAATGGTCACTAAATGAACACTAAGTCGAAGACTACCTGTACTTGGGTGTTTCTATTATTTTGTTTTTAATGTTGTCTTTTTAATGATGTATTATGAATATTTCTGTTTGGGACACAACCTTCAACCTTCAAGGGGTTTGCCCCCCTTGAAATACATTCCTGGTGATGAATGACTTCTGTTTCATATTTTCTGTGAACTTAAAATTGTTTCAGTCAACTAAAAATAAGTTATGATTTTTTTTTAAAATGGAAAGATAATGTTGATTACAGTTACATCCAATTACAATAGCAGACTGAGACTCATCTCACCCAGTCAGAAAATACATATTTTTTCCCCAAAGGCTACTTAGGTTTTTTGGTGACCTTTGTTGTGCTGTTGAGAGGCTGTATCATCTGGCCTTCAGATGAACCAGCCTCAATAAAGCTAATGAAAGAAGCACAGTGGAAAACACAGTGATTGTTTTCTTCTGCCTTCATCACTGATCTTTTCTTTAGCTTCTTTTCTGTTAGACTGATCTCTGTGATATGAGTTTTCATTTCTGATGTAAGCTTAGAAAGACATAGAATATGTTAATCTATTTCAGATTGTCTCCGTGTAATAATTAATCGATTATTAATTAATCAGCCTATTTGGGTGAAATTAGCAAGAAAATTGTGTGCATTCTTTTTACCACTGAATATCATTACACGTTATAGATTTTGAGATTGTAGTTTTAGATAAATAATAGGAAATAATTAAAGGAGCAGAGTTTATTGCAATTTTGGAGTATTTGTTGGTGCTTTTAAAAATAAAAATAGTTTTAGAATGCAAAGATAGGATATACACATATTTATTTTAGCACATCCATGCATTTAATTCTACAATATTTTAAGAAGGAATGTAAGGCAATCTTACTTCTGTATGTTCTTTGTGGATTAGATTATTTTCTGTAGTCTGACCTTTTTAGTTTTATTTATGTCTTTATGTTTTTTTACTCCTAATATTCTTTTTAGCTAAAATTCCTTGTCTGTATCTTTTCATTTATTTTAATTTTACTAGTCTAGCCTATAGATATACTGCATGGCTATATATACCTCGTGATTTACTTTGTGTTAGTTAATGATGGAGGAGGAGGTGATCATGATGATAATAATTATGATAATCATTATGGTGTTGATGATGATATGGTCACCCAACCTGTGATTAGATCTAAGAAATTAATTGAGGTATAACAGAAAAGTTCATTTTGCTGACCCCCTTTATTATCTCCCTTTCCACTTTGTTGCTGTCTTTTATATAACAAGATAATTTTACCAACAGATTTATAACTCTCATTTTAGTGTTATATTTACATCAGAGAAATTAGGAGAGTGTTGGTATGCATTGAAGCTGAATGGACAGGTGCCTCATCCAATAAGATTGCCTGAAGTAGAATGTGAACTTGGAAAGTAAGCAATCCTACATTTAACCTTTATCCATTATGTACACTATTACCTATTATCCCATAATTGTATGCTCTTATATACATTATATGCATTCTATACATTGTTTTACAACCATTAAGATTTAAGGTTACATCTATTTTATTTATTTATTTATTAGTTGCATTTGTATGCCGCCCACTCCACAGAGACTCTGGGCGGCTCACAACAATAAAAATTCACATGCAACAACAAATATAAAAAAACATTAAAAAACAGATATTAAAACATTTAAAAACATTAAAAACCACAATTTAAAAACCCATACAATAAATAATTCATGGGGCCAAGAGTGATCGGTGTTGTATCAAAATCATCGGCCCCAGGCCTGTCGACAAAGCCATGTTTTTACTGCTTTTCTGAAGGCTGGCAGGGTGGGAATAATGCGGATCTCGGGGGGGGTAGTGTATTCCAGAGAGCGGGTGCTGCCACAGAGAAGGCCCTCGTTCGTGGGCCCGCCAGCCGACATTGTTTGGCTGACAGGACCACCAGCAGACCAACTCTGTGGGCTCTAATCGGTCTTAGGGAGGTATGTTGGGAAGGCGGTCTCGGAGGTAAACTGGTCCTAAGCCATGTAGGGCTTTAAAGGTAATCACCAACACCTTGAATTGCGCTTGGAGACCTATAGGCAGCCAGTGCAGTTCGCGAAGGATGGGTGTCACATGGGTGTATCTAGGGACACCCATCACCACACGCGCCGCCGCATTCTGCACTAGCTGCAGTCTCCAAACGTTCTTCAAGGGTAGCCCCATGTAGAGTGCATTGCAATAGTCAAGACGTGAGGTAACAAGGGCATGAGTGACTGTAAGTAGTGCCTCCCAGTCTAAGAAAGGACGCAACTGGTGCACAAGATGAACTTGTGCAAAGGTCCCTCTGGCCACAGCTGTTAGATGTTGGTCCAATTTTAGCTGTGGATCCAGAAGGACCCCCAAGTTGCGAGCCCATTCTAAGGGGATCAAATCCCCCCCACCAGAACCAAGGAGGGACAGATGTCAAAGTCCTTGGGAGGCAGCATCCAAAGCCACTCAGTCTTGTCCGGGTTGAGTTTGAGCCTGTTAACCCCCATCCAAACCCTTACAGCATCCAGACACCAGCACATCACATCAACTGCCTCACTGAATTGGCATGGGGTGGACATGTACAGCTGAGTATCATCAGCATACTGTTGGAACCTCACCCCATGCCTACGGATGATCTCACCCAACGGTTTCATGTAGATATTAAAGAGCATAGGGGAAAGAATCGTCCCCTGAGGAACCCCACATACGAGGGGTCTTGGGTCGACCTCTGTCCCCCAGCCAACACTGACTGCGACCGGTCAGAGAGATAGGAAGAGAACCACCACAGAACGGTGCCTCCCACTCCCATCTCCCCGAGCCGTCGCAGAAGGATACCATGGTCAATGCCATCTATCACATTTTTTCCATTCTTATCACATTTCTTATAACATTTCACTCTTATCTTAATTCACGCATTGATTTTACTTTTCTTTTCAAGCCAATCATACCATCCATCCCAAATTTTATAATACTCTGTTTCCTCTCGTTCTCTTAGTTTATTTATTTATTTATTTTATTATTCACACTTGTATGCCGCCCACTCCACAGAGACTCTGGGCGGCTCACAACAATAAGAAATCTACATGCAAACAATAAATATAGAAAAAAAATTAAAAACAATAATTATTAAAATCATTAAAAAAGTTAAAAAACAACAATTTAAAAACCTTTTTATCCATAGTGAGTTTACTCATTTCTGCACAATCTAGCACCTTTTTCACAATCATGGCATTACAGGGATTTTTATCATTTTTCCAATTTTGTGCGAATATAATTCTTGCTGCCATTATTATCTGTTGTATGATATAATACGTTTCTTTCCTAACATTTTCTTTCATTATTCCCAAAAGAAATAATTCTGGTCTTAATTCGATTTTTTGTTCTGTTATTTCCTCAATCCATTTTTCCCCAAAATTTCTTTGCATTGGGACATGTCCACCACATGTGGTAGAATGTGTTAATTCTATTAGAGTCTATTACTGGTTTTTAAATATGGTAATGACTCTACCTTGAAGAGAATTGAAAGAATGCTTCTTTTCTTTGATCAGAATTTCTGTCAATTCATAATGTCAAAATATGTGAAATCTTTGCCACAGAAATAGGAGAATCAGTATTAGCATTGGTAAAAACATAATGAATAGTGCTGAAGATATTTGCTTGAATAACTTTTCAAAGAAAAGGAAGTGCTATTTAAATAAAATAACTAGCAGCAACATTGGAATTAGCCGAGTAATTTATAATGATTACCGTAAATAACTGGATTTTTTTTGTGGTGTTTTGTTACAGATGGGTCAGCCAGCATATTCCTCTGGTTAATTCTACATATGAAATTCTGGATTTGGAATATGTGAACAGCAATCCAGGCCATTTTTCAATGGAGATTGACCCCAAAGCCCAAGTAGGTTTTACTGATAAACATTTGTATTTATGAAAATGTTTCATATGAGACACTTTCCTTTAAGAATTTAAATATTGCTCACATATTCTGTTTTATTGATAAGAAGAAGAAAATGTCTGTATGAACTCTGTATTTTGTAGAAAACAAGTGGAATTTCAGGCCAAATTTTTAATGAAGTTTATAGGGAACAGTTAAGACAAAGCTCAAAAATGATTTAAGAGTTAGAAGTAAACACAAATATCTTAATGCAGCAAAGAAAAACAATGCAATATAATTTAGAAGTCACTACAATTATTTTGAAGGAAAAAAACCTAGAGTAGTAAATTATGGAAGTTTTATGTTTAGCATTCCTTTATGTCACAAAGAATATACAGTATGAATTGACTCTAAATTTTGGTGACTTCATAAACAGGTTCATTCTGTTGCCTTCACAACAGTATGAAATAGTTTGCTTTTGTCTTGTCTGAGGATGTGTTTTTCAACCGTGTACTCTAGTTAGCAGCCTGGATTTCTTAATGGTATCCCATCTAAGTATTAAGTGTGTCTGACTTGTTTTAGTTATTTTCAATCAGCTAAAGCAAGCAAGATACAGAGTGGTGTACCACTCTATTTATCATAGTAAATTGTGGATAGCAGGTTGTGGCATTCAGGCGCAATGAACTCACATACAAGGTAAAAGCAAAGTATGATTTATTGAAGAAAGCTAGGGAAATGACAGAAATATTTTAAAAGAATGGGTTAAAGTGTTTTAGAGAGTTGATAAACCTCTTCAATCAGTTGCAAATGTCAGTATAAAAGAACTGCAAGTTTCTTGCAATTTTTTGCAGCAAGTCTTGGCAAAGTCAGAAAAATTGTTGAATCTCTAAATTTTTCCAAAGCTGCTGAAGTTACCTACCGTATTTTTCGGAGTATAAGACGCACCTTTTTACCCCCCAAAAGAGGGTGAAAATTTGGGTGCGTCTTATACACCAAATGTAGCCCCACCCGCCGGCCCCCACCCTTCGGATGTTTTCGGCCTCATAAACACATTGCCGGGCTTCCCAACAAGGCCCCTGCGCCTTTGCTGCCTCGGTCGGAGCCTGGGGGTGGGGAAGAGAGCATGGAATGGGGGGCCCTAGCAACCGAGTCCCCGCTCGGCCCCGCAGGAAGAGAAGCCGCTCAGATCCTCCACTGGCCCGAAGGACATCACGACCGAAAAAGTGCAGAGCGGAGACTTGGACAGTTTATTATACGCCGGGGACGCGATGCGTGGTACAGGGAACTTTATCTGAGGAAAAGCGAAGCGAGACTCAAAAACGGAGAACAGAAAGGTGACGGGGGAGACGGGCTGGAGAGCACTGGATACTGCCAATAATAGCCTGAAGCCGAGTGAGCTTTGGGGGCTGTTTAGGTGGCCCTTAAGCAAAGTTTTTACACTTCAGTTATATTTTTGCACTTCACAGTTTATCGCTGAGAAAGAAGCAAAGGAAGAGGAGCAAAACAGAATAAAAATTGCAAGGACTGATCCCCACATTCCATGCTCTCTTCCCCACCACGTGCAGAGCAAGGTGAAGCAGCCGGCGGCGGGGGAGAGGGCACGGGGTGGGGTGGTTCCTCCATGGCGCAGGCTCTGCTCAACCTGCTGGAAGTGGAAAAATGGAAGTTTTTACACTTCAATGTAAGGCAAGGCGGGCACCAGCAGGTTGAGCGGAGCCTGCGCCATGGAGGAACCCCCCACCCTGTGCCTTCTCCCCCGCCGCCATCATCATCATTGCATCAGGGAGGAAAATGCCCGAAAACGCGATGTATGGAGATGATGCTCTTTTTCCTTCTTTGGAAGAAAAGACTTCCTCCTTTGGCCTGGATTACCTTTCTATTTTGTAGGAAGCACAGCTTTCTTTCCCAGTTACTCAGAGGCTTTGGTTTAAGGTGGCGCTGCTTTACGCCGCCCTCCTACTCTTCCTGCAAGCGAGAGGTGCCTCAGAGTCTCGGCTGGGAAAGAGGGCGGCGCCTGCTGCACGCGCCGTTTTTGGAATCAGGAAGGGGATCTGCCACCTGAAAACTCTTTCTTCCACAATCCTCACATTTCAGGCGGCGGATCCCCTCCCCCATTTCCAAAATGGCATGTGCAGCAGGTGCTGCCACCTGAAAACTCATTCCTCTCCTGCTTTCTCCGCTCCTTCATGTACCATGAAAGAGCCTTTCGCAGAGACGCAAAGTGGAAAGCTGTTGGCAAGTTGGGATTGCACCTCACTGGTGTGTTGCCACATTTGTCAGTTTCCTCCTGAGGTGAGGTGCGACCCTAGGAATCCCCATTGGCAAAAGCAGTGCCTGCCCATCTGCAACTTCCTCATGCAAAGTTAAGAGCGTGCATCTTTCCCCTCTCCTTCAAATGAGTGATCAACCCCCACCCCCCTTCCCTGTTATGCAAAACGCTTTCCTCCCCAAATCCACGGAGCATGCGGAGGCAAAGAAAGAGCATCACATTTTCAGATGGGGTTAGGGGTTAGGAGGAATTCTGGGAGTTGAAGTCCACTAGTCTTAAAGCTGTCAAGTTTGAAGACCCCTGGGTTAGGGGTTAGGGGTGCAAGGGTCTTCAAACTTGGCAAGTTTAAGACTTGTGGACTTCAACTCCCATTCCTGAGCTAGCATGACTGGAGGAGGAGTTCTGGGAGTTGAAGTCCATAAGTCTTAAAGCTGTCAAGTTTGAAGTTTAGGGCGGGGGTGTGTGCGTATGAATGTATGAACATGGTTTCAGCTAAAGTGCTCTGCATTGTTATAAAGGAAACATTATTGTTCTTTCTTGCAGAAAAATGTCAAAGCCAAAAAGTGTAAAAAGTGTACATGGTTGTAAAAAGTATACATGGTTGTAAAAAGTATACAGTACAAGGTTGTAAAAAGTATTCTGCTATACTGGTATTTTACTAAATAATATATTACTACACCATTTGGTTCAGAATACTTTTTTCCTTGTTTTCCTCCTCTAAAATCTGGGTGCGTCTTATACTCCAGTGCGTCCTATACTCCGAAAAATACGGTATTTGTTTTTAGTACTTCAAAATAGTCTGAGTCTTCTTTGAATCAAATCACTCCTTTGAACCTTGTATTAACTTTTGTAAACAGCTCCAATAAGCCAGTATTACCCTAGTTTCCCAGAACTTATTTCCTTAAAATGAATAGGTTGATCAAAGATATATAACCTCCCTTCCAGTGGGATTTTTACATAGTGGCATAAACACAATATCACTTGAGAATGGAGAATGGAATAGAAATAATCCTACTAAACTGAAGAGGAAGTGGACCCAGCAAAAAGAGAGATGTCAAGTTTGAACTGCTTCTGAACCATTTGAACACTTATTGCTATTCAACTTGCCAATGAACTGTGGGGACGGGGGGTGGGGGAAGGAATGGTGAGAGGGAATGCAGATGATCCAAGAATAGACTGTGTGAGCCAAGAACCCACCAAGGTCACTTCTACAGGTATCCGAAAAAGAAATGAACTGTTCTCAAAACAAAATATTGATTCTTAATTGGACAGCGTGATCATTATGGGTGGGAAGAAGGGGAAACTAATGTTAACTATGTAGCATTGTGCGGGAAAACCTCAGAGCTGGTTTTATTTCTTTAGTGCCAAAATGATGTATCCAATGAAGTTTTACTTTTGCGATTTTAAAGTTCCTGAGTGTGCCTACTTTTCTTGGGTTTGCTAGTTAGACAGAGGACAGTAAACCAGCTCTCTTTTTAACCCATTCACAGCCTACTTGGCTACCTCCAAGAGTGCAGCAAGAGGAAACGAAGGAAGATGTCTGGTGCAGAACGATAAGTGGAGATGGCAGCAAAAGCCAGGGCGACCCCATCCAAGGAGGTGCCAGTGGGAACTCTAGCAGATTCCGGGGTGCAGGTGGTCATGATCTGATCTAAAGAGCGAACAGAGAAATCAGAGCGAGGAAAAGTAGGAAAGGCGGCAGAGGCGGAATTCCCCCTATTCCTACTGGGAGTAGCTGTAACCCATGGATTAAAGTGGAAATCCAGGAGGGCACTGCCAGGAGGCCAATGGACTGGGAAGAGCCAGCAGACTGGAACTTCCTGACTGCGTGCTGGAGTCCTTCGATGGAGCAACTGAGAGCAATTCATGGGCATGAAAGTGTGGGGCGCAATGTCAGTGCACTCAACCTCCCTGGGACCAGGAGCTGGTGCCGCTCAACCCTGAGCCACTGTGGGACCTTCGCTTTCTCAACCCAACCCGCAATGCTGAAGACCATGACTCAAGGTTTAGGGAGTCCCCAAGGGATGACCATTCCTCCCCAGTTGGCCCTGAGACAAGACCAAGTGCCCCAGGGTACAGCGGGAGTTCAGGTGCAGGTGATCTCATAGGCAGTGGGGTTACCACTGGGTATCTCCTGGTCCAAGACAATCAAGAGCCTCCCTGCCTGAGAAGGGAAACCGGAGAAGCTAGCCTACTTCCTGAACCAGGTTTGGAGCCACATGGACTGCTCCGGGGCTGCCTACCTGGATGATATAATGTCACTGCGAGCATGGAGGGTGAGGCGGCAGATTGGGTGGTGCTCCTCCACGACGAAGGGGTACTGGAGTTGGGGAATGTGAATGCCTTCATGGAAGAGCTCCGGAACTGATTCGGAGACCCCTCACAGGCATGCCGAACTGAAGCAGAAATCTGGATCATCATTGCAAGGGACCAGACTGAGTACATTGATGAATTCCAAGGCTTGGCAGAGAAACTGAGAGGGTGGCTGGAGTGATTGCTGATCTACCATTTCTGACATGGGCTGAATTGGGAGTTCTATCAGAATTCTCTGCCTTGAGGATCCCTGACAAACTCCAAGCATGGTACCAGTTGGCAACTGCAATTGAGTTGGACCTGATGGAGTACAAGCGGCATACAAGGCTATCGATCCCGAAAGAGCCAGGAGAGGTGCTCGCTGGGATGGAAAACCTTGGCAGCCCCCTCCTCCTTGACCTCAAAGGAGAGCCCGTGGCATCCAGCGGGTGCCTGCTTCTGATGCAGTCAGGAGGGCCATCAGGACGCTACTTGCCCAGCGCTGCAGTTGATTGCGGCCCCGAGCCAGCCAAAAGCTGAAAAAGTACCAAAGAAGGCAAAGGAGAAGACACGGGTGGGCGTATCCATTCATGGAGGTCTCTCCCCAGTCCAGCGAAGGGTAGAGAACTCTGACCACCAACAAGCCCAACCTAATCTTTTATGAGAGCAATAGTGAGGGGGAAGACGACCCAATGATAAGTATAGCCATTGGCCCTTTCACTGCCTGAATGAAGATTGTGGTGCCCTATTCTGGAGCCCAAGGGATCTTTACTGCACTAATAGACTTAGGCTGCACCTGCTGTCTGGTCAGCCTGAAAACCGTACAGAGGTTGGGGCTGAGAGTAAGGAAATTGAGGCAGCCTATGAAGTTCAAGCAAGCAGATGACTCAATCTTGGGGTGGGGTTTGCCCACCATGTGCCTAACAGAGTCAGTGAGGATGAGAGCAGGGAGCCATGAAGAAACAATCTGGTTTGTAAAAGCCCCCAAAATGGCAGAGGTGATTATATTGGGGTTGTCATGGTTGAAAAAGTGTAACCCCATGGTGGATTGGGAAAGTGACCAGTGATGCTTAAAACCAGCAGTGAAGAAGCTAAAGCTGGTGGGGAGGACACAGATGATGAATGCCCTAGCAGAGCCTCATTGAGGGGAGCCGTCCATCCCAAGAGAGTGCAGGGACTTGGCAGAGGTGTTCAGCAATAAGGAATCTGATGTGCTCCCTCCGCACTGCCCCACTGACAGTGTGATAGAAATATTACTGGGGGCTAAGTTACCCAAGCCAAAGATGTATGTGATGATCCCCAGGGAGATGGAGGAACTGAGGGATTTCAGGGACAAAAACATGGCTACGGGTTTCATCCAACCGGCAAAATCCTGAGAGGCAGCCCCAGTGCTTTTCAAAGAGAAAAAGGACAGGTCATTGAGACTCTACATGGATTTTTGTGGGATAAATGGTGTCTGTGTTGAGACCACGTACCCCCTTCCCCCTCATGAAGGAACATGTTGGGGTACCTATCTCTGAGGACCCCAAGAAAACTTTCGCCAAAGCAAGTACATTGGATGCAATATTTTAATTGATTCAATTTCATGCTCAAGTACCTACTGGGTGGAAAGAACTTTTTGGCAGACATACTCTCCTAGATGCCTCACTACAAAAGCACCCGGAAGGAGATAGTCAGCTTCATCATATCCTTGCAGCAGCTGGCAGCCCAATGCTCTGAGAAGCGGCGGCCATTGGCTGTTCTCCAATGGCCCAATGAAGGGTTGACGTGTCAGCTAAAAGAAGCCCTACAGAAAGATGAGTGGTTCAAGGCCCACCAGAATGAGATGACAGTGAGAGAAGACCTGGCCTGGAAAGGGGACAAACTGTACATCCCTGCCACCCTGAGAACTCATGCTCTACAGCAGAGCCATGATGCAAAGCCAGCTGGCCACTTCGGATTTGTAAAAACTAAAGACTCTCCACCTAGTTAAGAGACAGTTCTGGTGGCCTAAGATGAAGAAGGACATTGAGAGCTATGTGATGAATTTCCCAGTGTGTGTGTCCATGAAACGGATGCCAGGGGAAAACCCTGGTTCTTGCAGCCGGTAACCAATCCCAACAGGCCATGGGAAGAAATAGCTATGGATTTTATTGTAGAGTTGCCGGAGAGTGGTGGAGTACCGTGATCTGGACAGTTGTTGACCTGCTTTCGAAACAGGCTCATTTTGTTGTCTGTTCTAAACTCCCTTTGGCTCAAAGACTAGCCAAACTGTTTGTGCAACACATCTACAGCTGCACGGAGTCCCAAAACATATCATTTCGGATCAGGGGGTGCAATTTACTGCCATGTTTTGGTGGGAATTTTTGAAGCTGATAGGCTCCACCTAAGCACTAGGGTTCCATCTGAGTACTAATGGGGTGGTAGAATGACCAGCGCAATGGTGGAGCAATACCTACATTGCTATGTGAACTATCAACAAACAAACTGGGCAGAGCTTCTACCATTTGCAGAGGTGGCCTATAATAAATCAGTGCATAGCAGCACTGGTTTTACCCCATTCAAGGTGGTTACAGGGAGGGAGTTCCTACCTATGACTGAATTCCCAAGGGAACCTCCCTCCTTAGTAACACTGACAGATGGATGGACACCCTAAGAAGCTCTTGGGGGAACATGCAGAAAGCATTAGCGAAAGTGGGGGAATCACAAAAGAAACAAGCTGATAAAAGGAGAGCTTTGCAAAAAGAGTTTAAGATTGGGGATAGAATCTATTTATTTGCAAAATACTTAAAGTTGAGACAACCCTGTAAGAAGCTGGTCCCTAAGTACATAGGTCCTTTTTTGGTTGTACGTGTCATAAACCCAGTCACAGTAGAGTTAAAGTTACCCAAAATATTAGAGAGTATTACGCTGTAGTCTGTTGAAGCCATCCAAGGCTCCAACCTAAGACCTGTAGGCATAGTATTACGCTGTAGTCTGTTGAAGCCATCCAAGGCTCCAACCTAAGTATTACGCTGTAGTCTGTTGAAGCCATCCAAGGCTCCAACCTAAGACCCGTAGGCAAAGAGCCTCCGCCACCTATACTGGTGACAGGAGAGAAGCATTTACGAGATCAACAGCATTTTAGACTCCAGATATTTTAAGGAAAATTTACAGTATCAGAAGCAGAGTGGGTAAAAGCGAAAGATGTAAGAGCAGACAAGTTGATAAAACGTTTCCACTCCAAGTACCTGAGTAAACCTGGAGGAGGGGTGGAGTCCCAACCATTGTGACTATGATGTTAACCCATACTTATATCTCTTCCAGGTTTCCCTTTATCCCCAGCATGTCAAGTTTGAACCACTTCTGAACCATTTGAACACTTAGCGCTATTCAACTTGCCAATGAACTGGGGGGAGGGAAGGGTGAGAAGGAATGCAGACAATCCAAGAATAGATCGTGTGAGCCAAGAAAGTCATTTCTGCAGGTGTCCGACAAAGAAATGAACTGTTCTCAAAACAAAAGACTGATTCTTAATTGGACAGCATGATCACTATGGGTGGGAAGAAGGGGAAACTAATGTTTAACTATGCAGCATTGCACGGGAAAATCTCAGAGCTAGTTTTTAGAGCCGAGGTGGCGCAGTGGTTAGAGTGCAGCACTGCAGGCTACTTCAGCTAACTGCTAGTTGCAGTTCGGCTGTTCAAATCTCACCGGCTCAAGGTTGACTCAGCCTTCCATCCTTCTGAGGTCGGTAAAATGAGGACTCAGATTGTTGGAGGCAATATGCTGACTCTGTAAACCGCTTAGAGAGGGCTGTAAAGCACTATGAAGCAGTATATAAGTCTAAGTGCTATTGCTATTGCTATTGCTATTTCTTCAGTGCCGAAATGATGTATCCAATAAAGTTTTACTTTTGGGATTTTAAAGTTCCTGAGTGTGCCTACTTTTCTTGGGTTCACCAGTAGGGCAGTTGACAAGGGAAAACAAATCACTTTTTCTTTGGAAAGGTCATTCTTGTTACTAGAATTGCAGTATCCAATAAATGAATAAGAACAGATGAGGGCAACCTACTCCTCGTCACAGTAAGATCCTTTTCCTCAGTAGAACTACTTCCCAGATCGTTTCTAGAACATGAAATTATCAGTTTTATTGTAGAAGATAACTGTTGTCTGCGATTTTTATGTGTTTGTTTGACTGTAATATTAATAATGGGTATTTTACGACTTGTGGGCCACATCCAGCCTTTCTGCTGTCCCTGTCTGGTGGTGGCAGTGGCGGTGAGGGATGGGGCAAGGGCAGAGTGGCATTGGGGAGATGGCAGTGCCAACCCTCCACAACAGTCCAAGTTTCTTACATGGCTCCTTGAGAAAATTTATTGCCCAGCCCTGATTAGCCAAACAGGGGATACAGTTTAGAGAGATAGATTAAATCAGGCAACAACAAACTAACATCAAGCTTGAAACTGGATTGAAAATTATTTTATTTCTGAATGTGCATGTGATCCTTCCTTAAATGCTTTGAGCTTTATCACATCTTATAATGATTACGTGGGCATTGCATGTAATGAATCAATCACTTTTAATTTAGACTAAATAAGTCCCAGCAGGATAGTTTCTTTACTCATATGAATGTGTATAACTATTGGAAGAGCATAGAGACACTTCAGTTAAAAATAACTTTGATAATGCTTGTTAAAATTGCATTTTGATTTTTTAAGATTGTGTCACCTGCAAGACTTAAAACTATCTCTGTGATGTGCAAAAAAAAAGGAAAAAGAAATTTGGTAGCAGTATATGACTTGAAAAACTGAAGCTCTCTTTCCCTCCATATTTTAAAAGCAACCCCAGTTCCATTTTGTAGTTAGCAACACATTCTCTAGTTTCTAGGGAATAAGCATGTTGTGATTTCACTTAGTACTGTTTACTGCAGTGTATTTATCTATTTTAGCAGATCCTGCATACTGAGAGTAGGGAAGTCATATAGTGGAGCATATTAATCATTTAAACAACAGTGCTGATACAAGGGGGGGGGGGGAGAATTGGATTGAAAAGAAAGGAAAGGAAAAAAAGAACATTGGGGTTTTTTGTTTGTTTGTTTACTTGCTTGCTTTTCATCTCTCTCTTCCCTATTCATGTTTTTGCAGTTGACTGTTGCTCCTCATTCCACTACTGAAGTATCAGTTCTGTTTTGTCCATCTGCACTAGGAAGAACAAATCACACTGCAAGCATAATTTTCAAATGCCCACAGGTAGGAATGTCCAATTAGATTTAATGAATAACAGATTATCTAATATTAACACAAGTAATTGTTAGGCTGACAATAAAAGCTAGTTTTTTATAGTATGGCTCAACTGTAATTCCCCCCCCCCCCTCCTGCCCACCTCTTTCTTCCTTCCTCTTCCCGTTGGACAACCCACTCCCTCCTCCAATCTAACCAAGAGGGTTCCTATCTCCTTGAAAATAAATTGAGAATTTAGGTCCCAAAATACACCTCCAAAATTGGGTTTGACTTATCCATAGATGTGTGGTATATATACGGTATATAAAGATAAATATTTTCCTTCCTTCCTTCCTTCCTTCCTTCCTTCCTTCCTTCCTTCCTTCCTTCCTTCCTTCCTTCCATCCATCCATCCATCCATCCATCCATCCATCCATCCCATATTTTTCTGAATATAATTTATATTGTAATTAAGATCTTTAGTAATAATTATGAAGGGGAAGTACAAGTTGTCGTGGCAAATCATGGTATTTGAGATTAATTTGCATTGCTAAGCAATGCAGCTATAAAACATAACATGTGGCCACATTATTTAGGAACAAAAATTTCAGTAATCTCTGTTGCCTTCACTGAGTGAGGATTGCAGGTCTTCAAGCAACTTCCTGCTGGCTTCCAAAAAGCAAAGTCAGTGGGAAAGCTGGTAGGAAGTTACAAGTCTCAGGTGCCTGATGAGCAGATAAGTGGTTACAGTGCTTTGCAGCGCAAATGTACTCTACTGGGCAGGGGATGGATGCTCTGGAGGGCAGAAGAGTGTACAAGTGGCTGCTATAGCCTGATACAAGTGCAGCTTGATGGGAATGGGTACTATGGAGGGTAGGTAGTATGAAAGTTGCAGGATCAACTAGCAATCTTCCCTACTGGTTTCCTCATTGACTTTGTTTTTGGGAAACCAGCAGGGAAGGTAGCAAATATTGATCACATGACCATGGGATGCTTCCACTATCATAAGTGCAAGCCGGTTGCCAACCACGCAGATCCTGATCATGTGACTGGGGTTTCTGAGATGGCTCGAACTTTGAGGACTAGTTAGTTGGAAGTATCACTCATTGTATGCTGCCATAACTTTGAACAGTTTCTGAACAGTTGGTTATTAACCAAAAATTATCTGTGATATTGTGGGAAGCCATCCCCGACCTAGAAGAATGAAATAGTTTGAGGAATATTAAAAAGGGCAGATTATTATATTTCCCCAAAGGGAGAAATGGAGAAATATGTTTTTTTAGAGGCAGAAAGCAGCCTCCAAGTCTTTCTTAATAGCCCAGCAGATGCTGAGGCCAGCTTTTAGAAATGCAGATTTGGTAATCCATTCAAGACAGGATATTTTGAAACAAAAGCAGAATGGTAGAATTAGAAGCAGCCATCACCCAAGAGCCAAAACAGGACGAAAGCCATTAAGCCAAAATAGGAATTACCCAACACCCTTCCAGAACACAAGCCCCTTCATTGCATCACCCCCAGCAAACCTCAACCAAACCTGGGAGCTCAGACAACCTATAGAGCCAGCTATGACCCCTACATAACCCCTACAACAGCCATTAGAATACATGTTCTTGCACAGGAACAGGAAGCTCAAGTGCAAAGCCCAAGAAAAGGTATAATTCCCCCTCAACCCCATGTAGTCAGCTGCACCAGAACCATGTGCTTGGTGGTTCTGCTTCATCATTAAACCATCTTTCCAATCAGATTCTGAGTGTGTGTGTGTGTGTGTCGGGGCAAAGTCTCCAGATCCAGGCGAGGTCTCTGCTCACTTCACGTGTTGCCTCTGGGAGCTTTTTGAGCCCTGTCACAAAAGGCGTGCATGACTTCAGCGGGGCTGGGACAGGTGGCTGTTTTTTATTTGGAACCCTCACGGGCGCAAATGCAACACAACGGAGGGGGAGTTTGCAAGTGGCGGCAAAGGGGATCTTCCAAGGATGTTTCCGTTCCGGGGGGAGCCCCTCTCCTCTTCGCTTGGCCCCTGGGAGCAAAAGCCAGGATTGAAGCCAGCTTGGGGAAGGAATGTGAGATGGGAGGCCAGCTAAAGAGGGTCACGGCATGGCAGAGCAACTCAGGGGCAGAGATGCCCATCCGGGGACCTCTCACCTGGCCGTACACCTTCACCGGTTCCTCCTGTGGCGGCGGTGGCTGGGCGCTCCTTCTCCTCCTTGGGGGCTGCCCGGGGCCGGGGGGATTCTGAGCTTGCAGCCGTGCAAAGCCCCGATCCTGGGGCCATGAGGTCAGGGTGCGATGCAACAGCAGGCTACTCTGGGGAGGAGCGGAGGCAGCGGCCGACCGGTGGGACCCCATGAGCAGTAGCAGCAACAGCAGCAGCAGCAGCTGAAGGGCGGCCGGGGCAAAGCCGGGCTTCCAGCTGCCGCCTGTCGCCATGTTCCTCACTTTGCTCCGCCGGCTTTGCACGCTCGGCAGCGGCCAAGTGGGGTGCTGCCGCCCGGAGAGAATGTGCCAAGGGATGCTTGGCTCCAGCGCATGCCATGGAGGAGCCCTTGGGGCTGCAGACGCCACGCCTGAACGGGGCAACCCCTTGTCGGCCCCCGCGCCCGCCCCTGCTCACCTCGGCACCCACCCGCGGCCGGCCGATGAAGGAAGGTGAGCCACATTTGGGCGACAAGGAGCCAGCTCTGCCTGGAGAAAGCCATCCCCTTCGCAGAGTCTCTCCTGTCTACCTGTGGTGTTCGGGGCGAAGGGGATAGCTCTCTCCAGGCAGCCTCCTGTCCCGGCCCCACTGAAGTTGTGCACACCTTTCGCAACGGGGCTTGGAAAGCTCTCAGAGGCAACATGCGAAACGAGTGGAGACCTTGCCGGATCTGGAGACTTTGCCCGGACGCCACCATTTGGGTTCTTTTACCCTCTGCGCATGCGCAGAGCGCTTTGCGCATGCGCAGAGTGCTTTGCGCATGCGCAGAGCGCTTTGCGCATGCGCAGAGGGTAAAAGAACCCAAATGGCGGTGGTGGGGTGGGTCGAGTTGGGGGCGCAGGGGCGGGGGTTGTGAGGTGCGATATGGCCAGGCTTGTGGCAGTGGGGGGGGAGCTGAGGATGCTGGGGCGACCCCTGGGAAATGGTCATTTGACCCCCAAAGGGGTCACGACCCCCAGGTTAGGCTTTGCGGCTAACAGTTTCTTCAGCACTTGTCGGACTAGTTTCACATGTTCTTCCAACGTCTCACTGAATATGGGAATGTTGTCCAAGTAGACTAGAACCCCCTTATATAAGTGTTCGTGTAGCACCTCGTTAATCAATTGCATGAATACTGCAGGGGCTCCGTGGAGCCAAAGGGCATAACTTTGAATTGGAAGCTACCCAATGGGCAGTTGAAAGCAGTCTTCCACTCATCCCCCTCCCTTATGCACACCCGGTAATAGGCTTCTCTCAAGTCCAGTTTTGTAAACACCTTCCCTTTTGAAAGGTAGTTCAGCATGTCTTTCATGAGGGGGAGGGGGTAGGTGTTTTCCATGCACACTGTATTTATTCCACGAAAATCCACGCAGATCCTCATCCCCCCATCTTTTTTCTCTTTAAATAGCACTGGGGCGGATAGACGAAGCATGGTTAATGCCGCGGCGCCACGGAGTTTCCCCGCGCTCCACAGGGGGAACCCCGAACCCACGCCGCCTGGGGACCTGGACCAAACGGGACCAGGTCGAATCCACCCTGAAGGGGTGGTGAAGATGGGAGCGCCGGCTGGCAAACTGGGGGGCAGCAAACCCCCCTGCTTTGCTCCTGGACTGGCGGCATGTGGAAGACGGCATTGCCGTCCCTAGCCGCGGCAATCACATCGTAACAATTGAACTGGCGAGTTGGAGTCATCTGGGAAGGAAAATCAAATGTTTGTGCTGGAGAAGTTGAAGAAGTAAAGAAGATTGAGATCGGTGAGTGATCGGTGAGTGATACTGCCAAGGGAATACTTAAAGGAACTTTTTAATGCTAGAAAGGGGACAAAAGGACCGGAAAATTAAGAAGCGGCTGTTAAAGATATGGACACAATGGTATAACAAAATTAAAGGGATCTACAACTAAAAGCCCATTTGCTAAAGATTTGGAATTTTATTTTTCAAAGAGTTGGAAAAGACTTAAGAATTTTGGGGAGTTTTTGAGGAATAACTTGAAAATTGGAGTGATTAAAAACAGGAAAATTAAAACAGGAATGGAAGAGCTGGGAAATTTAACTGGAGAGTGCCATCTGGTGGCTGGAAAAATTAATCTTGTGATGGAATGTCTTTCTGGATGTTTGGACAGCTGTGACCTTGAATAAGGAAAACTCTTTTAAGAGCTGAAGAAATACAAAGTAGATTGTAAATTTGCTATTGTTTGAAAGAAAGTGTTTTGGCTTGACTTGGATAAGAATGAATATGAACAGATGTTTATAATAAATGAACAGAAGGATCTGACCTCTTAACGACTAAAGTTAAAATTTGCAAATTATAACAGGCTGTGAAGTACATCTTTGCTAGCAGCTGGATGAATGGTGAAAATTTTGATTTGTGAGTTTGAAGCTTTGAAACATGGAGACTAATGATTATTAAGAACTGGTGATACCTTTGAAGGAGTTTTGTGTTAGATTGAATTTGGTCAAGCTCGAACAGCTGTGGACTTTGAATAGAGCAGTTGTTATTGTATAAAAGATAACATTTGGATTGAAACAGAGAAGAACAAAAACTGGATTGAAATTGTTAACAACAAATAAAGGAGTGGAAAGACTGTTTGGATTACTTGGATAAGACTGACTTTGAACAAAGATTGATAATAAAGGAACAGAAGGACTTGGCTCTCTAACTACAAAATGGAATGGAAATTTACAATTGAAAAAGACTGTGGATTACATCTTTGTTAGCAGCTGGATGGACTGTAAAATAAAAAAATTGTGACTCTGAAACAGTTTGACTTCGCTGAATATTAAAGATGGAGAAAATTGAATATGAAGAACTGGCTGACTTTATGAAGGAGCTTTTTGAAGATTTTAGAAGAACTGTATTTGGAGCTTTTGAGACAGGAAAAAATGAAGTACAAATGGAAAAAAAACTGGATAAGAGAATAGAAGAAGAAAAGAAGAGGGAAATGATGATGAAAAGGGAAATAATATTGAAAATGCAATGCAGACTAATGATTATGATAATGATAAATATTCCACTGGAGTAAACAGTGATAATAGAGATAAAGATAACAGTTACAATGATAATAGAGATGATGATATTAAGAATAACTATGCTCAGATTGATGATAAGGATTTTGAGATACATAAAATGGAAAAAAGAATGGAGAAAAGTAAATATATACAGAAAGTAAATTTAAGAGAGAGGAAAAGAGCATGGGGAAAGAGAACTTATTGGTATAAAATCAAAAGACAGAGGGAAGAGAATTTAATTAGATGGGGTGGAGGCAATACATATATAAAAATGAATTAGTCGAGAATTTAAAAGGGAATGGATGAAGATATTGAAATATTATGGAAATGTTTTTTTTCCTTTTTCTTCTTATTTGAGTAATTATTTTATCAAGAGTTGAAATTTTTTTCCTGTCCTTTTATATACAGATTAATCTTGTTCAATGAATTTAAAGATTTGATATTTTAGATAAAATAATGTTAAACAATATGAGAAGTATGAATGATAAATATGAATACTAGAATTTAAAAGACGTATTATGATTGTGTATGCTTTCTTTTTACATATGAATTTGTTTAAATAAAAATCTTTAAAAGGGGAAAATGTATTATTTTAAGAGTTGAATACTTAATTGAATAATTCAGAAAGATTTTTGATGATTAGTAAGTGAAAAAGCATATTATGATTGTGTATTATTTTTCTTTTTTGTTGTGAAAGAAGATATGTTTAAAGGGAAAATTTAAAAATCATATTTTTTTTCAATGTGAAATGTTAAATTTGAGTGTAAATAATCAAAGTAGAATTTTTATGATTAATTTAAGAAATTGGAATGTAAAATTGGGCATTTAGTTTCTGATAAAATAGAGGGGGGAAAAACAACAACAATGAATAAAGAGACAAAAAAATGGAGGAAGCAATTTTGCCTAAAATTAAGAAGTAGGAGAATAAAAATCAACTTGGAAACTAATGAACAGTGGAGAATTCAGGAGTAGAATTGGAAAAATAATTGGTGAATATCCCAGATGACAAAACTAGATTTTTTTCTTTTTTTTCTTTTTTTGGGAGGTAAAATGAAGTTAGCAGTATATACCTAGAAATAAAGTGTTACATATAAAGAAATGATATAAATAACAATTAAAAAAATCTTTTTCTTTTTTAGAATATTGATTTTTAAATGATGGAGTATAAATGTAAAATTGTGTATTTTATTGTAATGATTTAAGGTATATATTCATTGAAATGTAAAAGTGGTGGAGGAAAAAATAAAAAACTTTTTGGAAAAAAAATATCACTGGGGCGGCTACTCTGGATTTTGCAGGTTGGATGAACCCCCAGGCCAGGTTGGTGTTAATGTACTTCCTCAGCTCGGCCATGTCTTTTGGGGTCATTGAGTACATCTTTGGTTTAGGGAGCTTAGCCCCGGGTTCAATCTCAATCGCACAGTTGGTCTGGCGATGGGGGGGGAAGGATGTTGCATTCTTCCTCACTGAATGCTTCAGCCAGGTCCCTGTATTCTTTGGGGACCTGGGGAGTCCCAGGCAGGACTTCGATGGCCGTCATGACTGCCTCTCGTTAGGGCCCCTGAGGGCTTGCCTTGGTGAGTCCTGCCTCAGGTGGGACGGGTGGCAAGGGCCCCACACCTATCCTGATTTTTCGGTAGCCTTCCTCCCATTTAATCGTCGGGGCCCATTTGTCGAGCCAGGTGAGCCCCAGAAGGATTGACTCTGCCATTTTGGGGGCTACCACAAACCAGATGAGTTCTGTGTGATTCCCCAGTTCCATTCTGACTAGCTCAGTAACTCGTGTAGCAGGGGTGCCACCTATTAAAGTTCCATCTACTTGCTCAAAGCATATGGGGCGGTTTAGAAGGTGTGTCTTTATGCCTAGCTGCTCAACAATGGAGGAGCTAATCAGGCATCGGGTACAGCCAGTGTCTATTACTCTTGCTACATCCCCCTGCACCCCAGTCTCTGGCAATAACAGCTTGACTCTGACCACAAATGGATGGATGGTTCCACTTACCATCGGATCATCTTCGCCACTGCTACTGCTGGGTTCAAGGTTCTTAGTCAAGGCTGCTTCACTCCCTCCGAGGGGAGGGGCGACCTCGACTGCCTGCTGGGTGAATTGGCAGGCATCCAGAGGCTTTCATGGAGCCCTTCAGCCCCAGGCAGCTGTGGCGGGAGTTACTGTGGAACCGGCGCAGGTGCTAGGCATTCATAGGCCTGATGACCCCCTTGCACACAATAGTAGCATTTTATAGTCCTTGTAGGTTGAACAGGGGGCCCCTCTGCAGGTTTAGTCAGAGGACGCCTGGCCAAGGTCCTCCTTGGGGTGCTCTCAGCAGAGGGTTTGTGGCGTGAGTGGATTTCTCTATCCAGAGCGATTGACATGGTATACCAGTCTTGCAGCTGCTCGGGCACCCCTCTGATGCCACAGGCTGTTCTGATTTCTGGATCAATGGCTTCTTTAAAATAGTGCAGAAGTATTCTGTCCAGCCAATGCATTAGGCTTCCTGCGACCCGTCTAAAGTCCCATACAAAGTCTTTTATTAGTCGACTACCTTGCTTCATCACCTTTATTGTGGCCTCATTTTCATTGATTCGATCAGGGTCGTCAAATCTGGCCCGGAGCAGCTCAACAAAGCCATCAGCATCATTTAGCTTAGCAGCTCCCTCATTGTGTAGCTGGGCTACCCAGTCCACAGTGTCTCCTTCATTCATCCCATCTGCAATCACCGATACCAAGTTGCGATCTCTTTCATACTGTTCTCCATACTGATCTATATGAGCCCAGATTCAGCTGAGAAAGTACGCTAGCTTGGCAGGGTTGCCATCAATGGTTGCCCTGAACCTAGGTGGTGGTGGCCTCGCCGGTGGAATCGCTCTGGCAACTGACTATTGGGCAGGGGCCTGTTGGGGCACTGCAATGGGCAGTAGGGCAGGGGCCGGCTGGGGTGCTGCAGTGGGCGGTGCTGCTGGCTGCTGGAATGTGGCCAGCATTAGGACAGGGGCCGGCTGTTGAGCTGCCATGGGGGGGGGCCTCCAGCTGGTTGTTGGCTCAGACCCCACTGCTGTGCTGGGATTGTTGGGGCATATTGGGCCCATGGTGATCCAGAAAAAGGTGGAACAGGGGGTGCTGGCATCCACTGGCACTGGACCCATCCATGGCCAGGATAGAATCCCCAGCCTGGGGGGATGCATTCTTCAGGGGATAGCAGGAGGGCTGGTTGGTGAGGGGGGGCAACTGGCGGTTGTAGCTTACCCCATGCTGGCTGCGTCTGCTGTCTCCCTCCTGCTGCTTGACCCTGCTGCACCGATCCGATCCCCTGATCACCCCTGGCCATGTAGAAAGGTGCCGACGCCATGCTAGTTCCACTGCTAGGTCCTGGATCAGGAAAAGTGAATGTGGGTTGAGTTAAGCTCCTTCTCACTTGTTGGGGCCGTGACAGTGGTGCATAACTTCCCACTTCAAGCCTCTCAAAATACTCCGGGTGCCCGGACAATGATTGGCTTCAAGACGGAGGCAACAGGTTCCAGTCTCGGGGAGTTTCAGACCCCATCGTCCCCACCTCTCTCCATTCTGGCTCATGGGGTGACTTCAGGGAGCTGGAGACGGAATGATACTCAGGAGGCCGTTCTTCCGGTCCCATCTCTGAAGTTGGATCAGACTGGCAACTTTTCCAGGAATCCATCTCTTTGGCCCGAGCGCCTAGCCTTTGGGTCATCTCTGCAGCCTAAAGGGCTTGCATCATGTCTTCAGAGGGAGAATACCGGATCTCGATAAGTTCTCCGGTATCCGCTCACACAGCTCCTTCTGCTATCTCCTCTCTCTCTCCTCCATCTTCGCTGATTCTTTGCACTGCCCGAGTTTCAGGTCAGTGCTGGGGATCAGCACCCCGGACAGTCCCTTTCGTGGTGCTGCTTAGTTATTTAGGGATTCAGATTAATGTCAGGGTTCCAGAAAACACCCCCAACGAAATAAAACTCCGAGGCCAGAAGTTCCTCAAAGTTCCAATTTATTAGAGATGTCATGTTGGCACATCTGGGGAAACCCGAATCTGAAAGCTTCCAGGGTTTCCCCACTCAGTTGAAAGTTCACAACCATGCCCCACACTCACAAGTTCATCACATGGTCCAATCAAATCTTCACACTCAACTGGATACAGTCTCTACACAGGTGCAGGCATTTGTCCTTGAGTAAAGAATTTCATTATGACTAAGTTTCTACCACTCCAATAAAAAGAAAAAATCTCCCAATTTCCCAGGCTAAAATATGTGGCAGTTGAAGCAAACACAAATAATGGCTTCCAGAACTGACAGTGTGTGTGTATGTGTCTATGCAGCTACCTCTACAAGACAATACAAACATGCTGGACAAATTTCCCTCTCATCAGACAGAAGTCCAAGGTGTTCAGAACTTGCTGTGCCAATCACTCCCAAATGCCATCCCTCCATGAATCCATTTAACTGATTACAACATAAATGAGGCAAGAAAGAAAACCTTACAATGAATTTCCACCATCCCCCCATAGTCTTTCCAGCTGTCTTCTGGGGAATGAAAAGAGTCTTTAGTCTCCACTTGTCTATCTCAGTGTCCTCTCTTTCATGTGTGCTGGGTGACATTAGGCTTGGCTTGGTGATAAGGCCGTCAGTCAGGTTTAGGAAGGTCTGCTACATTCTGGTTGCTGTGATGACTTTCTAGTGGATAGCTGGATCCAAACCCAATTCCCTGGCTCAAATGGATGGTCTCCTCTGGAGGCAGCATCTGGGTCAGTGTGACCTGCTTCCACAGGTTGCAGAGTTGTCCGTGCAGAGCTGAAAGACATGAGAACAGGGGTCCCTCGCCCCTCTGTCGGTGGTCCTCCAGGAAAGGCGTTGTTAGAGGATGAGAAATGGAGAGGTAGAGTGGGGGGTGGATCAGGCAGAGTTGAAAAAAACATTAAGGTTAACATTGCAGATGTGAAATAGACAGACAAAACCACTTAAACACATACAGTAAATGCAAGAATGAAACTTTTCCTGTAAATGAACTTAAGAGGGAAGGAAAAAAGTGAATACAGTTCTCTTCACCCTGTTCTGTTTGCCAGGCAAACCCAGGGTAAAGGTATTTTTTTCTTTTCATTGCTTTAACCTCCCCCCCCAAACAATTTAAATTTTTTGTCTCTAGGGATCAGATACATTTAACAGTTGCAATTACCTCAAGGTCATACAAAGACACACATATACATACAAAGACAAGGAAAAGAGAAAAGGAAAGGAAAACAGAAATCTCAGGTTTACACCCTGGTCATTCCCACAAAAAAACCTCAGTTAACTTAGGGAAAGCACAAATCTTAACAAACATATTATATGGTTGCATAGAAGACAGAGAGGAAGGGGAAAAAAATCAATGTTCCTATTTATATATTTCCCTTTTCTTTTAAGTATTTTATTTTTAGCCAGATTGGTTTTCCAGCTTCGTCCCTGAGCAAAGCCAACACTTTACATAATTTCATTTGCTCTCTTTTGTTCATACTGGCCAGGACAGGCATTTGCCATTCATCCCATGCCACGAGCAAATCTCCTGGGGGGGGGTTACTGTCACTATCCTCGAGCTACAGCTTCCCATGTTCCCCTTGAGATGTGGGGTTCACTTTGGCTTAGCCGGGCCTACCGCGGTCAGTTTTCAGATGAAAAAAAAATCTGAAAGGACTCTGGTTCCCTCACAGAGTACGGGCACCTCCTTTTGTAGGGAACACTGCTGTCAGTTTTCAGATCCTTGGGGGTCTGGGAGGACCTGCTGCTTTTCCTAAGCAGTCGAGTACGGGCACCTCCTAACACAGTCTTTTGCTCAGTGACTTCCCAGCTTGTTGCCGAAGTTCAGCTCTCTCATTCACTTTTTGATTCCATTTTCACACAGACTCTCCCTTTTCCCTAACAGAAGGTCCTGTGCTCTGGCAAATGCCCCATGCTTTCCAGGCTCTGTTGGTAGAAAAGATCTTTCTGTGGTTAGGAAAGGCACAGAGGGAGCAGGATCCAGCTGTGATTGGGAGAAGGGTCTTCTCACTCACACACAGGCATGCACACATTTCCCTCGCTTTTCTGGGCTTTAAAGTTAAAATTTAGAGGTACTCACCTTATATCCAAGCAGCCTTTGAGCTCAAAACTCAAAACCCCTTTACTACTCTTGTTCCAAATGGCCAAGGTCTGGGGGAATCCACCCACAGACACAATGAGTCTGTTGCCAGCAAGGGAGGCTTACACGGGCCAGGTCCATTGGTCAGGTTAGCTTGGAGTCCCATCTTGGGGTGCTAAATCGTGGGAAGAAATATCCATCTGGTTCAGTTCCAATCCGGGAGAAAGACACTGGAAACATGGAGGCTGATTGGAAAGATGGTTTAATGATGAAGCAGAACCACCAAGCACATGGTTCTGGTGCAGCTGACTACATGGACTTGACAGTGGGGGTTATACCTTATCTTGGGCTTTGCACTTGAGCTTCCTGTTCCTGTGCAAGAACATGTATTCTAATGGCTGTTGTAGGGGTTATGTAGGGGTCATAGCTGGCTCTATAGGTTGTCTGAGCTCCCAGGTTTGGTTGAAGTTTGCTGGGGGTGATGCAATGAAGGGGCTTGTGTTCTGGAAGGGTGTTGGGTAATTCCTATTATGGCTTAATGGCTTTCATCCTGTTTTGGCTCTTGGGTGATGGCTGCTTCTAATCCTACCATTCTGCCTTTGTTTCAAAATGTCCTGTCTTGAATGGATTACCAAATCTGCATTTCTAAAAGCTGGCCTCAGCATCTGCTGGGCTATTAAGAAAGACTTGGAGGCTGCTTTCTGCCTCTAAAAAAATGTTTCTCCATTTCTCCCTTTGGGGAAATATAATAATCTGTCCTTTTTAATATTCCTAAAATATTTCATTTTTCTATGAGGGGGTGGCTTCCCACACAAGCTCCCTTGAGAAACCAGCAACATTCATTTAGAATGGAATGACACTAAGTGCTATTAGAGGTGTGAAGGATCTGTTATCAGGTCCTGCAAAACATTCTGTGCTTAGATTTCTTAAACCCTTATTTAATATGCTTCTGTGACTATGCAGCTCCTCTAAATAAGCAGAACTCGTCAAAGATAACAGGTATAGGAACACAAAGCTTGTAAACAAATCAAAATTATTATAAGATTGGGTTTATTACCTTTCTTGTTTTGATTGAACATAATTTCCATTTAAGTGAAGCATTTGTTATAATAGACTTTGTTTCTTTAATTTAGTGACTTCAACTTTTTAAAATTACTTTTCTGGGATGCATTTAGAATGGTTATTTGTATAGTTTATCCAACTGTCAAATATTGTGTTCTTTTTGCAAATGTATTCATATTTACTATTAATATTTTCTTATAAGTGAGGATGAGCTCCAATATTCCAAGAGCTCCTCAATCCTCTAAAACAGGGGTGTCAAACTCAAGGCCCACGGGGTGCTTAAATTTGGCCCGTGGGGCTGGCCTGGAAATATCAAAGCACCAGCCCACTGTGCCTCTGCTGGCCAAAATCAGTCACTGGGGCCTGTGTGTGGCCCTCCTACAGCCATTCTTGGCCTCCCCGGCCTCCTGCAGCACTCTGCCAGCTGAAAACAGGCTGTGATGAGGCCCCGTGAGGGCCCCGTGTGGCCCATTTTCAACTCCTACAGAATTCTGCTGGCTGAAAATGGGCCATGCGGAGGTACCGCTTTTGGCCTCCCTGACCTCCAGCAGCACTCTTCCGGCCAAAAACAGGCTGCCCGGGGCTTCCATGTGGCCTGTTTTCAGCTGGCAGAGTGCTGCAGGAGGACTGGATTGGATTGGATTACAATTATGTGGCCCTCAAGTTAAGTGCCTGATCTGGATAGAAAACAAGCAACATCCTATGTTAATACTACAGTTTAATGCCAGATTTTACATACTGTAGGTCCATTTAATCTACAATCAACAATATATAATTGACAGCCATTTCTATTTACTATCTTGGAAATTACTTCTTCTGTTAGATCTTGTATTATCATGTTATTTCTGCTATTGTATTTTTATTATTAGTTGAATAATAAAAATACAATACTATAAATAGATTTTCTGCCTGGAAAAGCAATTTACTATTAAACAATGGGGTATAAATTTAGAAATAAAAATTTTAGTGGAGTATGAAGTATAAGTAATAAATGTTTGACAGTAATATCTGGTAGAAGAGATAGGAAAATGATTATAGTAAAGAACTGGAAATAAAGAAGAGAAAGGAAAAAAATACATCTTGAGCCCGTGTCAAATGCCCACCATGGCCACATCCACCCCGATCATGCCCACCCCGGACCTCTGAAGTCAAACACAACCCTGATGCAGCCACCAATGAAATTGAGTTTGACACTCCTGCTCTAGAACAATTTTTGAATGTCTTCTGAGGTAGGGGGCTCCCAGTATGGAAAGTACAACTTTTGGAAACAAGGTTGTCAGTGCAAAAGCAGCTCATTGTGTTAAAAGGTTTTAATTTCTGATACTGGGTTTGGGATACTGTATAACCTTTGCTGCTTCACTGTTAGTTAAGTATCTGTAAAAAAAATTAAATACTTACTTTGTAATGTTTCTTGAGCTATATGTAATATGTATTTTGGATTTCTTAACAAAGTACCGTATTTTTCAGAGTATAAGACACACCGAAGTATAAGACGCACCTTAGTTTTGGGGGAGGAAAACAAGGGAAAAAGGCCTCTGCCTCCAAGCAATTTGCCAAACAGCAAACAGCACAGATGATATACACTGTTTGCTGTGTATTTCTGTGCATGTGTGCCTGACCCATAGAAATAGCAAAGAATTGGAGAAATGTACATTATGCCAGAAAGTTTTCTTAAACGTAGTCACACTAACCCTTCCCAATTATTTAAATAGATCTACTCCAAGGTAACTAAACTCTAATACAAAACAGGACACTGTTACATTTCATACTATACTTGTACAGAGCTGTTAAAATTAATTAAAATTTCTGGAAATATACATCATTCGCTATTATTTAAAAGAAGATACAATAGCATTGGGCCTCTTCAGAGCAAGCATTTATTTTAAAAAGCTTCTTTATTTTGTTAAGTTGTCTAGATTTACAGGGATCTCCAACCTTGGCAACTTTAAGACTTGTGGACTTCAACTCCCAGAATTCCACAGCTAGCAAAGCTAACAAAGCTGGCTGTGGAATTCTGGGAGTTGAAGTCCACAAGTCTTAAAGTTGCCAAGGTTGGAGACCCCTGGCTCTAGAACAATAATAAAGCAGTCTTTAAAAAATAAGTCTAATAATTTGAACATTCTACAGACATTTATAGTTATTCACTTACCCCCTTCCATCCAGTTCAGCAGAAAATAAAAATCTGCGCTGCCTGTCTCTCCCAGCTATTTGCCTCTTTGCAGTTAGTTTCACTTTCATTTTCCCATGTGGCAAACCTAATCAGCTGTAGGTCGGGGAACTGCTACTGACTTGCTTGGCTTTACAGGCTCTTCCCTCTTTCCTGCAAGCAGGTAAATTGCTGGAAGACAGAGGCCAAAGGGTGGGGCTACATTCGGTGTATAAGACGCACTCAAGTTTTCACCCTCTTTTTGGGGGTAAAAAGGTGCGTCTTATACTCCGAAAAATACGGTACTTGTTTCTATAAAAGTTGCTCTCTATAATAAGTCTTTTCTGTGTAGAATGCCCAACTTATTTGCTCTCAGGGCAGTGATTTTTCATTTAATATTTTTATAGTTTTTTCACAGTTATCAAAATAGTGTAATAGTTATTCACGACATAAATCTGATTCATAAGAGATTTGTCATCTTTTTGTTGTATAAAAATGCAAAAATTAGGTCTCCATGAGGAGCCATTGTTCTGTGTGCTAGCAGCTATAGTGGTGAAGAAACTAGTCCACTGTCACAATGACAGGAATAACTGGTTTGTTAAGAATGAAAACTATCTTATAGCATCTTCCCAAATCATAATGAATTATAGTAATTATAATCAACAATGATCTCAGTGGAAAAGCAGCAGAAGACTCTCCTGTGGTAAAAGAGTATTTTCCTTTCACTCTAGATATGAGTTTGTTTTGTAATAATCATAGGAGTACCAAAACTATTTGACTGGCATGGAGTTAAATGTATTTATACATTTTAATTTGATATAAGATTTATATATTATATTTTAGAGTGCGCTAAAACACTTAATCTTCTTAAAATATGAGCCTTTCTATCCATTTACAGCTTGAGGAATGGGTGTTTTACTTGTCGGGTATTGGTCTGATACCTAAACCAATGGAACCAGCTAGTGTCAGTTCTTGTCTTGGTCACCATTCTTCTATCATTGTAAACTTCAAGAATCCTACATTTGAAGAAGTTGTGGTAGATATCATTTTAACAGGTATGACTGCTCTCATTTTCTTTTATGACTGGGAAATTGGATTATCCATCAAGCTTAAAATCTTTTCTACTGTATACCATGGAATGATGTTTTCTTTTTAAAATTTTTAATTATATAAAACTAATTTCTCCCAACAGTGAAGATTGGGATTCATGGTAGGCCTTCTACCATAGTAACTAGGATGTGATATAGGGTTTTATTCTGCTAACAACTACCCAACACTAGAGAAGATAGGCATGTATAAACAGAAGCATAGAATCAAAAGCACGTGAAGTATTAGTACGGCTTTATAAAGCCTTAGTAAAACTACATCTGGAAAACTGCATCCAGTTTTGATCGCCACATTACAATAAAGATGTTGAGACTTTGAAAAAAAAGTGCAAAAAAGAGCAACTAAGATGATTAAAGGCCTGGAGACTAAAACATATGAAGAACAGTTGCAGGATTTGGGTTTGGCTAGTCTAGAGAAAAGAAGGACTAAGCAGTATTCCAGTATTTGAGAGGCTGCCCCAAAGAGGAGGGGGTCAATTTATTTTCCAAAGCACCAGAGGGCAGGACAAGAAACAATGGATGGAAACTAATCAAGGAGAGAAGCAACCTGGAATTAAGGAGAAACTTCCTAACAGTGAGGACACTGTAACCAATGGAACAGCCTGCCTTCAGAAGTTATGGATGCTTTATCACTGGAGATTTAAGAGGAGACTGGACAGTCACTTGTCTGAAATAGTATACTGTCTCCTGCTTGAGCAGGGGCTGGTCTAGAAGACCTCCAAGGTCCTTCCAACTCTATTCAGATTGATTGATGCTGATAAATAACAGCAAGTTGGACTGTACCCTTCTGGGTCAGTTTGTTTTCTTGAGTAGCAAGAACAATATAACTCTGCACTAATGCATGCTGCATGATCGTTGAACTTAACAACTTCTATCAGTCATTTTGGAATATTTACTTAGAAGGTACATAAAACAGAATGAGAGACACAGGGTATAAACTTTATTGTCTCTTTCCAACAAGGACCAATACAAGGAAGATCTGAACCCATCCATGTACAATTGTATAACTATAATTGTGCAATTCCCATAAAATAGCAATAGAATATTAATTAAAATTATTTATGTTTATCTATAGGAATCTTGATTTTCATATTAGCAGGCCCTCACTGGGAAAACAGGAGTTAACATTTATGAAAATCATGACAGAATTTTGTTGAACTAAAAGATTAATGCCTCTGTGCAATTACTAATAAGTTCTAGATCCGTGATGGTGAACCTATGGCACAAGTGCCACAGGTGGCACGCGGAGCCATATCTGAGGGAACGCAAGGCTTTGCTCTATGTCAGCTCCAGCGCGCATGTGCGTGCTGGCCAGCTGATTTTCGGCCTTCCGGAGGGTGGGGGAGGCCATTTTTGTCCTCCCCAGGCTTCAGGAAAGTCTCCGGAGCCTGTGGATGGCAAAAAACGGCCCAACAGGCCTACCGGAAGTCCGGAAGTTTCAGTGAGGCCTGCACACATGTGTGAGGGGCAGCGCAGGGGGGTTGTGCATGCATGCGCTAGGGGAGGGCATTGCATTATTTTGCATTGACTTTTATTTACATTTGATAATGAAAACATTGATTTTGAGAACAGCTATAATTCTCATTTAAACTACCATATTTTTCGGAGTATAAGACGCACCGGAGTATAAGACGCACCTTAGTTTTGGGGGAGGAAAACAAGGAAAAAAGGCCTCTGCCTCCCAGCAATTTGCCAAACAGCAAACAGCAAACAGTACAGATGATATCCACTGTTTGCTGTGTATTTCTGTGCATATGTGCCTGACCCATAGAAATAGCAAAGAATTGGAGAAATGTACATAATGCCAGAAAGTTTTCTTAAATGTAATCACACCAACTCCTCCAATAATAACAGAGCTGGAAGGGATCTTGGAGGTCTTCTAGTCTAACCCCCTGCTTAGGCAGGAACGCTACACCACTTCAGTTCTAACTTCAGTTCTAATTGTCCTAACTGTCAGGAAATTTACTGAACAGGACACTATTACATTTCAGATTATACTTTTACAGATCTTTAAATTTTATGTGGCTTTCTGGAAGTATACATTCTCTGCTATTTAAAAGAAGATACAAAAGCACTGGGCCTCTTCAGAGCAAGCATTTATTTTAAAAAGCTTCTTCATTTTGTTAAGTTGTCTAGAACAATAATAAAGCAGTCTTTAAAAAATAAGTCTAATAATTTGAACACTCTACAAACATTTAACAAAGTAACAGAATCTGCCTCTACGTAGGATAGAACTCACAACCTCCTGATTGTGAGGCAAGAGTTCTTTCCTCTAGGCTACAGCAGCTTGCAGGTTACTTCCTTTCAATTTCAGCAGTCAAACATTGCCAGCAATCTATTTCAATTTGTCTCCTCATAGCCACCATAGTTAGCTTCATTTTACCACGTGGCTTCTGAGTCAGCTGTGTATCAGGAGGCAGATACTTTCTTCTTGTGCTAATCAGGCTTTGCCCTGTTTGCTGTAAGAGGTAAATTGCTGGCAGGCAGAGGCCAAAGGGTGGGGGTGACTGGGTGGGTGGGGCTACATTCAGTGTATAAGATGCACCCAAGTTTTCACCCTCTTTTTGAGGGTAAAAAGGTGCATCTTATACTCCGAAAAATATGATATATTATAGGTTAACACGTATAGGTAGATGTTCTGACAAATACCATCAATTAGTTCAGTGACCGTTTGGTAACACAATGGTAGCATAATTCCATCTCCAAGCTGAGGGATTTAGTTATACTACCTTCACATTCTACACTGAATAAATATGAACCCTGAAGTTAATGTGAAAAGTTATGTGTATCCTGACACAGATCACTCTCTGATTGCTTTCTGGCTCATCGTCTATCTCACCCATTCAGTTGGCCCATCCCAGGAAACTGTTGGACTCAATGGTGTTCCAACCAGCAATGGAATGTCTGGTTACTGTCTATTCTTAGAGCAGTAAGATGTGATTTCTAATTATGTTGCTAGGTTCACTCATCATATCAGTATAGTTGCTTAAGAAATGCTTCTAGCAATAGCAATAGCACTTAGACTTATATACCGCTTCATAGTGCTTTACAGCCCTCTCTAAGCGGTTTACAGAGTTTAGCATATTGCCCCCAACAATCTGGGTCCTCATTTTACCGACCTCAGAAGGATGGAAGGCTGAGTCAACCTTGAGCCCGTGAGATTTGAACAGCTGAACTGCAGCTAGCAGTCAGCTGAAGTAGTCTGCAGTGCTGCACTCTAACCATTGCACCACCTCTATTATATTCATCCATTTGTTTTCAATTTTGTTGTGTTGATGATGTAACTTTTGATTGGTTAAAGACTATAACAAAGTTATCATTCAAATCATGCTATTCTTGAGGAACAGTTGTCAGGTTCCAACTAATGCATCCATCACAAATTGAACCCTGAGACATTATAATTTCTCAAAGTATAAATTTATTAGGACACACCATATTGGCACTAACTGTAAAAAGGTGGTACTAACGTTCCCGGGCTTTTCACTTCAATATAAGTTTCCAATTTCTCAAGTTTCCAAAGCATTGGTCACATTGTCCAACCAAGATGGGAGCTGGTTGCTCAGCAACATCTCTCCTCCTTCTCCTCCAGTCAGCCAGATGGTAGAATGTGGCTGACTCATCAGCTAGGAATGATGTTTGGACTGAAGGCTCCATCTCCCTCCAGTCCCAAGCTGTGTCAAGCTGAATTCATACTAGGATGTCCAAGGATACCAGCAATCCCAAACTCCAATTAAATTCAGTCTTGACAGGCTGCCCCCCTCGACAGAAGGAACAACCCTGGAAAGGTAAAATACTGTGGGGTTAGTTGGTGCCACTAGCCCCCTCTCCCTTTTCCCTGAGGCCCATTTGGTTTTTGAGGGTACTTATCATGGAACTGCTTTACTAACCTATCTGCACTGACTTTCCAACTCTTTACCCAAGTTGCCTCAGAAAGCAGGTATGCCTTCCAGTGCACTAGATATTCCAATTGATCCCTTTGCACCCTTGAGTAAGATCCTCTTTACTTCATAATGAGTTTGACCCTCGATCACCATAGGCTTAGGGGTTGCTCGACCCACTGGTTGGAGCTGTGAACTGACTGCTGGTTTCAGTAAGCCACAGTGAAATACCGGATGTACCTTCCCCAACAACCGGGGAAGTTGGAGGCGTACCGTCACCGGGTTTATCACCTTCACTATAGGCCTGTTTCTTATGCCTTCACTGCCTCACTCAGGGCCTGTTTCATATTTTCCCATGCCCTCTTCAATGACTCCATCCACTCCGTTAGTGACATGGATGAAGGGGGTTCAGGCATAGGAACAAATTCCATTGCATTGGTCACTTGGAAGGGGGTCAAACCAGTGCTGCTGTGCACTGCATTGTTATACGCTACTTCCGCAAACGGCAGCAAATCTGCCCAGTCCGATTGCTGATAGTTGACATAGCACCTTATGTATTGTTCCACCATGCCATTAGCTCTCTCTAGGGCTCCATTAGTACTTGGATGGAATGCAGAGCTAAGTCCTTGCGAGGACCCGATGGCCCTCATAAACTCCCTCCAGAACTTAGCTGAGAATTGGACTCCACAATCGGAAATGATTCTGCAGGGGACTCAGTGTAACCTGTAAATATGCCGGATGAATAGGTTAGCCAGCTTCCACACTGACGGGAATCCTGGGCAAGCTACAAAGTTGGCCTGTTTGGAAAATAAGTCCATGACGGTCCAAATGACCATATTCCCCCCCCTCTCAGGGAGTTCAACAATGAAGTCCATAGCTATCTCCTCCCAGGGTCTGCCACTTGCTGAAGTAATCCGGGGGTCTCCCCGGCCTTGTTTTAATAGCTGCACAAGTGGCACAGCTCTTTACATAGTCCTCAATGTCTCTTTTCATCCTTGGCCACCAGAATTGCCGCCTGGCCATGTGTAGGGTCTTCAGCTAACCGAGGTGTCCTGCTTGTTTGGAATCATAACTTTGTTGAAGGACCTGGAGCCACAAGTTGTTGGGTACATACAGTTTGGACCCTTTCCAACCCAGTCCATCCTTAAGGGTTAGTAATCCCGGGTTGTCCTAGTACCATGGGTCAGCTGGTAGTTCATATTTCAGCTTCTGAGTCATTTCCCCTCTGTCCATGGCTCTCCTTCGGGTGGTCTGGCCCTGGGTCAGTGCTTGTGATGCTGGCTAAGGAGGGGGTATCATCTCGTGAATGACTTCTTCCCATTTGCTGTGGTATTGTGGCTTCCGTAACAGAGCATCAACTAGGAAGCTCTTTCCCCCCGGGATGTACTTCAGTTTGAAATTGAATCATCTGAAGTATTGCGCCCACCTGACCTGTTTTGGGGATTGTTTGCGGGGTGTCTTTAGTGCCTCTAAGTTTTTGTGATCAGTCCATACTTCAAAAGGCATGGGATCACCCTCGAGGAAATGTCTTCAGGTCAGTAGGGCCCATCGGATTGCATAAGCTTCCTTTTCCCAGACTGCCCACTGTTGCTCGGTTTCTGCCAGTTACCTGCAGGTGTAAGCGCAGGGGTGTAAAATGCCCTCTCTGTCTTTCTGAAAAGGACCGCTGTGATGGCCATGTCGCTGGAATCGGCTTGGATCACGAAAGGCTAGTCTGGGTCAGTGTGCTTGAGGGTTGGCACTTTGGTGAACAAGCCTTTCAGCTTCTCGAAGGTACGTTGGCAGTCCAGGGTCCATTTCAGGGGTTGACTCAGCCGTGGCTGTTGCGGGCCTTTCCCCGTCTTCAGCAATTCAGTGAGAGGCCTGGCTATTTCAGTGAAGGTGGGGATGAATTGCCGGTAGAAGTTCGCGAACCCAGGAAACGTTGTAGTTGTTTGCATGTGCTTGGGGGCTGCCAATCCAGCACCGCTCTCACTTTACCTGGATCCATCTCTATCCCCTTGCTCAATATTTGATATCCCAGATAGTCTAGGTGGGTCTTGTGGAATTCGCATTTTGATAGCTTTACGTATAGTTTGGCAGCCAGAAACTTTTGTAACACCTGGTGTACCAGCTTCACGTGTTCTTCTACGGTTTCGGTAAAGATGAGAATGTCATCCAAATACACGAGGACCCCTTTGTACAGGTGGTCATGCAGTACTTCGTTTATCAGCTGCATGAAGACTGTGGGTGCTCCCTGCAATCCAAAGGGCATCACTTTGAACTGGAAGCTACCGAGGGGGCAGTTGAAGGCAGTCTTCCACTCGTCTCCTTCTCTGATCCGAACTCGGTAGTATGCTTCTTGTAGGTCTAATTTGGTAAATATCTTCCCCTTGGACAGGTGGGCCAACATGTCATTCATGAGGGGGAGTGGGTATGTGTTCTCCACGCACATGGCATTAATTCCATGAAAATCCACACCTAGTCTCATCTCCCCATCTTTCTTTTTCTTAAACAGTATGGGGGCTGCCACTCTGGATTTCACGGGTTGGATGAATCCCCATGCTAAATTAGCATCGATGTACCTCCTTAACTCTTCCATTTCCTTGGGAGTCATGGAGTACATCCTTGGCTTAGGTAGCTTAGCCCCCGGCACGAGCTCGATGGCGCAGTCAGTCAGGCGGTGGGGTGGTAATACCTCTGCATGGTCTTTGCTAAATGCCTCTGCAAGGTCCTGGTACTCCCTAGGAATCTTTTTTTAAATAAAGTTTTCATTGTTTTTCTCCACAATGCATCCATACATATACCTTAATAGTTATACATTACTATTTGATAATACATGAACCAATATCTTAATTTGCACCTTTTATACTTTAATTACCTGCCTGTTTCCCCCTTTATGTCATATCACTCCCCTCCCTCTATCTCCCTCTTTTCCCTCTACCTTCTTTCTCCTTCTCTTCCACTTTCCTACTTCCCTCCCCTCCCCTTCTCCCCTTCCTTCTCTACTTCCTTTTCTCCCTCTTAACCTTTCCCTGAGTGTATGTATTCACAATCCATCCTATAGTTTACAGACAGGTAACTCATATCCCTAATCTCCTTTAATTATCGGTGCTTCTCTTAAACTCGTTTCCCCCCCCCAGTATCCATATCTATGCTTAATTCTTATATTTTCCTAGGTATATTAACTAGTATCTTAATGCTGCCTTCTCAACTACCTAATTGTTTTTGTTCAAAAAGTTTTATTAGTACAAAATTACATAGATAGTAGCTAAATATTAAATATAAAGTACAAACATTTTATTTTTTTCTCTCCCCTAACCCACCCCCTTCCCTCCCCCCTCCCCCCCGGACTTCCCAGAGATAATACAGGGCATAATATCGATTAAATAAATTTAAATTGTTAATTAAAAAAAAGGAACATTATTTTTTAAAAGCTTCAACTCCAAATTATACACTAATAATATATCGTCTATGTATACAATAATAAAGATACAAAAAGGAAAAGAAAAAAAGAAAGAAAAATCTCTTTAACAATACAAGAAAAACATAACTAAAATAAAATAGAGAGAAAAAAAGGAGAAAAAAAAATAAACAAACAAACCTCCTTCCTCCTCCCTTCAATCCTCTACCTTATACAAAGTAAATATTATATAAATAATAGCTAAATATAAAATACAAAAATCTTAAACTGATATTATTAACATTAAAAATAACCTCAAAGATAAATAAAACTTAGCTAAATATTACATAAGTAATCATTAAATATTAAATTTCATCATAATATTAATAACATAATATTATTCTACATTAACTTATTAACTTCAAAAAACAAAAAATCTTTAAAGTCTTAAAAAAAAGAAAGAAAAACAGATCTTCAACAAATTGTATATATCTAATATTATTAACATTAAAAATAGCCTCAAAGTTATATAAAACTTAACTAAATATTACATAGGTAATCATTAAATAGGGAAGAGAAAAGGAAAAGTACAATCATATTAGTCTCTATCCATCCAATATATTTCAACACCACATCTTTTTGTATCTTGATAGTTGCATCTTTTAATAACTCAATGATTTTGAATTTATCAACTCGTCTCCCATCTGGTCCCGATCCTCCATCTCCTTTTCCCTGACTGTCTGGCTCTGGCACTCCTTTTGGTTTTTTAAATCTGTTTCCTTTTGATCCAACAGGGATGGCTTCCCCTCCTCCTCCTCTTTTATTTTCATACATCCTTCCTCTGGAATTTTAGATATATCAGCCTTTAAGACATTGACATAAAATTCAGTAGCTTTTTTTATCGTATTAAGCCGGTATCTTTTTCCAGAAAATTTCACTGCTACTCCTACTGGCGCTTCCCATTTATATTGTAAATTTAATCTTTTGAATTCATCAATCAAAAAAGTGTAGCTTTTTCTGGCTTTAAGCATTTTAGAGGGGATTTCTTTCCAAATCTTTAATTCCTGACCATTCACCTTGAGATTATTGTTGAACGTTGCCTGTATAATTCTATTCCGTAGAGCTCTTGTAGTAAAATATATGACAATGTCCCTTGGTAAATGTTTTTGTTTAGTATACCACGAATTGATTCTGTATATCTTGTCGATTTGTGTAGCCAATTCCACTTTAGAGATTCCAGACACCTGATCCAATGCATCAACCATCCTTCCTTTTAAATCTTCATATAATTCCTCCTTCAAACCTCTGACCCTTATAGCAACTTCCATCGATCTGAACTGTGTCATCAACACCTCTGTTTCAAAATTTGCAATGTCATTTTGAATTTTATCTATATATTTCACCGAGGTTGCCAAAGCTTGTTTATTTGTTTCAATATGTTCTGCCAAAACTTCAATATTTGTTGCTAAACCTTTGCAAACCTCTAACACGTCCAGCCTGAGTTGTTGATTCATATTCTTCAAAGCAGCCTGCATTTTTTTTGTCTATCTCACTAATTTTCTGATTAAATTCCAAAGTCAGTTCATGTTTCATAATCTTTAAATTATTTAATAAACTTTCAGGTGTCAAAGGCTGTGGAGGTGTTAACTCAGTATTAAGTTGCGTTTTAGAAATATATCCAGAGGGATAGTCATTTCTTTTACTCAAAACAATCTTTCCAGATTTTGAAGCCATTATGGTGTTTCAAAAGAGTACAAAGAAAAAGGAAAAAAAAAGCCAGATGCCTAATTAAAGTTCTTTCCAATTTCAAAACCAGGTAGTCTTTTATTATTAAAAATCTTTCAATTATAACTTTAATCCAGGGTTAGGAGACAGAGAAAGAAAAGCCATTTTTCCAAGTCAAAAGTTTCCATAAGGAAAAAAAAGCCTCTGGGAAAACGAAAGTCACTTTCACTTCTCAATCGCCATATTGTTACTTTGTTTCCTTTGTTTCCTTGCCGAAGTGAAAGCTTGCCCAGGAGTTGAAAAAAAAGAAAAAAGAGGTTTCAGTACTTGCCCATCTCACGGCTGTTTCTCTCTGTCTGCTTCTATAAATCAAAAGAGGTTGTAAATTCCATTCTGGAAGCAGCGGCCGGTCACGACATCTAGCTCCGCAAAAGCGGAGGTTTCCTGATTCCCGGAGCTGGAGACAGGCTGCATGGGGAGCTCTCCCTTCACGCCCCTAGATGGCTCCTAGGGTGCTGGGGGGGCTCTACCCCACCTGTCAGGCTCTCATCTCTCCCCTTTGCCCGGGGAAGAGATTTCAAAGCCGCCAGACAGCTGTTCTGGCGGCTTTTTACGAGGATCGGAAAGGCGCCCGACGAAGGGACGTCGGCGATGGCGCGATCCAAACCGGAAGTCTCAACTACCTAATTTTGTCACCTGGATCTACCTCCTTCATTTTTTTTATTTTCCTCCAATTTAATCAATATTACTTATCTTCTATATATATATATATATTCATTTTCTAACCAATCATAGAATTTCCCCCATACATTATAGTATTCAGAATCTTCCTTATCTTTAATTTTCATTGTCAATCTAGTCATTTCCGCACAATCCAATATTTTTTTTATTCAAAAAGTTTTATTAGTACAAAGTACAAACATTTTTCTCTTTTTCTCCCCCCTTCCCCCTCCCCTTCCCCCCATCCTCTCCCCCCTCTCGCCCACCCACCCCCCGACTTCCCAGAAAAAGCACAGGGTGTAATATTCAATAATAATAGGATTAAATTATGCTAACAAATTCTTAATTTCAAAATTTCTCTAGATCTTTAACTCCTTGTTACTCAAAACCTTTTACGCATAATCTAAAAATTAAGCATATTATTAATCAATCAACATAACCATATCTCCGGCTGTTAATTTACTCCACTATATATCCTTCATTTATATAATCTTTAAAGTATAATAATAAAAAGAAGAGAAAGAAAAAGTCTTTCTTTCACCATTTCATTCAATTACACAACCATCAACATCATTTCCTCAATGCTGGATAGATCTTCCTTCTTCCAACATTATACCTCTTCGATGAACATAAAAAGTAAAATATACTAAGCAATTGTTAATTCCAATATTTCTCTAATTCTTTAACCCCTTATAACTCAAAACCTTTTAGGCATGATCTAAAAAATCAAACACATTATTAATAACCTAACATTCCAATATATCAAATTACTAATTTCACAATAATTCTAAATCTTTAATTCCATGTATCTCAAAACCTTTTAAAAATAATCAAAAGGATTATTAAACCCCTCTTAAACCAATCCTTTAAGTGTCTTTCGTTTATATAATCTTTAAAATATAGTAGTAAAAAGAAAAAAAATAGGAAACAAAGAGAAGACACAACCATCAGCGTCAATCCTCCATAGTAAATGGATCTTCTTTACTGCAAAGTGTCAATTTTCATTCATCTCTCCATCTAGCCTATCACTTCCCATACTAAAATCAAATCTAGTCGTTCCTTCTTCTCGGTCGAACTTTAGATCTGACTCTTACAGCCTTTTGTGACTTGGTAATTTTTTGAATTGTCAACTCTGCTCTTGTCTGACTCTGTTCTTCTGTCTCCCCTTCCACATTATGAACATCTCTCTGGTTCTGTAAATCACCTTGATGCATCAAAACTCCTTCCATTTGAACAACTATCGATGAATCTCCTCTTTCATCTTCTATTGCTTCCTTCATTCTTCTTCCTTCTGGAATTTTGGATATGTCGGCCTTTAACACTTTTACATAAAAATCAGTAGCTTTCAATATCGTATTGAGCCGATATCTCTTTTCCAGGTGTCTAACCACAATTCCAATTGGAGCCTCCCATCTGTACTGTACTTGCTGTTTTTTGAGTTCTTCAACCAGAAAGGTATAATCTTTTCTGGCTCTCAACGTTTTAGGAGGAATTTCTTTCAATGTCATTACTTCCTGTCCATCTACCTGAAGCTTATTCTTGAAAGTCGCCTGTAAAATTTCATTCCGTAATGCCCTTGTAGTAAAGTATATTACGATATCTCTTGGTAGATGTTTTTGTTTAGCAACTCAGGAATTAACACGATATATTTTATCAATTTGCATAACCAATTCCTGTTTTGTGATTCCTAGCATATGCACAAGTGCCTCCCCCATCCTTTCTTTTAAATCTTCTTGGTTTTTTTCTTTTACACCTCTTAGTCTCAGAGCAAACTCCATACTTTTATATTGAAACATTAGCACCTCAGCTTCAAAGTTTTCCATATTATTTTGGGTCTTATCTATATGTTCACCTAAAGTTATCACAGTCTGTTTAATTTCTTCCACATCCTGCTCCAAAATTTCCATATTTCCTACCAGTCCTTTAAGTACAACTATCATATCCTTCCTTAATTGCTGGTGTCGAGTATCAATCTCCTCTAAAACAGCCTGTATTTTTTCATTAATTTCATTAATTTTTAAGTTAAATTCCATAACAAATTCATTCTTCATGACTTTTAAAGCATCAAATAACTTTTCATGTGTTAAAGTCTGTGAGGGTGTTGAATAAGGAGTAGGTTGCATTCTTAAAGTATAAACAGGGGGGTACTCAAATCCTTTATTAAAAATAGTCTTTCCAGGTTTAAAAGCCATTTAAAGTTTTAGGTTAAACTTTTGGTTTTAATCCAAGATCAGAGATGGAAGAGAATTCATCAAAGTCAGGCATTTTCAAACAAGGGGCTGCTAGCAAAACAAAGCATTCTTTTAAGTTTCATTTTCACGCCCTCTGAAGTTTCAATCGCCATTTTGCAGCTCATTAGCTCATTTGGTTTGTCACTTCCGAAGTGTGAATTGGAGTTAAGTTTGAATACTTGCCGACTGTGTCTCTCCTGGCTTTTTCTGTCTGTTCTCTGCTGTAAATCCTGAAGTTAAAATCACATGTTGGGAGCAGAAATTGGTCGCGGCATCTTGCTCCGCAAAAGCGGAGGCGTCCCGGGTCCCGGAGCAGATGACAGGCTACCTGGGGAGCCCTCAACCTTCGCGCCCCAGATTTCCTCCTGGGGCACTAGGGGGGCTCTACCCTCACCTGTCTGGCTCTCATCTCTCCCCTAAACCCGGGGAGGAGATTTTCAAGCCACCAGAGAGCTGTTCTGGCGGCTTTACAGAGCCCGGGATTAGGCGCTCAACAAGGAGCATCCTCGATGCAGCGGAGTCAACTGGAAGTCCATCCAATATGTTTTTAATTACCTCCCTTTCAGAAGGGGCTTTTGTTGCTTTCCATTTTTGTGCAAATGCAATTCTAGCTGCTGTAATTATATGAATAATTACATATATGTATTTTCTTTACTGAATTTCTTTGGTAATATACCCAACAGGAATATCTCTGGTTTCAATTCTATACGTTGTTTCAATATTTTTCTATCCACATTTGAATTGAACTCCAATACACTTTGGCTTCAGCACATGTCCACCACATATGATAAAAAGAGCCCGGTATTTGCTGACATTTCCAACATTTCATAGATTTATCTTTAAACATTTTAGCTATCCTTTCCAGTGACATGTGCCATCTATAAAACATTTTATACAAAGTTTCTTTATATGCTGTCGCCATTGTCAATGTATAATTTCTTTCCCATAGCTGTTGCCATTTATCCAATTCTATAGTATGACCAAAATTCCTTGTCCATTTAATCATTGTTTCCTTCACTTGTTCTTGCTCTAAATCAATATATAATAAGTAATTATACAATTTTTAATTAGTCTTTCATCCGTTCCTGTGAATATTTCATCTAGTTCTGTCATTTCTAAATTAACACCCTCCGTTTTAATATCTGTATCATATCTTGATTGCAATTGTATTCTCATATACCAGTCCATCTTTATTCCCTGTTTCTCCAATTCTTGAGTAGATTTCAATTCCCCTTTATCTGTTATAATATATTTATATCGTGCAATATTTCCCCAATTAAATCTATTTGGGTACATTAGTGCTTCTATTGTTGATAACCAACATGGTATTTTCAAATAGTGTTTTTCTTTTATCTTTTTCCACACTCTATACAAAGAGTTCCTTATACAATGTCTCTGGAAATAGCTGTATATTTTACTTCTTCTGTACCATAAAAATGCGTGCCATCCTATCTGTAAGTCATGTCCTTCCAAAACCAAGAATCTTCTGTTTCTTAACAAAATCCATTCTCTCATCCATGTCAATACTGCAGTGTCGTTGTATAACTCCCAATTTGGAAGTGCAAATCCACCTCTTAATCTTACATTTTGTAACATTTTTATATTTATCCTCGCCTTTTTCCTTTGCCATACAAACTTCAGTATCATTTTATTTACTTCTTTAAAAAAGTTTTTCTCTAATCTTATTGGTATTGTTGCAAATAAAAACAGGAATCGTGGCAATATGTTCATCTTAATTAATGATATTCTTCCCATCAGTGATAATTGAAGATTTTTCCATTTTTCCAAGTCTATTTCTATTTGTTTCTTTATAATAATTATCTTCCTTAATTGTCATACATCTAGCTGTAAGATGTATGACATCACTTTTTTTGTTATTTGCACATTTAGCTGCCCAACTAGTTCCTTTTTTTGTTTTTCCGTCATATTTTTCACTAAGAGTTTTGTTTTGTCTTTATTAACTTTAGTCCTGCCACCTCTCCATATTTTTCAATTTGCTTTATTAGTTTAGGTCCAGTCTCTAATGGTTCTTCCAATATGATCACCAGATCATCTGCAAATGCTTGTAGTTTATACTCCTGTCCTTTAATTTTCATTCCTTTTATATCCTCATTTTGTCATATATTTCTAGTTAATACTTCCAGCGTCAACACAAATAACAATGGTGATAAGGGACATCCTTGTCTTGTTCCTTTCATAATATCCACCTTCTCTGTCATATCTCCATTCACTAATACTTTGGCTGTTTGTTTACTGTAAATTGTTTTGATTACCTTGATAAATCTTTTTCCAAAATCCATAATTTGAAGTTGCATCGTCATAAATTGCCAATTCACGTTGTCAAATGCTTTCTGTGCATCTAGAAACATTAAAGCCACTTGTTTTCCGGGATGTTGTTCATAATATTCTAATTCATTTAAAATCATTCGCATGTTATCTTTGATCTGTCTTTTAGGTAAAAATCCATTTTGATCTGAACTTATGAATTTGTTTAGAAATTTTTTAAGTCAGTTTGCCATTATTGATGCAAATATTTTATAATCTGCATTCAAAGTGAAATCGGTCTGTAATTTTTAATTTTCTGTAAATCAGTCTCTTCTTTCGGTATCAAAGTTATAAATGCTTCTGTCCATGATTCTGGCATCCTACCTTCTAATAGCAGTTCATTATATAGTTCCAGCATCACAATTCCTAATGTCTCTTCAAATGTTTTATATACTTCTGGTGGTATCCCATCTGGTCCTGGTGCTTTACTATTTTTCTGTCTTTTTATTGCCTCTGTTAATTCCATCATTGTTATTTTCTCCTCTAACAAGTTCTTATATTTTTCTGGTATTTTGGGTAATTCCATATCCTCCAAATATTGTTTTATATCCTTCTCAATTATTTTCTCTTGTTTATATAAATCCTCATAAAATGCCCTTGCTATCTTTTTTATTTCCTCATTTCTATGTTGTAGATTCCCATCAGTATCTTCCAATTGCTTAATCCATTTTTTCTCTTTTTCCTTTTTTATTTTATAGGCTAACCATCTCCCTGGTTTATTTGCGTGTTCAAAAAAGTTTTGTTTAGTCATTTTTATTTTCCTTGCTACCTCTTCATTTTCCATCATATTCATTTTGTGTATCTTCAAGTCCATTTTAATTTTTTTATTTTGGGTATCTTTTTGAAGTTCTTTTTCTAATTTCTTATAGTCTTCTTCTAATTGTTTCTTAGCATACCCTCTTTGTTTATTTCTTTTATTCAAGTATCTCATCACCAATCCTCTGATATAAGTTTTTGCTATGTCCCATATAATTTGAAGTGAGATGTCACTCTTTTTATTCTCTTTAAAGAAAAAGTCCATTTCTTTTTTCATAAATTGTTGGAATTCTTTTTCATTCAATATTTCTTGATTTAAAGTCCATCTAGTTCTTTTCTTTTGTCCTTTCCAAGTAATTATAATCGGGTTGTGATCAGCCCGCATACCAATTTCAATGCTCACATTTTGTACATTTGCTAATCTGTCGACATCCACAACATATCTATTCTTGACCAGGACATATGTCTATTAGAATAGTAGAATGTATATTGTTTCTTTGATGGAAACTTCCCCCTCCATGCGTCATATATGTTTAATTCCTCTACCATAGTAAAGAACGATTGTGGTAATTTCTTCCTTAACTTCTTATTCTTTTTAATCGTCTTATAGTCCAATTTCACCTTTACTATAGCATTAAAGTTTCCCATCATGCAGATATTTTCATAGTCTAATTCAATTATTTTAGCATGTAGCTTAGAATAAAACTTATCTTGACATTCATTCGGTGCATAAATCACAGTTAATAATGTTTTTTTATTATTCAGTAATATTTCAACCATCAAAATCCTTCCATCTTCATCTACATATATACCGTATTTTTCGGAGTATAAGACGCACCGAAGTATAAGACGCACCTTAGTTTTGGGGGAGGAAAATAAGGAAAAAAGGCCTCTGCCTCCCAGCAATTTGCCAAACAGCAAACAGCAAACAGTACAGATGATATACACTGTTTGCTGCGTATTTCTGTGCATATGTGCCTGACCCATAGAAATGGCAAAGAATTGGAGAAATGTACATTTATGGCAGTATATTAATCCCAGAAAGTTTTCTTAAATGTAATCACACTAACTCCTCCCAATTATTTAAATAGATCTACTCCAAACATGACTAGTTAGGGTTTCTCAGCTGCCTTCTTTTAATACTAATACTTAATACTAATACTTAATACTAAAACAGGACATTTCAGATTATACTTTTACAGTTCTTTAAAATTGATGTGGCTTTCTGGAAGTATTCTCTGCTATTTAAAAGAAGATACAATAGCACTGGGCCTCTTCAGAGCAAGCATTTATTTTAAAAAGCTTCTTCATTTTGTTAAGTTGTCTAGAACAATAATAAAGCAGTCTTTAAAAAATAAGTCTAATAATTTGAACACTCTACAAACATTTAACAAAATAACACATTAACAGAATCTGCCTCTACCTAGGATAGAACTCACAACCTCCTGATTGTGAGGCAAGAGCTCTAGCTCTGAGCCATAGCAGCTATAGCTTGTCTCCATTTGATTTCAGCAGCCTAATATTACTAGCAGTTTATGTCCCAGCAATTTGTCTCATTACAGCCACCGTAGTTAGTTTCATTTTACCACGTGGCTTGCAAGCCTCAGTCAGCTGTAGATCGGGAGGCAGATCATCTCTTCTTGTGCTCTTCTTGTGCTTTGCCCTGTTTGCTGCAAAGAGGTAAATTGCTGGCAGGCAGAGGCCAAAGGGTGGGGGTGGCTGGGTGGGGCTGCATTCGGTGTATAAGACGCACCAGGTTTTCACCCTCTTTTTGAAAAATACGGTACATTTGGGGTTCATTTTTTTCTATATATATAATACAACTCCTCTTTTGTTTTGATCAGCTAGTGCTGAATATAAATCTCCCAATTTTACACATTCTAAAAACTTTTTATGTTTTCGCCTAATATGTACTTCTTGTAAGCATATTATGTCCATTTTTAGTTTCCCTAATTTACTAAATATTATTTTCCTCTTTATTGCCGAATTCAATCCATTTATATTTATCGAGATTATCTTAACCTCTTCTTCCATGTTCACTTATTTTGTGCCTTAGCTGATCTTGTCAGCATCATATCTCTTTGTTCCTTTACCAGACCCTTTATCATCCTGGTTGCTCTCTTCTGCACTTTCTCTAGGGTTTCAATGTCTTTTTTGTAGTGTGGTGACCAAAACTGGATGCAGTACTCTAGGTGTGGTCTGATCAAGGCTTTATAGAGTGGTACTAGTACCTCTCTGGTCCTTGATTGTATCCCTCTATTTATGCAGCTCAGGACTGCGTTGGCATTTTTGGCTGCTGCTGCACACTTCTGCACACTATAAAGCAGAGGCGTTCTCTGTGTCAACCCTTTTCCAGTTTCACGGGTTTGTGAAGAGCTTGGTAGGAGCCCCACTGATTACCAACCCATTGACCTGTTCAAAACGTATGGGTCGGGTCAATTTCTTGATCCTGATCCCGTTTTAGGACGGTAGGCAGGTTGATTAGACAGTTGGTGCATCCCGTGTCGATTACTGCCTCTAGTTCCTCATGGGGTCCAGTATTTAGTGCTGTTATCTTTGACTTTATAGTGAAGGGGCAGATTGGATCACTCACCATCGGGTCGTCTTCGGCATCATCATCTCTGTCGTAAGTCTCTGGCATCTCCTGGCACTCAGCTGGGGGGAGGAGACTTCTGCAGCTTGCCAGGCAGATTTCCCTCCTTCCTTCCTCTTGCCTGGAAGAGCCTCCAATCTGGGACCATCTGCAGGGCACTCCCACTGCTTTATTAGTCCCTCAGCTAGGTGTGGGGCTCTCTCTTGCTCCCCCCCCGGACTTTCAGTTTGCCAGGGGGGATTTCCTTTCTTTTAAATTTTTATTTTATTTTTTTACCAACCTTACATAAACATCCATATATATACCATAATATCAAAACATACATAATTATACATTTCTATCCAAAATGCCATAAACATATATCCTGAATTTGCTCCTTTTATACTTTTATCTCCCGTCTGCTTTCCTTCTATATTTCATACTACTCCTCTCCCTCTATCTCCCTCTCTTCCCTCTACCTTCTTTCTCCCTCTCTACCTCTTTCCTACTTCCCTCCTCTCTCCCTCCCCTTCCTTTCTACTTCCTCTTCCTCCCTCTAATCCTTCCCTGAGTACATCTAATCATAATCCATTTTATAGTTAACAGAAGAGCAAATCAAAAATCCTGACTTCATTCCAACATCAGAGCTATTCTTAAACTTATATCTTTCCCTTTATCCATATTTATATATATAATATATTCTACTATGTATATCTACTATTATTCTAATGCTGCCTCCTTCCTCTTATTTTTGTCGCCTGGGTCTACCACCTTTAATTTTCATCTTTTTTCCAAATTAATCGTTATAGCTTATCTTCCAGACATATATTATCTCTTATACCTCTTAATTTTAGGCCTACTCCTCCCTCTCCTCAATTTATATGTTTACTCATTTTTTTTATTCTGTCAATTCTAAATGCCCTAAATTTCTAATTTCTTTTCCCGTTTCATATCTCCCTTCCAACTTAATTACTCTTTTTTTATTTTAACTCATTCTCCATATTTAAACAAATCTTAATCTTATCACTACATTTCCATCCATTGGTTAATAACATTCTAAAATCTCCATAACAAAAAATCCAATTATATATATAGATTATATAGATTAGTGTGTCGGCTATATTAAAATCAGCCTGGATGGTCCCTGTGACGGGGCTGAAAGGCCAAAAGGAAGCTGTGATGCTTTCTCTCCCATATTTGGGTACACCAGGATAACACGACAGAAAAACATATATAACCCTTTCCTGGTGAAAGAGCTGATTGGGAACAGAGCCTATGGCTTAATGGTTAAGTTGCTGCACTGCAAGGCAGCCGGCCCGGGTTCAAATCCCAGTAAGGGGTATGGCTATCTGATGAGAGCAAAATAAGCTCGAAATAGATCTATAATAGTCTCCCTTTATTTTCATTTATCAGCAAAAAAAATCCTACATATATATATATATATATATATATATATATATATATATATATATATATATATATATATATATATATATATATATATATATATATATATATATATATATACATACATACATACATACATACATACATACATACATACATACATACATACATACATATATATATATATATATATATATATATATATATATATATATTTTCTGAGGTTTTCGCGGGTGTTTGTATGTAGGTCTTTGGGTATTCGGGTTTTCTCCCGTGTGAAATTGGAAGTATCTTTGCAACGTTTCGACGAAGTCTCATTCGTCATCATCAGGCTGGAGTCTTCAGCTTGCTGCTTCTAGGAGCAATGTGAGATTGCAGCTGTTTCTTCCTTTTAACTGCCACTGGGGGTTTGAACTGATAGGATGGGAGCTTGGCTGTGTTCTGATTGGGTGGAGGTGTGTTCTGATTTGTTGGGGGGTTGGCTGTGCTATGATTGGCTGGGGTGTCAGTTTGCTTCATGTATGGAATGGAGGGGTTTAGAGTGGCTAAAGATGCAGCTATGGTCTGGCTTCTGGTTTGTGGCCGTGCCTCATTGGTGTGGGTTTGGGTTTGCTTTTTGCATGGGTGTGTGGTGGTGACATCCTGTGTGGTTTTCGTGAGTGTGGGTCTAGTGTCATTCTTAGTGTTAGGGACTCGTTTGTCAACAAGTGCGGGTTTCCAAATGGCTGGTAGGCGGGAGGTGTCATCTCGTTTATTCATGCTGTGTGGGCGTTTCTCTATCTCAATGGCTTCTCTGATTCTTCTATTGTTAAAATGTTCAGTTTTGGCGATAGTTCTGGTCTTTTTAAAGTTAATTTCATGTCCTGTGGCTTTAAGATGTTGGACCAAGGAAGAAGTTGGTTCCTCTTTTTTGACTGAGTTCTTGTGTTCTTCAATGCGTGCACTTATTCTTCTGTTGGTTTGTCCAATGTATGTGGTGGGGCAGGCGGTGCATGGGATTTCATATACTCCTTGATTTTCTAACTCAATTTTGTCTTTGGGGTTTCTTAGGATGGTGGATATTTTTCGGTTTGTGCAGAATGCTGTCTTGATGTTGTGTTTGTGGAGGATCTTGCTGATTCTGTCTGTGGTTCCTTTTATGTATGGTAGGAGGGCTTTGCCGTTTTCTTGTTCTCTGTCTTGGATTTTAGTGGGGGTTTCTTTTTGGATTAGGTTGGTGATCTTATTTCTTTGGAATCCATTGGATACTAGTACGTTAGTGAGGTATTTAGTTCGGTTTTTAGGTGTTGTTCGTCAGCTAGGCGTTTTGTTCTGGAGATGAGTGTCTTGGCTACGGAGTTGATCTGTGCTGGGTGGTGGTGTGAGAGTGCGTGCAGATAGCGGTTAGTGTGGGTTTTCTTCTGGTAGATGGTGTGTCCTAGTGAGCCATTGGATTTCTTGTAGACTAAGACATCCAGGAAAGGAAGTTGGTTGTTAGCTTCTGTTTCCATGGTGAACTGTATTTTGGGGTGTAGGCTGTTGAGGTGTATGAGGAAGTTGTCCAGTTTTTCTTTCCCGTGTGGCCAGATTATGAAGGTGTCATCTACATATCTGAGCCAGAGTTTGGGTTTGTGATCAGATTTTTCTAGAGCTTGGGTTTCAAAGTGTTCCATATAGAGGTTAGCAATGACAGGTGAGAGAGGTGATCCCATGGGTGCTCCTTCCATTTGTTTGTATTTTTGTCCGTTATAGATGAAGTATGTGTTGGATAGGCAGTGGTTGGTCAGATCTAGGATGTGCTTGGGGGGGTTGTATTTGTTTTGGATAGCTGTCAAGGCTTCTTTGATTGGCACTTGGGTGAAGAGGGATATGACATCGAAGCTCACGAGTAGGTCACTGGGCTGTAAGTTTTGTTTCTTTATGATCTCTATGAACTGGAATGAGTTTTTTACATATGAGGTGATGGATTCTGCATAAGGTTGTAGTTGTTTTGCGAGAAATTTGGCTAGGTTTTGTAGAGGTGAGCCTATGGAGCTGACTATGGGTCTAGGTGGGGTTCCTTCTTTGTGTATCTTGGGGAGACCATAGAGCTTGGGGCATCTGGATGATTTCTCTCTGGGAATGATTCTTTGCTATATATATATATATATATATATATATATATATATATATATATATATATATATATATATATATATATATATATATATATATATATATATATATATATATATATATATATATTCTTATATAAAGACCTTTAAAAGTAATAATTATACAGATCTTGTATCATTCCAACAATATCAATAATCATCTGAATCCTTTTCAATATTAAATCAAATTTGTAAGTTATACAAATCTTATATAAAACAAATCTTATAAAAAGGGTAGTAATTGTTCAAATTATATATCCTTCCAGCAATTGACCTACTGTAGTCTAATTTATTCCCCTTCTTTTCTTTGTTCTTTTTTCCCTTTCAGCATCAAAATTTAATTCAATTAATTCAAAATTTAATTTAATTCAATCCATCATGTACCAATCTAATATAGAATTATTAACCTATAAAAAAACCTTTTAACAAGATAATTATGCTGATTAATTATACACACTTATACACAACTAATATTGTTAACACAATTAAATATAAAACAATAATTCTAAAAAATTTATGACATTCCACCATCAATCATCCATTCTCTTTTAATCTCTCAAAAATTCCACTTCTTGTAAATTTTCCCCTTTCAACCCCTTCTCTTAACTTTTTCTTTTTCTTTCTTTTATTTTTGTACCAATAACTTATTTTTTTCCAAATTCCTTTTCTTCCTTTTGAATATATTATTTGTGTAGGTCTACTCTCAATTCCTCCTAGTCTCTTCTCCCTATTACCCCCTCATTTTAAAATTGCTTCCTCTGATACCAATGCTCCCCTCTTGCTTTTTTCTTATCACTGTAAATCCCAGTGTAATCATCAATCTGTTTTTATTTTCAATTCCCTTTTCATTTTTCTTATCACTATAAATCCCAGTGTAATCATCAATCTGTTTTTTATTTTCAGTTCTCTTTTCATCGTTGTAGTCTTCTTGTTCATCATTTTCTTCATTTTCATTTCCCACCATTGTAAGTTCTAAATGTTCTTTATAATCCAGCTTCATTTTTGTTTTCTTTTTTTTAAAAAATAATAATTTTTATTGAGTTATTTACATTTAAAAAACATACAAAAGAGAACATTTATGACGATAACAAATACATTACAAACATATAAAAACATTAAAAGCGCATACAGCTGTAAAACTGTCGATCTCTATGGTTTATCTTACGGCAAATATGTATTAGCAATGTATTTTGTAATACGTATTGTAAATCAATAGTAGTAATAATAATATCGACAATAACATTGATAATAATACAATAATAATAACGTTAATGATAATATTAATAGTAATAATAGTAATAGTACAGAAAAATAAGGTGTTCTTTTTAGTTTTGTAATATCATAATATATATATATACATTTGTATAGTATAGCTAGTTTTCTTATAAGTTCCTTAATCAGATTTCTATATGTCTTATTTGATTTGTGTTTACATTTATTGTATTGATGGTGTTTGTTTTTGTTTTTCATACCAGTTATAGAATAGGTTCCAAGTTTCGTAGTAATCGGAGTCTTCCTTTCCTTTTAGTTCCATAGTTAGTTTGTCTGCTTCGGCACAGTCCAGAATTTTTCTAATTATACTGCTTTCATCAGGAGTGTCTTTTTGTTTCCAATTTTGTGCTATCATTATTCTTGCCGCTGTTAATATATGCAATGTAATGTAATAATGTTTTTTTTTCCATATTTTGATTAATGATTCCCAGCAAGAAAGCTTCCGGTTTTATGTCTATTTCCTGTTGTGTAATTTCTGATAGCCAATTTTTGATTGTATTCCAGAAGTTTTTTATTTTTGGACAGGTCCACCACATATGGTAATAAGATCCTGTTTTGTGTTGGCATCTCCAACAATTAGGTGCTAGATTTTTATACATTTTTTCCAATCTCGCTGGGGGGAGGTGCCATCTATAAAATAGTTTATAATAATTTTCTTTATATGAAACTGATTTTGTCATTTTGTAGTTCTGATTCCAAATTTTTTCTCATTGATTTAGTTGTATATCGTGTCCAAAATTTTTAGTCCAACTTATCATATTTCCTTTTATTATATCTTTTTGCATCTTATATTTTAGAAGAAATTTGTATATTTTGGTTATTGCTTTTTGTTCTTGACCTAATAAAATTTTATCTAATTCTGATCTTTCTTTTTGTATTCCATATTTTCTTTTGTCATTTTCTAATCTGTTTTTAATTTGGAAGTATGGCCACCAATCGATTTTGATTCCTTCCTGTTCTAATTTTGTTATAGATTTCAAGGCTCCCCCTTCCTCTAGTATTTCTTCATAGGTGACCATTTTATTCAAATTTGTTGTGTTGGGGTGTGTGATGGCTTCCATACCAGAAAACCAAGGCGGTGTTTTTGTGTAATGTCGTTTTTTTATCTTGAGCCAAATTCTGAGGAGTGAGTCTCTGATTTTGTGTCTTCTGAAGTATGAGTGAGTTTTGTGTTTGTCATCCCAGAGAAATCTGTGCCACCCTAGATGTAAATCATGACCCTCTAATATCAGTAAACGTCTATTTTTAATTTGTATCCAATCCTTTATCCATGTTAGGGCAGTTGCTTGGTAGTATAGTTCAAAATCTGGCAATCCAAATCCCCCCTGGTTCCTGTTTTGTTGTAAGTATTTTAATTTAATTCTCGGTTTCTTTCCTGCCCATATGAATTTGGTTAGTATCCTATTTAATTGTTCGAAGTATTTTTTCTCTAGTTTGATTGGTATAGTTTGAAATAGGTATAGAATTTGGGGTAGTATTGTCATCTTAATCGCTGCAATTCTGCCAACAAGGGAAATTTGTAATTTATTCCATTTGTCTAGTTTCTTTTCAATTTGTTTTAGTATTTCCATATAGTTTCCTTCTTTTATTGTGGTGGATTTCGCTGACAAATTTATTCCTAAGTATTTTATTTTCTTTACAATTTGTAGTTCTAATTTCTTTTCTAGTTCATTGTTTTGTGTATCTGTCAGATTTTTAGATATTATTTTAGTTTTTTGTTTATTGATTTTAAGACCGGCTACTTTTCCAAATTCGTTTATTTCTTTTAGTAAAATTGGTCCTACCTCTAATGGTTCTTCAATGTTAAAAACCAAATCATCAGCGAATGCCTGGAGTTTGTATTCTTGTTCTTTTATCTTAAGTCCTTTTATTTCCTTGTTTTCCCTTACCTTCTGTAATAGTGATTCCAGTGATAATATAAATAGTAGAGAGGAGAGCGGACAGCCTTGTCTAACTCCTTTTTCTATATTAAAATTTTCAGTAGTTTCTCCATTGATAAGAATTTTAGCAGTTTGTTTTGAATATATTGCTTTAATTGTCCTTATATACTTTTCTCCAAAATTCATTTTACTTAATTGATTTATTATAAAGTCCCAATTTAAATTGTCAAATGCCTTTTGGGCGTCTAAAAATATGAGTGCCACGGATTTCCCTGGGTGTGTCTCATAGTATTCTAGAATATTTATGATTGTTCTTATATTATTTTTAATGTATCTGTTTGGTAGGAAGCCATTTTGGTCTGGGTGAATGATTTCAGTGAGTGTTTTTTTCAGTCTTTCCGCCATTATTGAAGCAAAGATTTTGTAGTCTGAGTTTAACAGCGAGATTGGCCTGTAATTTTGGATCTTATGTTTCATAGTGGTGTCTTTTGGGATTATTGTTATCAATGCCTCTGTCCATGAATCGGGAATTACTCCTTTAGTTAACACTTCATTGTATGTAGTTAATAGTATATTTTTCAAGATTATTTGTAGTTCTTTGTAATATTCTGCTGGGATTCCATCGGGTCCTGGGGTTTTATTATTTTTTTGATTCTTAATTGCTTTTTCTAATTCAGTCAGTGTTATTTCTCCTTCCATCCTATCTTTAATAGCCTCTGGTAGTTGCGCTATATTGAAGTTTTTTAGATAGTCATGTATATTTTTAGATTGTATGTTGTCTTTGCTATATAGCTCACTATAATATTCTCTTGCTATTTCTTTTTTTCCCTCTATTGCAAATTGCATTCTCCCTAGTGAATCCTCTAATTGTTGTATGGTTTTTTTCCCTTTTCTTTTCTTAATTTATAAGCCAGCCATCTACCTGGTTTGTTGGCATGTTCGAAGTAATTTTGTTTAGTTGTCTTAATTTTTAATGCAATTTCTTCTTGTGATATCAAATTTATTTTGTGTTTAATTAATTCCTTTTCTTCTTTAATTTCCTTATTTTGTGGTGTCTCTTGTAATTTACGTTCTAATTCCCCTATCTTATTTTGTAAGTCATTAATTTGCTTGTTTTTGTTTTTATTTCTTTTACTAGAATAGGCAATAGTTAGTCCTCTTGTATAAGCTTTCATAGTGTCCCAGATCATTTTTGTTTTCTTTCCACCTCTAATTTCCAAAAGGCAATTTTTTATATCTTCATAAATGTATTTTAACATCCCAGTCAATTCTTCATAAATACACGCCTCCATATTGTCAAGTTCACAATTCACAAAGTTCACTACTTTTTTATTTGAAGCTCAAATCCATATAGTCTCTTTGTGTTTCAGTCCAGTCCCATTCAAAATCCTCTTATCTTCTTTCACCAAAACATTGTACCATCAAACACAATAGCAGGTCACACACTGCTTTTAAATTCTTTCAGACTCCTAGATATCTTCTTCTAGTCAAGGTCAGTCTCCAGCTGTCAGCAAATTTATGCTTTCCACAATCTGTTGCAATATTTTCTTTTAACCAGCAGATGGCGTTGTCAATTCCCAATATAACAAAACAACTCTTTTAAAACAACTCTTTTTAAAAAGTCTCTGTATTTTAAATCCACTTAGCACTTATAAAATATTTTCTTCAGATTCTTTATTTTTTTTCCAGTCACTTTAACTTCCACCAAGTCAGTTATAAAAACATCCTCAAATTTGGGCTTTTAGTCCTGTTCCTTTAATTCTCTCTATGGTATTTCCAATTGCTAGATAGCCACTCACTCCATTTTGAAACCTCTTTTGTTTCCTTTTAAGTTTTAAATTTCTTCTTTTTATCGTTAAATCGGCCAAACACTCACCAGCTTCAGCATGTCTTCACCTCTCTCCAGCACAAACGCTTAGATCTTGTCACCCAGGCAATCCACAATCTCTCCATTCAATCAGTCTGATCGTGGCCATCCCAGCCAGATCATTTGCTAGCCCCCCAACCACCGACTGGTGCCTCTCTTTTCCACCGCCCCTCCAGGGTGGATCTGACCTGGTTCCGATCAATTCCAGGTCTCTGAACAGCTGGGATTCGGGGTTCCCCACGGAGCGCGTGGGACACCCTTATCGCTGTGACATTGGCCATGCCCCCTCTCTGGGGGATTTCCTTTCTACACCTCCCCCCACATTGTCTCCGATGAGGGATTACTCTCCTCTTCAGAGTGCTTCAGCACTCCCCCTTTTGCTCAGCACGGGGAGGGCCCACTCACCATGCCGGCATTCCAGAGGCTGCTGCTTGCCTCGCAGTGGTGCAGCCGGTTGGTGGTGAGGAGTGGCTGGCAGGGGAAGAGGCCTCACTCTCACCCCTTGGCTCCTCGAGTTCTGTCTTGGTCGTTCTCTGCTGGCCAGGGGTTTTGTCACCTGCACCAAGTTGCTGAACAGGCAGGGTGAGAGCTTCTCCCAGCCACAGAGGAAAGTAATGGCCAAGCCGACACCTCAGCCGCGGACTTCCATAGGCCAGGGGTAAGACGGCCTGCCAGCACGGAGACTGGTCTGGCTCCAGTGGCTGCGACGTGGAAGAGAGCAACATGGAAGGGAAGGTGGGCCCCTGTGAGTTGCGTTTGTCATGGCCCACATCATAGCTCTCTTTGGGTGGCATTGGTCCCAGCAATGGTGGTTTCCTTTTTGAAACTATAGTGGAACTTTGGCCTTTTTTCCCTTTTTATTCCTTTTGATACATTTAGATTTACTTGGACATACCGTGCACTAGATTGAACTTTTTTTTAGTTTCCATTCCATTCTATTCCCTATTGGCTCCTTATTGACCTTTGCTTGATAGGTATTTATTTTTTATATATTTTTTATATATTTTTTGGATATTGATGATCGTATTGAGTGGATTGAGGTAACAAGAACCTGAAGATAAAATTGATTTTTTTCTCTTTAATTTTTTTTCTATTTTTCCCCTTAAAGTACAATTTTGGGCCTCTTTTATTTTTACTTTTTTTTCTTCTCTCTCCATCCAAATTGACTCGTTTCTTCCCCCTCCTTTGGATTTAATTTAGGGGTATACTCATATTTTTCCTACTTTTTTATTTGGATTTTTATTTTTTTCCGAGGGTTTTCTTTTTCTTCTTCTTTTTTTCTTTTTCTCATCTTACTCCTTTATTTTTTCCTTTTCTAGCTGTTCTTTTCCTCCTTTTTGTATTTTTTGCATCCTGTTTTTGGCTTAAACCTATTTGAATATTGATTCAATTGGATTACAAATACTTTGTAGAAGATGAGCAAGAAACCTTCACATACAGCCACAATAGCGAGTCCCACAGCACAGAAGGCATCTGAAGTAGCAGCACAACAAGAAAAGATGAATCTTGAGTTAAAGGCGATGCTATAAGTAATAACCCAGGACTTAAAAGGGGTGAAAGAGGAAACTAAAAAGACAAATGAAAAACTAGGGAATGTAGAAGATGAAATTAAGACAATGAATGAGATGATGGGAAAAACAGATGAAAGAGTTAAGAAAGTGGAAGAGTGCAGTGATCACATGAAAAAAGAAATAGAAGAGATAAAAATAAAGACTACTGAGAAAAATTATTAGAGGGCATTTATTACAACTGAGTTGGACTGTTCTGAATACTATCTCCGCTTTCAAAATATTGAAGAAGAAAAAGGTGAACATTTACCAGAAATAATTGCAGAGATATTAGCAAAACCATTGATGGAAAACAAAGAATTTTTTTTGAATGAGATAGATGAAATATACAGAGTACATACAAGATATGCCATGAAACATAAGTTAGCAATAGAGGTGCATGTAAGATTTATTAAAAAAACAAATAGAAATCAAATTTTACAGATGATAAGAAATACCACAATAAAATATAAGATGAAAGAGATTGTGGTCTTAAAGCAAGTACCTCAAAGAGTGATAGATATAAGGAAAGAATATCAATTTCTGACCAAACACTTAATTAAAAAGGGAATAAATTTCAGATGGAGTACCAGAAGGAGTTTTGGTGAATTGGCAAGAAACAAGATATAGACTGGATACCTTGGATAAAGCAGAAGTTTTTTTCCACCAACATATAAAATTCTTTGAAGAAGAGAAAACCAGAGGAGAAGCCAGAGAAAAGACTCAAGAAACGGAGGAAAGAGAGAGGGAAAGACTAATAGTGGAATTACAAGAACGAGAAGAAAGAGCAATAAGAGAAGGAGTACCAACAAAAGAATAACAGGAACAAAGAGTGACTAGAGCAACTAGTCAATTAAAAAAGTAAAAGAGATGGAGGAAGAGATGAAATTAATCTCAATAAATATAAACTCTCCTATAAAAAGGAGAAAAATAGTAAATAAATCAGAGAAATTAAAATATGATATTATTTGTTTACAAGAAGTACATATTAAAAAACAACACAGAAAATATTTAGAATTTGTGAAAATAGGGAAACTATTTACGTCATTAGCAGATCAATCTAAAAGAGGAGTGGCTTTATATATAAAACAACAAATTCAATCAAAAAAAAATATGAAGATGTGGAAGGAAGAATATTAATGGTCAAAATAATAATGAATTCTAAAAAAGTATTGATAGTAGCAATTTATACCCCAAATAATAATCAAGAGGAATTTTATAGAAAATTACATTTAAAGATAATTGAATATGAATATGAAGATATATGTATATTTGGAGACTTTAATGCAATTGTGAACAAGGAATTGGATTATAAATCAACTAAAATTAACAAGAAACAAAGGAAGATCTTACCTAAAACTTTCTTTATAACGATGGATGAACTAGCTTTACAAGATGTATGGAGACAAAAGAATATGAAAGAACAACAATATACTTTCTACTCAAATAGACATTTATCATGGTCAAGAATAGACATGATTTGGATGTCTTCAAATTTGCTATTGAAGACAGAGAGGATAGAGCAGTGGTGGCCAACCTTAAGCATACCATGCACCATTTTTTTCACAGACGAGTTCAGATGCACCATACAACTTCGGCTTCCAAATCCAGAAGCGGCAGGGAGGAGGACGTGCACCCCACCCTGCCCTGCCCGCCCTGCCAAGCCCCAGTGTGAGACGCGTGTCCTAGATGCTCATCCAGAGCGGCTGCTTTCCAGGCTGGATTTGGAAGCCGAAGAGCCGAAATTACAGGAGATTTATTTATTTATTAAATATTTATTTATTTATTTATTTATTTATTTATTTATTTATTTATTTATTTATTTATTTATTTATTTATTTATTTATTTATTTATTTATTTATTTATTTATTTATTTATTTATTTATTTATTAAAATTTCTATGCCGGCCAACTCCCGAGGGACTCTGGGCGGCTCACAGCATGTATAGAAACATATAATAAGTGAAAACAATTTTTTAAAAAGCCATGTTAAAATACTATCCATAATTTAAAAAACTTTCATTCATACCCCGCCTGCCAGAAGAGCCAAGTTTTTATTGCTTTACGAAAGGCCAGCAGGGTGGGGATAATCCTGATCTCTGGAGGGAGTTGGTTCCAAAGGGAGGGGGCTCCCACAGAGAAGGCTCTCCCCCTCGGCCCCACCAACCGGCATTGCTTGGTCGATGGGACCTGGAGAAGACCCACTCTGTGGGCCCTAACCGGTCATAGGGAGGTATGCGGCAGGATGCGGTTCCGGAGGTAACCTGGCCCTGAGCCATGTAGGGCTTTAAAGGTAACGACCAACACCTTGAATTGGATCTGGAGACTAATGGGCAGCCAATGCAGCTGGTGGAGAATCGGTGTTACATGGGTGCATCTGGGTACACCCACCACAGCTCGTGCAGCTGCATTTTGCACCAATTGCAGTCGCCGGACACTCTTCAAGGGTAGCCCCATGTAGAGCGCATTGCAGTAATCCAGCTGGGAGGTGATAAGGGCATGAGTGACTGTGAGAAGTTCCTCCTTCTCCAAGTAGGGTCGCAATTGGTGCACAAGACGTACTTGTGCAAAGGTCCCCCTAGCCACAGCTGAAAGATGTTGCTCCAATTTAAGCTGTGGGTCTAGAAGGACACCCAAATTGCGAACCCGTTCTGAGGGAGCTAATTTCTCCCCCCCAAGAACCAAGGAGGGACAGTTGGTCAAGTCCTTAGGAGGCAATATCCACAGCCACTCAGTCTTGTCAGGGTTAAGTTTTAGCCGGTTCTTCCCCATCCAGACCCTAACATCGGCCAGGCAGCGGCCCATTACGTCTACGGCTTCCCCGAATTGAGACGGGGTGGAGATATACAACTGGGTATCATCAGCATATTGCTGATACCTCACCCCGTGTCGTCGAATGATCTCACCCAGTGGCTTCATGTAGATGTTAAACAGGATGGGCGAGAGGACCGAACCCTGCGGCACCCCACATAGTAGGGGCCTAGGGCTCGACCTCTGCCCCCCTGTCAACACCAACTGTGTCCTGTCAGAGAGGAAGGAGGAGAACCACTGCAAAACAGTGCCGCCCACCCCCACCTCTCCGAGACGACGCAGAAGGATACCATGGTCAATGGTATCAAAGGCCGCTGAGAGGTCAAGTAGCACCAGGATAGAGGAATGACCCCTATCCCGGGCTCGCCAGAGATCATCCATCAGGGTGACCAAAGCCGTTTCCGTACTTTAGCCGCGCCTGAAACCAGATTGAAAGTGATCCAGAAAATCAGTGTCATCCAACAGTTGTAGGAGTTGGAGTGCCACCACTTTCTCAACAACCTTCCCCACGAAGGGAAGGTTGGAGACTGGACGGAAGTTCTTTAAATCCGCCGGGTCCAGGGAAGGATTCTTGAGGAGGGGTCTCACCACCGCAGCTTTTAAGGACTGCGGGACGGACCCCTCTCTCAGAGAAGCGTTGACCAACGCCTGGAGCCAGCCGCGTGAAACCTCCCTGGTGGCCGAAACCAGCCAGGAAGGGCACGGGTCCAATAAACAAGTGGCGGAGCTCATAGCTCCTATGGCCTTGTCCACATCCTCAGGAGTCACCGGTTCAAACCTATCCCATATAACCGGACTAAGACCTACCCCAGTCATCTCGGCCTGTACTGCCCAATCGGAGTCCAGGTCTGTCCGAATCTGAGTGACTTTATCCGCCAGAAACTGAGAAAATTCCTCAGCTCTACCCTGCAAGGGGTCTCCGCCTTCCTCCTTAGCAAGAAGGGTGCGGGTCACCCTAAACAGGGCGGCTGGGCGGGAGTCAGCGGACGCAATAAGAGCGGAAAAATGTGAGCATTTTGCCGCCCTTATCGCCACTAAGTAAGACTTAATGAAAGTTCTTAAAAGTGTCCGGTCAGACTCAGCTTTACTAGATCTCCATCGTCGCTCTAGACGTCTCTTGTGGCGCTTTATCTCCTGGAGTTCCTCGGTAAACCAAGGAGCCCTCCTTGATCCACTTTCACAGAGAGGTCGCAAAGGCGCAATCCGATCCAGAGCCCCCACTGCCGCCTGATTCCAGGCGGCGACCAGAGACTCGGATGAACTGTGTACCAGGGATTCAGGTATTTCCCCAAGTTCCCTCTGGAATCCGTCGGGTTCAATTAGGCGCCTGGGGCGGAACCACTTCATCGGTCCCGCCTCCTTGCAGTGGAGGGGTGGTGCCATAAAATCCAACCTCAGAAGGAAATGATCTGACCACGACAAGGGTACTGTGACTAAACCCCTCAGCCTCAGATCATCTCTCCACTGCCCCGAGAGAAACACAAGGTCAAGTGTGTGACCACCCTCATGAGTCAGACCCTGAACTACTTGGGTCAGGTCCATGGTTGTCATGGAAGCCATGAACTCCTGGACTGCCCCCGAGGCTTCGCCGGGTGATGGCAGATTAAAGTCCCCCAGCACCATCAACCTGGGGAACTCAACCGCCAGCCTTGCAACCGCCTCGAGCAGAACAGGCAGGGCCTTTGCAACGCAGCTAGGAGGCAGGTACGTTAGCAAAAGGCCCACCTGAACCCCTAAGTCCAACTTCAGAAGGAGTGTCTCACACCCAACAATCTCTGGGGCAGGGCTCCTTCGAGGACACAGATTCTGGCGAGCTATAATAGCCACTCCTCCACCCCTTCCCTGGGGTCGCGGCTGATGCTGAACTGAGAACCCGTCTGGGCATATTTCCGAAAGGGGCACCCCCCTTCCTGGCCCAGCCAGGTCTCGGTAATGCACGCCAGGTCCGCCCCCTCTTCTAGGATTAAATCCCGAATAAGGGGGGCCTTGTTAAATGCCGACCTGGCATTTAACAGCAGCAGCTTGAGCCCAGGGCCCTGACATCCCTGGTTACCACGCACTCGGGTAGAGCTAGGTGAAACCAAACCAGAGGGGCCAGAACAAGGAATTGCTTGCAAACAGCGAATTCTCGTTCCCCGAGAGCGGCCTACCCCTCTGCTCCCGCCATACCTGCCTCTCCCCATTATGACCGTAATATTGGCTCGCCTGCTCTGGGTTCATCGCAGGCAGGATTCAAAACGCTTCGAAGGACTTTGGGGGTTTCGAGTGGGGGATGGGGCACGGCGCAAGTGAGGAAGGCAGCAGTGACAGGGATGCCCCGCCCCATCCCCCGCCCGAAACCCTCAAAGTCCTTCGAAGTGTTTTGAAGGGATGTGTTTTGCCTGCGATGAAGGGAATCGATGCTTGCCTTCTGTACTTCGCAGGTAGAAGCATGTTTTAAAATGCTACCAAAGCCAAAAGGGACGGCTAAAAGGAAGTTTGCTTCTTGAGCCCTGCGCTCATCTGGGCGTTTCAAACTGACGTAGGCAGAAGCATTTATAACTTTGATACGTAAAGAAGAATCAGATTTACAACATATAAGGAATTATAGACCAATTTCCTTACTAAACGTGGATTTCAAGATTTTTGCTTCAATAATGTCATCTAGATTGAAAAGACTATTGAGTGAATTGATTTATACAGATCAAAATGGTTTCTTACCTAAAAGACAGATAAGGGACAATATGAGAATTATATTAAACACATTGGAATACTATGAAACCCACCCAGGGAAACAACTTGGACTACTCTTCTTAGATGCACAGAAGGCCTTTGATAATGTCAATTGGAAATTTACGATAGAAATGATGAACTTTGGAGAATTTTTTTTGAATATGGTAAAAATAATTTACAACAAACAAACAGCGAAAGTGATGATAAATGGTGAATTAACAGGAAAAATTAGGATAGAAAAAGGCACTAGACAAGGATGTCCCTTATCACCATTATTATTTATTTTAACATTGGAAATATTAAACAGGAAAATAAGGGAAGACAAAGAAATAACAGGAATGAAAATTAAAAAAGAAGAATATAAATTACAGGCCTTCGCAGATGACTTAGTATTTATTATGGAAGACCCATTGGAGAGTGGACCAAAAGTCTTGAGACAAATAGAACAATATGGAGAAGTGGCGGGATTAAAAGTGAATAAGGATAAAACTAAAATGATAGTGAAAAATATGACAGACAAACAAAAAAGAAAATTAGAAGAGAAAGTAGATATTCAAATAATGAAAAAGATAAAGTATCTGGGTATATACTTAACTGCAAGATGTATAACGATAAAATAAGACAATTATATTAAATTGAAAAAGCAAATTGAATTGGATCTGGAAAAGTGGAAGAAAATACAAGTATCACTAATGGGTAGGATCGCAATAATAAAAATGAATATTTTACCGAAAATATTATATTTATTTCAAACAATTCCTATTAAATTAGAGAAAACCTTTTTTGAAGAATTAAATAAGATAATACAAAAATTTATCTGGCAAAGCAAAAAAGCTAGAATTAAAATGAAACTATTACAAGATGCAAGATTAAGAGGTGGACTTGGTGTCCCTAATTGGGAATTGTATTATCAAGCAGCGGTGCTGACATGGTTAAAAGAATGGATCTTATTGAGAAATACAAGGTTACTAACTTTAGAAGGCCATGATCTACAAATTGGTTGACATTCTTTTCTGTGGTACGGAAAAAGTAAAGCACATGCATATTTTCAAAATCATTATCTAAGGAAAAGTCTGTTAGCAACTTGGGAAAAAGTTAAACAGAAACATTACATGAAAATTCCAATGTGGCTTTCAACAATGGAAGCACTTGCACATCCAAAAATAACAATTTTTTAAAAGGTTGTAAGATATAAAGATATATTAATAGAAAAAGAAGACCTAAAAACAAAACAAGAACTGGAAAAACAAGAAATAAAGATGGACTGGTTTACACATTTGCAAATACACTCAAGATACGAAAAAGATAAACAAGAAGGATTTATGATGGAATCCTATAAATTAGATGAGATTTTAACAGGCAAAGAGGAAAAAATGATTAAGAGATTATATGACTTTTTTTTAGAAACGGATTTAGAAGAAGAAATTGTAAAGGAAACAATGATAATTTGGACGAGAAATTTTGGCTATACAATAGAATTGGATAAATGGCAACAAATATGGGAAAGAAATTACAAACTAACCAAATCAACAGCATATAAAGAGAATATTTACAAGATGTTTTATAGATGGCACATGTCACCAGAAAGACTATCAAAAATATACAAAGACAAACCATTGAAATGTTGGAAATGTCAACAGACATCAGGCTCTTACTACCACATGTGGTGGACATGCACTGAAGCGAAAAAATTTTGGATTAAGATACAGACTTGGTTAGGAAAAATGATGGAAAAACCAGAATTGAAACCAGAAATCTTCCTATTGGGAATTGTACCAGAAAATTATAAGATAGAAGAAATATATTTGATGATACATATAATAACAGCAGAAAAACAAAAAACAAAAAAAACCCATCATGGGCTGTCCCCTGAAACCACTAGACAACATCGCTAGGGCTCGCTGTCTTAGAAGAGTGAGGAAAACAGGAGTCTCTTGCATTGCTTTGAGTGGGCAAGGCACATGATTGCTCATTGATAATAAGTGGATCTTCCTTCCAATTTGTTTTAGTTTTCTCTCATGATAATATGGCATGGTAACATGGCACCAATTGTAGAAAGTTAGCACCCTCCCCTCTCCTAGAAGAATGAAATATTTTGAGAAATATTAAAAAGGAAGAATATATTTCCCAAAAAATTTCTCCCAAACCCCCAAAACTTTAACCTTAGACTGTCTACAGTTGACCTCACCCCATTCCTAAGAGGTCTGTAAGGGGCGTGCATAAGCACACCATTGTGCCTACCATCCCTGTCTTACTGTCCTATTGTCCTCATTTATCTGTACTTTGCTTATGTTTATGTTTATACTTATACCTGCTATCTTGTACATGTTTGACAAACAAACAAAATAAATAAAATAAATTTCCCTGAATGGAGAAACATGTTTTCTTAGAGGGAGAAAGCAGCCCCCACCTTCCTTAATAGCCCACAGAAGATGTCAGCACTTAAGAGATAAAGAGATAGATACTGTAGCTATATTCATAGGCAAAAATTCCCTGCAGCAAGGTCTGAACAAAGGCAGAATGGGATGGCAAAAGCAATTTACAGCCTGTCACTGTTTTGCAAGCTGCAACATTTCAAGAGCAGCTTAACAGAAGCTAGTTTAAAGCAAGGAAATTCTGTTTTCTCTTCTTCTTAACTTTAGTGAACACAATGGATTGTATTCAAAATTAATCCTAGATTTCAGGAATTATGCAGTGGAGAACAACTTTATCTTTTCTACTTAAAAATGTTTCTATTTTTAAAAGGAGGTTTTATTTAATAAAATGTCAAAGTTATCATTGTGTTTACTTGTTATATAGATAAAAAATAACTATCAAAAGTGATGTGATTTTTACCCAACATTTACCCCAGTGAAATCATTAAATCAATTTATTTATCTCTCCCTTTAGAGAGTCATGATATTGCATATATTAAGAATTCTTATAGCCATTCTCTCTCTCTCTCTCTCTCTCTCTCTCTCTCTCTCTCTCTCTCTCTCTCTCTCTCTCTCTCTCTCTCTCTCTCTCTCTCTCCCCTCCCCCACATCTACATTCTTTTCCATTTCTTTTTCCTCCTGACAGTTCTGTCTCTCTGGCTTTCTTACAACTCATACTCAGGAAACCACTGGGGAGTCGGCAGAATATAGTACTTCCAGAATTCTGAATTCATTACAAAGTTATATCATAGACAATATGATTCTAGGTTACATGTGTCCCTAGGATTCCACATAGCTGCCACTGGTTCGGTTTAATAGCCATATTCTAAATGGCCAGCTCTTATTTGATCAGAACCTGCTCTTTCCAATATGAAATGTGACTCTTCTGATTGTCACCCTGAGTTGTCATTATATTTTGTTTAATCCTTAAATCTATTTATTGTACTGGATTGAGCAAGTCAATTGAAATAGCTTGTACATCAGATAGATAGATAGATAGATAGATAGATAGATAGATAGATAGATAGATAGATAGATAGATAGATAGATAGATAGATAGATATAAAGAGAATATTTACAAGATGTTTTATAGATGGCACATGTCACCAGAAAGACTATCAAAAATATACAAAGACAAACCATTGAAATGTTGGAAATGTCAACAGACATCAGGCTCTTACTACCACATGTGGTGGACATGCACTGAAGCGAAAATTTTTTGGATTAAGATACAGACTTGGTTAGGAAAAATGATGGAAAAACCAGAATTGAAACCAGAAATCTTCCTATTGGGAATTGTGCCAGAAAATTATAAGATTCAACTATGTAGGCATATATAGCAATACATAATCAGATTATTCATTATTTCCCTTTTTATTTTTAACCAGTCTTATTTCTCTCTCTAAAGCAGCAGCACTCATTGCTTTCTACTATTGTAGCAGTAGCATTTATTCCTTCCTATTATTGCATTTTTCTATTATATTTAAAAATCATTTTTATACATTGAAATGTAAGAGATTTTTTTCCTTTTTCATTAGATCGAGATCACATCACAGATTATCATCATACAACTCCATGCCACCATTCCAGTAAAGACAGTATTTTCTGGCTTCCACTCAAGGAAAAACAAGGTAGCACTTTTATGTTATAAGTTTCTAAAGGACACGTTTATCTAACTGTAAAACTATATGGTTAAGTAGCTCAAATTCACTTTATAGTTGTATGCAGGCATAACCATTTTACAGTAGAAAAAATTGTTTGATGTTCGGACAGTTTTAATATAATGGATCACTTCCACTTGAATTGAAAACCATCTATCAGAAATTTTCTGATAGTGAAAACGATTAACCAGTGGAACAGCTTTCCTTTGGAAGTTGTGAATGCTCCAACACTTGCACAACCATTTGTCTGAAATAGTATAGGACAGTGATGGCTAACATTTTCCGGACTGAGTGCGCAAAGGCAAGCGCGTGAACCCCCAAAATGCAATGTATGCGCAGCCCCCGTGCATGTGCCCCACCCCCGCACATGGCCCCCCGCACTCACTCCTCCCCCCCATGCACACGCCCTGCCCCTGCACATGTATGGCAGAGACCCGAAGATCAGCTGGCTGGTGGGAAGTGCGCGTGCATGTACAGCAGAGCTGAACTGGGGCGACGGCTCGTGTGCCCATAAAGAGGGCACTGCATGCCACCTCTGGCACGTGTGCCATAGGTTCACCATCACGGATATATAACTAAACTCTACCTTCTGTTTTCATTAGATATATTTGTAGTCATATAAAAGCATTACAAACACAGTGGGTAACCCAAAGTAATATTTTAGAAAATTTATATTGAACAAGCTCTAGAGGGGCAAAGCTTCAAAACTTTATTGAAAATAAGGACTATGATTACCTTAAAAATATGGCCCCATTTATCAGTATTTATTAGTTTTATTAAAACAGCATGGCTGAAATAGTAACCACCATTGATGATACTTTTTAATTAGGTTAGGAGGAATTAAATCATCATCAGAGGTGGCCTTTTGATATGGCCCTTCATATAACAACAGGCTAGTACATTGGATATTTCATTGCTGTTGTACAAATGTCTGAAATGTTCTTCCAGAGGGCTTGAAGGGAGTGAAACTATCAAACTGAGATGGTCCTTTACAGCAAAAGAGGGCCAAGTGTTTGATATGAACTATTTGAATCTAGTCTTCTTTCCTGCAAGTCTTATACTCTAGCACAGGGCTGTCAAACTTCCAGCCCATGGGCTGGCCACGTCACATGCTGGCCACGTCACATGCCTGGTCACGCCCATGCCTGGTTTAGCGAAGGGGGAAAAAGTCTGCCATGACGATGTGAGTTTGACACCCCTGCTCTAGCAGTTCTTTGTGCATACCGTATGTTCCGGCGTATAAGACGACTCGGCATATAAGACGACCCCCAACTTTTCCAGTTAAAATATAGAGTTTGGGATATACTCGCTGTATAAGACTACCCCTCCTACCATCTTTCTTTTTCTTTCTGTCTTTCTTCCTTCCTAACATCTTTTTCTTTCTTTCTTTCTTTCTTTCTTTCTTTCTTTCTTTCTTTCGTTCGTTCTTTCTTTCTTTCTTTCTTTCGTTCTTTCTTTCTTTCTTTCTTTCTTTCCTCCTTCCTTCCTTCCTTCCTTCCTTCCTAACTTCTTTCTTTCTT